>CAWUFW010000579.1:3530000-4019020 GCA_963921515.1 Calotriton arnoldi
CCCTATACCATACCTTGCCATGACTGCCCAGAGATATTTCCAGGAGACCCTATCAAAAGCCTTTTCGGCATCTAATAATATAAGTGCCATAGGGTCTCCTGCTATCTCAGACCAGTCAAACAGTGAGATTACCCTCTGAATATGATCGGTAGTCGCCCTACCGGGAATGAACCCATGCTGCCGTACCGATACAATTTTATGTATATTCTGGGCTAATCGTGTAGCCAATAACTTGGAATAGATTTTAGAATCACCAGTTATTAATGTGATAGGGCGGTACGACCCGAGTTCCGTAGAATCTTTATGTTTTTTAAAAAAAAACACAATTTTGGCCATGGACCAAGATCCCGGAGGTCGTCCCCCCTGAAATATATGTGCGACCAGCTCAACCAGTATATTTTTTATTTGTGGGGAAAATTTGACGTAAAATTCAACGGGAATCCCATCCATTCCAGCCGCTTTACCTGGAGCTAGGCTATTTAATGCAAGAGAAATTTCTTCCCATTGCGGAATAACATCCATATTTTCTATGTCATTACTTTCTAATCTAACAAATCTATCCTGATCGATATATACCTTAATTGATTCCTGTGGTATATTGGTCTCCTTATACAACTCCTGATAATATTTTTGAAATGCAGTTCTGATTGCTTCAGGATCTGTTTTTAACCCAGCTTCTGGATCCCGGATATCCTTAATAAAATTAGCAGTACTTTGCTCTCGGGTTCGTACCGCCAGCTGATGTCCCACCTGTTCATTTAATTCATATACATTTTCCTTATATATTGTAGCTTTATCGATAGCTCTTACCATTAATACTTCTATAATACAATTTTTTGCAATCGCAATCTGTCTAAGTTCATTTTCAATGTCCCTTCCCTCTTGTATAGCTTTTATTAAACCTTCTTCTGCGATAACTACGTTATTCTGAAGTGATTTCATATCTTGTTTTGCTTTTTTATTAGCATTCAATGAAAATCGAAGTGTTTCACCTCTAATACCCGCCTTTAGGGCATCCCAAACAATATCGATTGTTGCACTATCTATGTTCTCTTCTATAAATCTAGGAATCCACTGTCGCATAGAATCACAGTATTTTTCATTTATTATAATGCCCTCTCGAACGTCCATGTTTTCCTATTGTGCTTTGTTGACCCACATTCAATGGTTAAAAGAAGAGGGTTATGGTCAGAGAGTACCCTTGGTAATTTTTCAATAGTGCACCTAGCGGCTAATGTTTTAGAAACCAAAAAATAATCTAATCTTGCGTGTCGTGCATGTGGGTAGGAGTAATGAGTGAAGCCTGGGTCCTTCGGATGCGCCACTTGCCAACTGTCTATCAAACCGTGAGTTTGACATAGGTTTTTGAACGCTTGAAAGACTCTTGGCTTCCTACCCCTATACTGAAAACACAGATCCTCTGACCAGTTACTAGGTAAATTCAAATTGAAATCCCCGCAGATAATTACTGGAAGTGGCCAATGAACGAGCTCATTCGATATATAATCTAAAACTGCTGGGTCATCACTAATATTACTATATATTGTACAAACAGTCATTTTAACCCCATTGTTTTGCTGACACTCAGTAATAGCCCATCGTCTATTTTTATCCGACATAGAACGAGTGAATTGTGTCCCGCTCGCTTTCCCCAATATAGCTACACCCTTTGTCCTTACCCCTTGTGTTGTGGCAGTGACCACCTTAAAACCCAGTTTATTAAGTAAATGTATTTGAGATCCCTCGATATGTGTTTCTTGTATACAAAGAATATTAGCCCCAATCAGTTGTAACCCGATAGCCACTCTTTGCATTTTCTTTTCGTCATTAAGGCCACAGATATTGATAGTCAAAATTATTAATTTATCCATGCTGGTATTTGTCAATCCTTAATATATATTTGCTTGTCTTCTCTGTATTTATTCTATTTAGATATTTTCTCTCCTTACTACTTCTTTCTACATTAGACTTAAGATTATTAGAGATCATCGTTACCCCAGGTCTGAGCTTCTGAACTCCCTCCCCCGCCCCTTCCTGTGACCCCCCACCAGTATGTGGGCAATCAGGCTCAGTCCTGAGCCTGTTTTGATGGCGTCTGTCTCATCCTCACCCCACCCCTGCCGCCCTCTCGCTTCTTGGTGTTTTCTTTTCTTTTCCTCTTCCCTTCCCTTTCTCTTTCTCCCCCTTTTTTTTTTTTTTTTCCCCCCCCCTCCTTGTCTCCCCCCTCAACATCCCCAAGAACAAATAGCCAGTTTCTATCACACTTCCCGAGGGAACATTTTTTGAAAAGAGAAAAAAAGAAAGAAACCCCCCAGCCTCCAAATCAGTGACCATTACTAACTATTACTGGCCGTTACTGACCAGAACTAATGAGAAAAAAGAGAGAAAAAAGACATATAATGCACATCAAAAATTGGTTACAAAATATCAAATCAATAAGGGATAGCAGCCTTATTTCCAATCCAGTCTCTAGTTATTATTATTCTCCTTGCGCTTTTTTCCCTGTAGTAATTTCCTCTAACATTTTTTGCGCTTGTATTTCGGATGTAAAATAGGAATATTGTCCTTGGAAATTGACTTTTAATTTAGCAGGGTTTTGTAGATAAACGGTAGCACCCGCTTTCTGAAATGGCGCAATCATCTGTCTTAGTCGCCATCTCCTCTCCACTGTAGCATGAGCAAAGTCTGGACGGACAAAGTACGAAAAGTTCTCCCAATTCCTTTTCTTGTCAGGTCTCGCCAATTCAAACACAGATTGTCGAAGAAGAAAATTTCCGAAGAAAATTATGATTGCTCTAGGATATTGTTGGTCATTCGAACGTCGTTTTGATATATTTAGAGGAAATCTATGCACCCTCTGGATTTCTGTATCCCAGTTCCATTGTGCCAATTCAGGGAGAGAATTTTTTAGCAGATTAATTGTGAATTTCCTGATGTCCTCACCCTCACTGTTCTCCGGTATCCCAAATAACCTTAGATAGTTGCGGCGTTGCCGATTTTCCGCTTCCTCCATCTTCCACATTACGTCTTTCAGGCTACTTTCTTGAGCCATTGTTGTTTTTTTCAAGGTATCAACCGTGGTCTCTAGCTGTTCAGTTCGATTTTCTAATGTACTTAATCTTTCCACAATCTCGGTACATGTTTTCCCGACTATTCTGATTGAGCCCTGTATCTTTTTAGAGGCTAGTCGGGCTTGTCGGTTCTCCATCTTGACTTCGTCCTGAAATGATTTGAGAGACTGTAGAATCAGGGATAAGAATGGTTCTCCAAGTGAGGCCGAGTCTTTCTGTCCCGGCAAACTTGTTAATTGTTCACTAGGCGATTTCATAATCTCAGGTATCTCAGTTCCTAATAGTGTCTGAGTATCCGAGTAATCCCAGCCTAGTTCTCCCGATTCCTCTATCGCTTTCCGTCTCTGATGAGCCCTTTTACCATCCGATAGTCTCTTAGTTTTCCTGGGTAACCTTTTTTTTTCCCTCCTGGTTGACTACAATAGCTAGTGGATGTATCCTCACCACGTTCCTCAAAACTACTTGAGCTTGAGGCTAAGTTTTCTGACTCCCCGACTCCTCATTCAACGAATAAAAATTTTCCAATGGATCTGGAGACAAAGAACCCGTCTCATAGTTATTTTCCCTCTGTATTTTCCTCTGTATTTCCTTTTCCTTTTCAGTGGAAAGAATGGGGAGGGTTAAGTCCTTATCATTAGACATATCTAGCCCATTTGAGGTTTCTTTAACTATGCTTGATGTTACAGCTAGGAGGGCTATATCTGGGGTATTGCCTTTGACTAGAACTTCCACCCCTCCTGGGTGTTCCTTTAAAGATTGTTCAGGCGTGGCCAATATGGTTGTCTCAGCGCTGGACTCCCATGATAACCGCCTGTTACTGTTATCCGTCATTATGTCAGGGGTGGTGTTGGAGCCAGAACAGACTATAACGGATGGTTCAACACCAGTAATAGTTCCAATTGGGAAATCACTTATACCGCTTATGTCCTTTAGATGCTCTCGCCCCTTTTCAAATTCGATTGCTCCTTTAGTTGGAAACAGGCTCGTTATAGCAATCTGTCTTTTGTGCTGGTCCCCAATTACAGCACCTTTTGACAATACATTTTTATTAGTAACTTGTTTCCCGTCCTTACCAGAATACAGTTCTTGTTTTTTCCGATCCTTGTCTGTTTTCTTGTTCTGCTCGGGTTGTACAGATGTAGCCACCTGCACCTGCACCATTGCACGCGTCTTACTCCGAGCACTACGAGCCGCCATCTGTTCTCCTCGCTGTGCTCCGTATTTTCCGGCATCTGTGTTGCTAAGCAGCGCCGCTCCTACGTCAGTACTCATGCAGCTAGCGGCGGCCGCCGTCAGTAGGAGCTGCGCAAGAAACTCCCAGCGTCTGTACCGGCTCTCGTCTTGCACACTCCTCGCCAAGGGCCGTCGAATAGCTGATCTGCGGCAGCCTCTGCACCATCCATTCAGCAGAGGCCAACCGTTGATGTCTCCGTGCATAGCCAGCGCCGCCTGGGAAAAGAATCACTTAATCACGGGAAATCTCCGGAAGACATGCGGGGGTGAGTATCGGAGGATTTCACTCAGCCGCCATCTTGCCTCTGTTAATTCCTAACTGTAACTTATCTATAACCTTTGTTTTTTTCCTATTTTTTTTAGCTAGTAATCGCGTTTGCAGAGTGATAGAGACAGGGGGCTGGGCCTCCAACCGGCTTTTATGAATCCCGTTGTGTAGGACTTACAGGAGGTACCAGGAGGGCTTATTGGCCCCCAAGGTCCCTCAGAAGTAAAGAGGACTTCATCCCCCAATCAGTGGTGCACCATGAGCCGTGTTTGCAAAGAAGGAGAGAAAGGGGGCATGTCTTCTGAACACCTTTAACCAATGCTGCTGTTTGGGACTTACTGGAGGTAACAGGAGGGGTAGTTGGCCCCCAAGGACCCTCAAGAGCCAAGGGGACTGTAATTACTTTTATTACCATATGTTAATGCAAACCACTGCCAGTCCCTGTGGCCAAGCCCCCAAAGGAAGATAACCCATGGGCCGCTTTTGGCCTGAGGAATGCCTTCCCCTGGGGCTTTGCACATTTTTTAGAGGAGGTGGCATGGGACCACCTAGCCCCTGGCTGCATTTGGCCCCAGGGACCCCGTCTCCGAAGGCCCACCATTATATTTATGAGGTACACCATTCCCCGAGGCCTGGCCTCCAAACAGTGGGTGCCTGTGCCCACTCAGGGCACCCACCAAGTCCTAGTTGGGGGCTGTGGGGGGAGCATCAAGGCCCTGACTGCCCCAGCCTGCTCCCCACATCCAGCGGGAGCCAGCATTACTTCCTCCAGCAGGGAGCAGCTAAAAATGCTGCTGCCCGCGAGCGGGAGTAATACTCAGATCTGCGTCCATCGTTTTGACTGCCACACTTTCCATCTTGTTTGGATGCATTTTATTTTCAAACTCCCTTTTCACATTGTAGTTATTTGATACATGAAGCATCGAGAGAGAGAAGAAAATCTCGTTCCAATTTTTTAGTTAAACGTTTGAGTGACTTCATGTATTTAGCTGAGCAGCAGCACACTACAAAGAATCTCTCTTTGTGTCACCTCTGAGGGCAGGACATCTGTCCTTTTATTTGATGCTCAGTTTCTAGCATGAAGAAGTGAGTGGATATGGCTTCAAATTTCACAGTTTGAGAAAAACCACCACTCTCTTCTATCTTTCAAGTTCCAATTGCTCTCCTACTGAAGTAACCACAGTAATGCATTCAGTGTCATCCCTGTCCAAAAGCAACCACTCTAGGGGTGCTTGAATGCCCATGTTTAGAGGTGACTTGGTCTAGCAGTGGCTGATGACATCAACAGAAAAGGGGGGCAGACGCTCGCATGCTCAAATAAAATTTATAAAATCCAAATAAACGGGTGCACACAAGTATAAACTGAAAATATATTAAAAGAAACACTCACCTGACAACAAGACCTCCTGCTCTGGACCTCGTCACGCTAGAGCCCAACTACCAGGAAAATCCCATGACCAATCAGGGTGCTGCTCTCACCAGCATGAGAGTAGCGCCCTGATTGGAGGGAGAGGCCTTTCTCAGTGCTCCACAGCTCTGTGGAGGCCTGCGGTTGCTCTAACCCAGCTGTCTTAAGACAGCTGGGTTAGAGATTTCAAAGTGTATATGTCTGGCTGGCCGTTGCAAGACAGCCGGCCAAAAAAACATGTCCACTTGAAAAGTGCACATACAATCCACCCTCCTCCCAGTCCCTGCTGCTGTCATTCAGCAGTGGCCCGCACCTGTCCTGATGCTTATTAAGGACGGGAGGATGTCAGGATGAAAAATAAAATGGTAATGATGAATTACCATTTTATTTTTCGTCTCGGGGCTCAGGAGCACTTAAGTCGGGCGACGCTCCTCCACTTCAACGGGGAGCCGCCCCTGGCAGTTTGGGATGGACTGTTTCTATCAAAGCAGGACCAAGACTGATTTGCTTATGGCCGATATTTGCCTTGATTGGTCTAGTAGGTGAAAAACAACGGACTACAATGTGGGCTTGAGTGATCTCCAGTGGCTAAGAGTAATTTAAGCTTTACTTTCATAACCTTGTTGTTTTTGCAGCTTTATCTAGAGCACTTGACTGTCGAGATCTGCTGCAAAGCTCACGGACAAACGGGCACATGCATCAATGTAGGCTTTTGCGATTCCTTAATTGCGATTATTAAGGAATCGCAATTAAGGAATTGCAAAAGCCTATGCATGGAGGAATCTCTATAAAATTCCAAACATTCCTTAATCGCGACTCGCAAATTGAGAGTCGCAATTAAAGAATGCCTTCCCATTCATTCCTATGGGCCTACAGGCCCATAGGAATGAATGGGAGATTACTGTGCAATTTGCGAGTACCAATAGGTACTCGCAAATTGCGCATGCTATTTCAAGGGTGCAAGGGTGTCAAAGGACACCCTGTTGCACCCTGAAATTGCTCTGTGCACACATGTTGCGCACACACATGCCCCAAGGCCATGTGTGTGTATAACCTATAACTTTGAAAAATGCACTTTAGTGCATTTTTCAAAGTTTTTGCAAATTACCATCAAGTTCAACTTGATGGTAATTTGCGCCCCCTAGTAGTGAAATCGCTATTCTAAAGTGGCTCTTGCATTGCATTTAAGGAATCGCAAATTGCGATTCCTTAAATGCAATTTGAGAAATCGCAATTAATTGCGTATTCTCAAATTGTGAGTGCCTTGAACATTGATGCATCGCAAATTCCCTTTTTGCGGGCGCAAACGGCCGATTTTTGCGAATCGCACCGTTTGCGTTCGCAAAAATGGTTGATGCATGTGCCTGTAAGCGTATTTAGTTTGAACACCAAATTCTAACGCACATCATT
Organism: Calotriton arnoldi; assembly: GCA_963921515.1. NCBI lineage: Eukaryota > Metazoa > Chordata > Amphibia > Caudata > Salamandridae > Calotriton > Calotriton arnoldi. The sequence goes on from CAWUFW010000579.1 coordinate 3,537,391, forward strand.
CATTTTTTTGGCAGGTATTTTTAAAACACAATTGTAACATAGAGACATACCTGGACCCTGACCTGCTGCAACCATAATATTTGGTTATAACACCCAAAGTCGGTTTGTTAGAGCTGTGGACAAGCTGTTTCATTTTCATTACCGGGCTTCATTGCTATTCACTGTTAAACTGGCATGTGAAATAAAGCTCAGTGGGGGTTAAACATGAGAAGTCCATTTATCCACACAGAAGGCAAGAAATGTGTTGGTCTAGAGACCACGCCTGCACAAAAATACTGAAGCTCTCAAGTTTCCCATGTCCATGCAGGAATAGCTTAAGTACTGCAGGTTTTTTGTTTGCATTCTCTGATTTATTCCACTATAAATCAGGACTAGAATTGTAAGTGTCATGTGTTTCCTGCATGGCCTGTTATAGTTTTCCCTATGTTAGCCGAACTGTGCACGCTGTAGGCCTCATTCTCGTTTTGCACACATTACTATATAAACCCGCTGGCTTTGTGCCACATTGTACTTTCACACGGCACCTGCATATGTTTTCGTGTTCTGTTCTTTTCCTGGGATTTAGTCTGAACACCACAGACAAGGTCAAAATAAAATGCCCCTTATTATTCTTTCAAGCAAGGTACTAGCACCTAGACAGAACACAAAATGCATATGTTGTTTATGTGTACACATGTCTTGTCATATAGATGAACACAGAAGCTAAAAAGCAACACATGGAATGAGAGTTCTGGGACAAGATCAGTGTGTCTGCTGAGATGTGCAGAGAGTCCATCTGTGTGGGCTAAGGTATGGGGTCTGCCACTAATCCCAAAGATCTTAGATATGTAATCATTTAGCTTCAGGAGCAGGGGATGGGGGTTTATGTTACTCTTTTCTATTTAATGACATGGCTTTTCATGGTAAACGGTTTATTAACCATGGTAACAGTACTTTTAGTATTCATTTGTAGAATGTAGAAAACTGTTTTCTAATTGTGGCACACATACTGCATCTTAGGGCACAATAGTTTAAATAAATATTCTAAACTTCCTTCATGTCTCCTGTTTATCTTATGGTGGATGGGTAAAAGTGAGAGGGCGAAAGGGTGTGTCCTGATACAGCGATCTCTGAGTGGCTCAAGGGTGTTGTGCTCTGGGGTGCCAATTCACTTGTTTCTCTGGTGAGGTTAGGAGGCCAAGTGAGGCACTATAGCTAGTCGGACTCAGGCTTGTGGATACTGAGGTGGCATGGTTACTCAGTCCCAACATACTAATAATCTATGGTCCCACGCATAGTTCTACTCCTGAGCAGAATTCCTGCAATACCAGAATGCAAAGAAAATACTCAGAACTGGATGAATTACTCATGCACAGGTGTGGAAAATATGAGTGCTCTGAAAACCAAAAACTTCATTGTACTACATGCTGGCCCACAACTGAGAAGCCAATGGCCGAATGGGCTTTGAGAATTTATTATGAACCCTAAACCAGTGATACTCAAAGTACAGCCCAGGGCCTCATGCCTCCTGACCTTTACATACGGGCCCCTTGGTCATCAGCAGCACTAGGCTGCTGTTTACTTGACTCAATACTAACCTTGAGAAATATGTTAAGTAAAGGGGCACACATTTATTTACAGCTTAACTGAAGTTAAAGGAAGTAATTAAGGTGTTGTGCACCACTTAAATTTTGCACCACCTTCCTTTTTAAAGACATTTAGTAACTGTAAAAATCTGATAGTCTCTTCAAAATTCAAAAAGGGTATTTTAATAACATGCAGAATTGTTTTGTTTTAGTACATTAGATTATATCAGTTCATTGAGAATTTTTTTCTTTAAAGTGATAGTTTGCAAAGATGAATTTAGAAATATTCATGCTTCCCCCCACACTGGCAAATAGTGAACTAAGAGGCAAGTCAGTTGTTATGTTTACCTTCTGAGTGACCAGGGTTCCTAATATACATGGATAAAATTATAGTTTAGCAAATAAAATACAAGAGAACATTTAGCACAGCGCTCATCCTAAAGTTGTGTATTTCGAGGTCCTCTTATATGTGATAATGAAGAAAAAGAAGGTAAAGTGAAATAAAACAATTGTCTAGGATCACACAATTTGGTCAAGTGGGGAAGCTGGCATTGATTCCAGGTATTCCTGCTTCATAATGTGCAATTCAGCCTTTACATGGACATGCTTTGCTTCCCTTATGCCCACCTTACACCACTCACCTTCCTTATCAATGCGCCCCTCGATCACACAACAGGCAAACTTTTTGGCCCCCTGGAAAATGTTTGCGAGTACCCATGCCCTAAACAAAAAGTCCCTTCAGCTCCCCCTTCCACACATGCACACACCCTTCACTTTTAAGATCACCTTACAAGTGTACCTGATAATCCCAATGGAGTCGCATAAAGGGAGTTGAAGGTCACATCAGGATAGAAAGATGTATCAAGGACTGCGCCTATTACGCGGAAAAACCCTGATGTAATGCCCCAAAAATGTCAAAACATTTACTGATGTCGCCAATGTTGGTAATTCGGACGGGGATGGTTACATTTGGGCAAAAATCCGTCCGATTTGTAATAGGGTACAAACTGAATAGATGTTGTTATTGGTTAAATTGCAAAAGGACGTGCTCAAGAGCCACTACCTCTGCAACAGTTGGCACTAACCTGCTTGAACGTTATCTATCACTTCTTGTTTTACACCTGCGCTAACTGAGCAGCACTTCTCACTACTGCCCTTCACCTGACACTCGCTGCGCTGCCACATCAAAACGTACATACCACATTTCTCAACCAAAATATATAGGGCCTAATTACGAGTGTAGCGGTCCTCGGACCGCTAAACTCGAATTGGGGTGGTCTTACAACTGCCACATTATGACCCTAGTGGTCGTGCCACCCTGGGACCCTGACTCCACCAGAGAACTGCCGTTCCCTGTCTGTGGCACGGCAGTCCAGAGGCATCCATATGCTTGGCGGGACCGCCATAGTCCCGCCCAGCATATTACAAGTTTCCTCTCTGCCAGAGTTTTTATGCTGGTTCTTCCTCCATGAAAACCCTGAGGGAGAGGAAACAAAGCCCCCCTTGTGCCTCACCCCCTGTGGACGCACATGGGGGCAGAAAATGTGCCCCCCGGTGTGCATGCACAGAAGTTTCAGCATGGCATGTTTGCTGAAACAGTTTTTTACATTGCCGTTTTATAGGCACCGCCGTGGGAATGGGCCGCGGTCCGTGCAGGTAACAGCGGTGTGGCCGCGTGGGGGGGATTTCGAGGGACGATGCAGAGGGAAAATTATTAATTACTTATTTATTTAATTTTTTCTCTGCATCGTCCTTCGAAATCCCCCCCACCCGGCCCCACCGCTGTTACCTGCACGGACCGCGGCTGGTGGGAACGCCAAAGGAATCGCCCGCCAATGACTAAAAAGGTCATTATGCGGAGGGCGGTTCTCACGTGGGTTTAGCGGTGCGGCAGCGGGCGGTCCCACCACTGCACCGTCAAACTCGTATTCGGCCCCATAGTGTGTTGTGCTTAAAGGGTGCGCTGATTTGTTAAAGGTCAGTGCAACTGTAGTTTAGGACACTGTCCGTTAATGACAGGAGTGTGTGTCTGATGTGCTAAAAGATAGTACCCTCTTCTTGTCCTTCCCTCGGACTCCCGCCTTAATGTGACCCTCTCTCTTCCCTGCTCACCACTACCCGAAGTGCACTTGTCACTTCCTGCCTGCGGTGGGCTACACCTTTTCAGGTCAGCGCTGTTTCTATCACTGTTTAAACGACGTCTTCCCCCACCCCTCCATCCCGTCACTACCCGTGCAGCCCCAGTTCACATTTGGCCTGCGCATGCCTTTCCCTGAGATGCATCTGTCTTCTACCTGCGCTGCACTTTTACTTAACCTGAAATGCCTCTGTCTCTAACTGAGATGCGCCTCCTTCTCCCTGAGAGGCACCTATCTTCCCGAGATTCACCTGCTTGCCCTGATATTCACCTACCTCTACCTAATATGCACCCGTGTTTATGAGGTGCACCTGTATCTCCCTGAAATGCTTCTCTACCTGAGATTAACCCGTCTCTACGTGAGATGGACTTGTCACCGCCCTATTTACGTACCACCCGCTACTCCTTGTGTTGCATTTTACAAGGTCTCCAACTGCCTCATTCACCAACCGACACCACCTGTCTACCTGCCCTGCACTGTCACCACCTGCGCTACACCTGTCGCTTCATGCGCTGCAGCTGAACAATCTGCTTGGCATCTATCTCGCCCAGAATAAAAAACAACCAATCATGATAGGCTGGCTCTACACGTGAAATATGAGAGAGAGTTGGCAGCAGTGGGAGCTCTTACCAATTTGCCGCTGGCATTCACACACGGTAAAGCCAATAAGGAGTATCCACAGAGCCTTTTCCATCGTCTCTGGCGATAGCCGACGTCGCACACGGCTTCCCTCTCAAAGTGAGGTGAATTTTCAAAGACTGACCTTCTTACACACATTCTTATACTCCAACTTTTTTTTTAGGCTGGACAGTTCGTGGCACAGTTTGGGGAGGTGTCTCTTCGGTGGCAATTAGTTTACGTAGAGTATGAGCAATTTGTAGCGTAGTTGTGCTGATTTCGTCAGAGCTGGCCTCGGGGCTGGGAGGAGGAAGACGTCAGCTTTTTTCAGCCCTGAAGCAGAAGACGCACTCGCAGGGCGGCCATCCACTGGAATCCCCCTGACCAGTTTACCTGGACTTGACCTCGAATACTGTCACTGGGACTGTGATAAACGGCCCATGGACAATGGCATTTTGACGAATGTGTTATGGGGGGAGGGGGTTGGCAGATGAGAGGTCCCCAAAACATCTCATGGGATCACCTATATTACATAAAAGGGTAATCATGAGAGTGATTGTGTGTTTATTTATTTATACGTAAGTATATCTTTATTGTCCAATCAATAAAAATCATTACAATCAAGGAATATATCAAATGCACTAGATTTCTTAAAAGAATAGATTTAGCCCGCTGCCACTTGCCCGGTTGCCGCTGTTTCCTCTGCGGGGGAGTAGGGACCACAACTCCCATCCCCCCAAGCGGCGAACTTGCCGTCCACGTCACTCTTAGCGCCAGGAGGCGCTTAAACACCGGCCAGGGCTCCCGCAGCGCGGGAGCCCGTTTCTCATTGTTGCCTGCTGCCACTTGCCCGGTTGCCGCTGTTTCCTCTGCGGGGGAGTTGGGACCACAACTCCCATCACGCCAAGCGGCAAACTTGCCGTCCACGTCACTCTTCGCGCCAGGAGGCGCTTAAACACAGGCCTGGGCTCCCGCAGCGCTGGAGCCCGTTTCTCATTGTTGCCCGCTGCCCCTTACCCGGTTGCCGCTGTTTCCTCTGCGGGAAAGTAGGGACCACAACTCCCATCCCGCCAAGCGGCGAGCTTGCCGTTCACATCACTCTTCGCTCCAGGAGGCGCTTAAACACCGGCCAGGGCTCCCGCGTTTCTCATTGTTGCCTGCTGCCACTTGCCCGGTTGCCTCTGTTTCCTCTGCGGGGGAGTAGGAACCACAACTCCCAGCCCGCCAAGCAGCGAACTTGCCGTCCACGTCACTCTTCGCGCCAGGAGGCGTTTAAACACCGGCCAGGACTCACGCAGCGGCCGGAAGAGGCTGGGCTGGGCCATGTCCCTAAAGTCTACTAATAAAATCCTCTGATTAACGGTAAGAGTGGCTGAAACCACTTTATACAAATATATCTATTTTATCCATCCTCTCGTGCCCCATTTTGGCCACCGCTGTTGTATACAATTATGGGAAAACGTAAGCTTGCGGGTATTACAACAGGCAGTAAAAATAAGAATGCAAGATTGAGTGCACCTATTACGAATTACTTAAATACCGCGATGGGACTAATCAATAGCGAGATTGTTAATGTTGAGGAGCGTTTAGCAGCCACAAAGATTGCACTAACTAATGTGGTTGAAGATACTATAGTGGATGCAACTGCATTGGAGACAGTTACAAATAACAAACCTCAACAAAAGAATATAACAGCCTTAATACACAATGCAGTGCCCTGTGTATCAACGTTACCACTGGAAATATCAGCCTCAACAGAAGGTACAGACTCAATTACCCCCCTTGTAACTACCGAAGGAAAAAACTTAAGAATCTATTAAACAATCTATTAAACAACCTCAACCACAACTACAGCCATTGCCTAAGAAGCAGAGTGGGGGTTCGAGGGCTACCGTAAGTCATGACTATCTCCATAACCTGGACTTACTTTTTAAAAAGTTACATGGGAAGATTGATTTGATTGAGAAAAACTTGTTATCAGAAATCTCAAAAATTAAGAACGATGTAGCCCATATCTCTAAACTAATTGAGGAGTTGTTACCGCTAGGAAAACGTCAGAATGAAAATATCCAGATTGATACAACCAATATAACAGCAACAGTTAACACCCATCTAATTACCACAAACGACACTTTACGTGGCTCACGGGGGTCAGCAATATTAAGTGAAGGAAAGAACACCTTGGGGTCAACGGATAAGGAAGAGGCCAATATTGGGTCACATCCCACGACGTCAGCTCATCATGTGTCAAAAAAGATAAGATCTAATATTAAAAATGCGGATAAATACGAACATAAATTGTCACCCACAAAGCCCCAGAGACCCCTACACTTACCTCCCGAGGCTACACCTATACGATCATCTTGAAAGATGTACCAGAATTACAGGATGGTGTAAACGAGGACTGGGTAGAATTGAAAAATAAGGTCTTGTTTTGGTTTACAAATCATTGTCAATATAACTCAAATACCTTGTACCGAAGTATTAATATGGTAAGAAGAGTACCCTGGGTAGGGAAATCACCAAAGAATTGGGAAGGGGATTGTGTTGTAGTCTCCTTTCAACACCCAGGGATGGTTAGAACTTTGCTAGAAGATTTATGCAATAAATGGGAAATGCCATAAAAATCCCGGAATAAGATCGTAACTGGGGTACCATTAGGGTTTTTCTATAAGCCAGATATGGAGAATCCTAGGCAGTTTCGAAATGGTTCTACAACAATGGAAAAGTATAGACCACTTGCTTTGTCTAATAGATTTCTACCTCTTAGAAGATGTAGCGATGTGGACTGACTACACCAGGATGTTGCACAAGACACTGGCCCAATTGATGAGAAATTACCTGCAACTGAAAACACGAAATCTAAAAATCTAATTCTAGTAACATGGAATATCGCGGGTATAAACAAGAAACTGAATGATGATGCATGGCCTGTTTCTTTAAATGACTGTGAAATTATTTGTATGCAAGAGACCTGGCACACGGAAGCCTTTCACATAGATGGTTTCTCAATAGTTGACACCCAAGCGACCCCTTCACGCAATGGAAGGGCAAAGGGAGGCCTAGCAGTTCTACTTTCAGTCATATGTCCATTGATCTTGACGAAAGCTTATATTGACTCTCCCTTTTTCCAATTTTTGTGGTTCCATTCTGTTGATCACCAGTGTTTTGTGGTAATTAACTTTTATAATAATGTTTTCGATAATACCAGAAACCAAGTGATATTGGCACTTGAGAGGGAACTTGATTTATTTTTTAAAACAGATCAAGAGTGATTATTTTCGGGGGGCGTGGCTACGCGGCGTAGCAATATGGCCGCTAGCTAGGGTTGCTCCGTTCTCACCCGCTCCCCACGTATTAATCCGTGACACCAATCCGTGGTCCGAGGCGAGAAATAGCCGTCGGAAGGTCCGCTCGATCGATCGAGCCCAGCCTGTAGCCTGGGGGACCGAGTCAGCCGAAGTTAGGCTGGGGTGAAGTTGCGGCCTGTTCCGGCGTGTAAAGCCGGGTGCTGGAGTGGACGCTGGGCCGGAGGAGCACGCGACGAGAGCGGAGGCCGCCGATCGCTGCCCGGAGCCGAGAATCGACGGATCGCACCAACGAGGCACGACTTCGGCACTGCGCCGGTGCACAGCTGCATGGGAGAGCCGGCCAACATGCAGGTGGGGGCTCCGGGGACCAGCGGCCCAGAAGCGGAAAGACAGTGGTGAGGAGGGCCGCCTGAGCACCGCAGGGGGTCAGAGATCCATGCCGAGCCGGTCTGCACAGGCGCCTGGGCGGTAGATAACCGGAGGAGGCCGGGGGACGGTGGCCTAGAAAGATTGCGTGACACAGTGGCATTCGCTGGCAGGCCCGTAATAACAACAGTGGTGGACGAGGTGAAATGAAATGAAATGAAATTTGTACTTGTAAAGCGCACCCATACCCCCAAAGGGGTGTCCAGGCGCTGTACGCATACCGCTGTGGAACCCTTCCTGGCTTTTCCCTGTGAAATGTCCACTCCTGGGCACCCCCAGGGTGAAGCCAGGCATCCCAGCGCTGTTGGGGCCGTTGTGGAGATTAAGCAAGCTATTGCCCAGAGTTGCAGAGTGGGACCCATGATTAGAATAGGCACCGAGGCGAGAATTATCAGGTCCGAGGAAATTGAGCCCAAGACCCGCCGAGGCGGGAATTGAACCCTGGTCCCGGGCCAGATCTCTGCATCAGGGTCTGCCGCTCTAACCATTGAGCCACACTTCTCCACACATCTCCTGGTTCCTCTCCTCTCCTTCCTGACACAGGCACCCGTTTTGGGAGTGACGGGCCCGATCCCGCAAACAGCGCGCCCGCTCGGACACGGTGAGAGGGCTCACGCAGGACGTGGAAGCTCGAAGATAACCTTGGAGTCGCACTGCTGCTGAGGGGGCGCACGGGATGGAGTAAAGGCATCGGAGGTGGCGTCTGGCCTTCGAGCAGGGGTCTGGGATTGTGGACACTGGTCCATTGAAGATAAGCAGAGGAGGCCTGCTCACGGCTGTGACCCTGGTAGGGCAACGCGCCACCATGGCCTCCAATAAAGGATCCAAAGCGACCCAGCAAAATAAACTTGACCGATATACCTGCTTGAGGGCGGCGGTTGATCAGCAGCTGCCTAAGTCAACGGCAGCCGCCGAGGGTGAAAAACCGGAACTAACGCTGAAAGATGTCATGGAGGCCATCACCGGAGTCAGAACATCGATGGAGCAGCGCATGGACGCTCTTTCCTCGGAGGTGACGCTGATCCGAGCAGACCTGACCACCAACAGAGAAAAGGTCAAGCAACTTGAAATAACTACGACCAGCCTGGTGAGTGATACCTCGGAACTGCAAAGCGAAATTCAAGAGCTGAAGGCCTTTCGGAAGTTTGCAGAAGATAAGCTCGACGACTATGAAGGGCGCACTAGACGCAACAATGTGCGCATTTTGGGGGTTCCGGAACGGGCCGAAGGGCAAGCCACAGATCTATTCGTAGAAAACCTCATTACCGCCCATTTGCAACCTAGGGGCCTATCCAACATGTTTGTAGTTGAAAGAGCCCATAGAGTCCCAGGGGGGAGACCGAAACCGGGGGCACCTCCGCGCCCGATCTTGGCCAGACTGCTCAACTACAGAGACAGGGACGCTATCCTGCAAACATCCAGAGTGGCCCCCCCACTAAAGTTTGAAAACTCAGTGATAACATTTTTCCCGGACTTCACCCAGGCGGTGCAAAGACAACGGAGAACTTTCCTGGCGGTAAAGAAACGTCTCAGGGATAAAGGCCTGAAGTACTCAATGCTATTCCCGGCCCGGCTCAGGGTGGAGGCCGGGGAAGATCCCGATTTTTCGATTCACCTGAATCGGCGGCAGAGTGGTTGGACAGCTGGAGAGAGGAGCCGAAACACACAGAGCTGGGGCGCTGAACTCTTGAGCACACACCTGATGACACATATGCAGACAGGGTCAGAAGAAGGCCACAGGTGACTGCACGGTCCGACATGTGCCGGGATGGGCACCAGGTAGAGCGCCACCCCGGCGATTGACTTTTACGGACCCGATCTTACACACAGCATAAAGTATTGTTCATCACTCTCGGCAACTTTCAATGGGTATATTCGTGGGTGGGGGGCGAGTCGGGGCACATTACCCCCTAATTTTCTTTTATTAGTTAAGTTCTGGGGCGACAGGCACTCTGCATTAAAAGGAGAATGGGCAGTTCAAAGCCCAGAGTGCAGGGAAGCAGGGTGGGGGGGAGTTGGGTGGGGGTTTCAGTTTCTAAGTTCGTAAGTATGATTCTTTCAGGTACCATCATTCGTGTGCATGTAGGGCTAGCTAACACGTAGGATGTGATGATGACTGCGTGGGAAAAAAGCATAAAGGTGATGAGTTGGAACGTGAATGGCTTGGGGGATAAAATCAAACGATGCGTGGTACTACAGAATATTAGGAGACATGCCCCTGATGTTGTTCTGCTTCAAGAAACGCATCTTATAGGCAATACCTGCAGAGCCCTCAACAGATGGGGGTACAAACTAGTGGCACACTCTGGCTTCGCCTCAGGCTCGAGGGGGACGGGGATTCTACTCAAAAACTCATTCCCCATGACTGTTAACTCACACTGGACAGATACAGGGGGTAGATACGCCGGGATCACGGGACAGTGGGAGGGACAGCTGCTAACCTTAATATCGGTATACGTTCCTCCAGGGCTCCAGAGCCTTGCATTTCGGGACCTTAGCGCACTGCTACTGTCGGTCCCCGATGGCCTTTTACTGGTGGGAGGGGACTTTAACTCAGTGGGCTCTGGAACGTTAGATCGACATCCCCCTAGAGCGCTGGGCTCCTCACACCGATGGCTCCCGGATTTTTTGGAGACAATGGGACTGGTAGAAGCGTGGCGGACCCATCACCCTGATAGCATCCAACACACATACCACTCGGGAGCACACCACAGCTTGTCGAGAATCAACTATATATTGGTTCCGGCATCACAGGTATCCCATATTCACGAAATACGTCATGGGGCACGGGGCATATCAGATCACTCTCCAGTTTGGGCTCAAGCAGTGGTTAGGCAGCACAGAGTAGGTAGGATAGCACCCATTAACTCCTGGTGGCTCCGTAACCCTCTGGTCAGGAAAGAACTACATAGGGCAGTGGAATTATACTTTCAGGAGAATGAGGGATCGGTTCACTCCCCCCAGGTACTGTGGGAGGCATTCAAAACAGTGATAAGGGGACAGGCCCTCTCCCAGATTGCCGGGGTACGGAAAGAAAAGTCACAAGCTATAGTGGAGGTAGAGAACGAAATTCTCCGGCTGGAGGAGGAACTAGGGGAAGATAATACACCGGACAATACACACCTCCTGCAACTCAAGCGGGACGACTATAGGGCAATAGTGACGGATAGGGCAAAAGAGCTGGGAAGGGAGAAGCAAGGCAGAATATATGATCTAGGAGATAAGGCAGGGAAACTAATAGCATGGCTAGATAGGAGGGAACTCGCGAGCAGACTGGTCCCAGAATTGATTAATGAGGCAGGCCACACGATTAGAGACCCACAGGAGATTGCCAACGAGTTCGCATCTCACTACTGTAAGATATATAGTTCCCACACAACCTATACAGCAACAGACTCCCGCCAACTGCTGGAGGACATTACACTCCCTCACTCTCCGAAGATGATGTTAGGTTTCTGGACAGTGACCTCACAAATGACGAAGTGGCCCAGGCCATCAGAAGTCTACGATCAGGGAAGGCCTCGGGGCCGAATGGCTTACCAATTGAGCTGTACAAACTCCGACCGGATAAACTAGCTCCGTATATTCGTGCGATGTGGGAAGATTGCAGGGAACAGGGAGTACTCCCCCGGGATCAGAGGATAGCAACGCTGGTCACAATCTACAAGGAGGGGAAGCCTAGAACAGACTGCGCCTCTTACAGGCCAATCTCTCTGTTGAATGCGGAGCCTAAGATTCTGGCGAAGCTACTGGCCACCCGTTTGACCAAGGTCATTAGCGGACTGGTCCACCCGGACCAATCGGGCTTTATGCCACACCGCAACACTGCAATGAACCTGCGAAGGGTCCATGGTGTGCTGGGAAGGGCGGGAACGATACAGGAGGAGGCGGTAATCGTGTCCCTGGATGCCACCATGGCATTCGATACACTCGAATGGCCGTACTTATTCGCGGTTCTCGCCAAGCTAGGCTTCGGACCGCAATTCACAAAATGGGTACAGCTTCTATATTCGGCCCCGCTAGCCCAGGTGGTGGTGAATAACAAGAAGGAAAAAAAAAAAAAAGAGTGATTATTTTCTGATCTGGGTTGGAGATTTTAATAGTAAAAAATGTGGTATTTTAGAAGGAAAGCACAGCGGATATGGGAATGAGTATGGGGAAGTTATTCTCATTTCCCACATAATCCCTATGGCGAATCCATTAACGGGGCAATGTGTAAATACAATTTAGAATTATTGGATCAATCTACATCGGATGGACAATCCCAGTTACTGACTTTTGAGGGGCACGGCCAGTGTTCAATCATTGATCATATTTTAATTTCGGCACATGGTCAAGATCAAATAGAAAAGTGGAGGTGAAAATAAGTTGTGTTAGTGATCATCAGCCTCTTTTTTTAACAGTTAGACTAAATGATATCTTTCAGACTGTGCCCCATTTAGCACCCTTTATATCCACACAGGGGAAAAACAGTATCTCTATTAAATGGTCTGGAATAAATCCAAAAGAGTTTATGGATAGTCTAATGAGTGATTGTAAACAAGATATAGAAATTTGTAATAGGGGGGATTCTATTGACAACCAGATTATTGGGGCTTTTGTAACATTACCGCTGAGATCTCTAGGGGGATTGAAAATCAAGAGTAAGAAAAAAGCTAAGAAAAAAGTTGGCTGGTTTGATTCGCAATGCACAAAGGCAAACCAGTCATTAAAAAATGCTTTAAAAACTAGACCCAGAGATAGTGAACTCATTAAAAAACAGAGGTTGTTATATAAACAGTCCATAGTAAAAAGAAAGAGAGAAATTCAAGATAATGCTTGGGAAAAACTCTCCCTGGCTGCCAATACAAAGGATTCATCCCTAATTTGGAAGACGATAAATCACCCATTTTTTAAAGAAAACTGTGCTACTAAAATTGAGAGTATGGTGTAGCCCCAAGAGTGGATACTTCATTTTGGACAGGTTTTTAATACAGAAAATGAAACCCCTATTTTAGTAGAAAACAGTGACCTCGATGGTATTGCAGAATTATTAAACAACAAAACTTTTATAACTCTTGAACCACCACATTTGGCCCCTATCACTCTGGACGAAGTTACATTGGCATTAGAAAGAAGTACAAATGGAAAGGCACCTGGTGTTGATGGGGATCCAATAGATATTTTTAAATATGACATTGGATTTTGGGCCCCTCTTTTACAAAAAGTGTTTAACATCATTGCGGGGGGCTTGATACCAAAAACATGGACCGAAAGCATAATTGTCCCGATTTTGAAAAAGGGCAACAGAAGTGATGCCAAATGCTACCGCCCTATTTCCCTCCTTGACACAACCTCAAAATTGATGGGTAGGATATTGTTGGAGGGGCTGGAAATATGGGCAGATGAAAACAAAATCCTCACTGAATCACAATATGGTTTCAGAAGGGAAATAGGGACAATTGAACAATGTATCAATTTGCATTTGTTGATTAGTAAATATACAAGTGTAAAAAAGGGCCACCTACACCTTTGTTTCGATGATCTTACTAGTGCTTTTGACCTAGTAAATCATGCGAAATTATGGCAAACTTTGATTCGTATGGGTGCACCTAATGATATCATCATATATCTGTCACAAATATTTAGCCGCCTGAGCACAAGAGTTCGCTATGGGCTAGAGGGAGAGTGCACCACTAGTTTCAGGGTAAGATGGGGCATTAGGCAGGGGTGTGTGCTCGCCCCACTCCTGTTTTCCCTATATATAAATGGTGTAGATGAGGAACTGCAAAAGCTAAACGCTGTTGTCCCCAGAGTCGCAAATCGTGCTGTTCGGACTTTACGCGGATGACGCGGTTCTTTTATCGAGAACTGCGAATGGGCTCCAGACCCTCATTGAAAAATTCGCAGAATACATGCACGAAAAGGATTTAGGGGCATATTAGCAAGGGCACTATCGCCGCTTTAGCGGCACTTTTTGCCGCTAAAGCGGCGATATTTATATCGCCCTATCAGCAAACTGTCTCTAACAGCAGTTAGAGACAGTTTTCGGGCATTAGCGCCCGTTTTGTTACCGCTTTGCATGTCAGCGATATTTATCGCTAATGACATGCAAAGTGGGCGTTCCCGACGAACAAACCTGGGAAACACTCGCTAACAGGCCTATCGCCTATTAGCAAGGTGGCCATGGCCCCAGTTAGCGACGTGAAAAGTCGCGCTAACCGGGGTCATCGCCATTTATTTAACACCTGCAATTAGCAGGTGTTAGCCATACCTAACATGGGGGTGGATTATGCTGATACGACCACAGGGTCGTATCAGCAAGGTGTTCTCCCTTCTCCATGCAACATCGCTGGTTTTTCAGCGATGTTGGCCCATTTCCCCGCTATCGCTGGAATATTCATCGCCATAGCGCTAATCGTTGCTAATACAGCGTTAGCGTGGCGATATATTCCAGCGATAGCCAGCGATAAAAAAATCACGCTAAACAGGGTTAGCGATGATTATCGCCTCTTCTTGCTAATATGCCCCTTAGTACTTAATTTGAAAAAGACTTTTATGATGGTGTGTGGACAAGGAAAAGCAAAAACCAGGAATCACCACATGAATAGTGTCCCTATTGCAGCAACTAATTCTTTTGTATATTTAGCGATGGTATTTACAGCAAAGGGAAATTGGGGAGCCCACATCGAACACTGTAAATTAAAATTTATGAGCATCATAGAGTCAATTTTTAGATTCTCACACAAAATGGGCAATAAGCCTATTAGGGAAATTATGATACTATATAAGAGCAAGTGTCTTACTGGGATTTGTTATGGCGCAGCACTATGGGGAGTGGCAAATTGTGCAACCCTTCAGACTCAAGAAAACAATTTTTTGCGACGGCTGTTAGCTGTACCTAGCTCTACTCCTGTGTATAGTGTGCATAAAGAGCTGGAAGCCCCCTATATAAATGATTTTATAAGTGCAGTAAGTTTAAATGTCTGGTATGGCATCTGGAGTAAGGAAGGTACAAAGTTTACACAGGATGTTATTAAGGATTGCGTTGCCCTCGACCAAGGAATACAAATCCCATGGTTAATGTATATTAAAAATCTTTTAAGTGAATGTGCCATAAACACTGATTTTAAAAATCCCTCCCAAATACTCAAGTATGATAAAAAAGATTTGAAGATTAGTTTAATGGAATCACGGAATTGGCTAAGGGATGTTGATGCAAACCTGAAACCAATGACTAAGGCCTATTTGGATAGGAACTCTGGGATACCATATTACTTATTACAGATCACAAATATAAAACATGGATTTTACCTTACTAGATTGAGAATGGGACTAGCCCACTTTTTAATAGCTTTTCCAACGATGGGCAAGTGGAATCATAATCTTCCAAAGTGCCCATGCGATGGAAAATCTGACCAGACAACTCTGCATTTTATTTTATTTTGCGGTTTTGATAGAGACATTAGGAAGAGTCTCTTACAACCTCTGTTTTTAAAGGAGAGACTGTTCACATATAAAACTGCTTTTGAGTATATTTGTGGCCTGGTAAATATTAGAGTTTGTAATGCAGTGGTGGCCTATATCCAGAAGTCAATCAAAATAAGACATAATAACTCTAATCTTGAGGCCCTTGTCTATGAAGACAACGCGACATACATTGATAAATGACGTCTTTATTTGTGTAATAAGTTTTTAAACTATATGTTATGTACATGGCACTTTATGTATCTTGCCCTTCCAGTTATAATTACGAAATCTTAAAATGAATGCACTTTATTTGTTTATCCTGTGATGAAGTGCGAAGTTATTAAAGCTATAGTCTTGCCTTGAATTGGATAATTTGCACTAATCCGCACTTAGCACTTTACGTAAATGATGTCCGTTGTTTGTACATTATGTTCCTAAATTACATATTCTGCACATGGCACTTTATATATTATTCAAAAAATATAGATATGCGGTGCACTCCTTTTTAGCAATTTCTACTGTGTGTTTTTTTTGAAAACTTTGTTTTTTAGAACATTTTCTATTCGTGCTACTCCTGTTTCAACGTGCTACGTAGTATTTGTGGGTTGCCTGTCCCACATCTGGCTATATGTGAAAAAAATTATCAAGCGAACATTCACTTGAAAAACTACGTGCACTGTGAATATGTGTTCTTGAAGTTTAGTGCAATTTTTAGCAAACTCAACCAATGAAAAAATAATTATTCATACACGAAATCATGATATTAAACAATGTATTCTTGTTGTGTGATTAGCATCAGTAACTCAAATAATATCAATACATCAAGTTGCATACATGAGATAATAATATCTTTGTTGTCTAATAACGAATCTAACAAAATTCAATCCATCCATCAAAATTCTGCATAGACGCTACTTTAAATTCACAAAAAACTGATTGTAAATCCGCCCAATGCATTTCGGGACCTTGCTCCCGTCCTCAGGGGCAGCTGAAATGCAAAAAATATATATTCAAATGCATGTTGCATAAATAACAAATTATAACATGGGTGGTACGAAATTTTGCTACCAACAACGTGAGACCACTCCCAACAGTTTTATATAAACAGTATCCTGTGATGTTATGGGTAGAAAAAGTTACCGTCACCAGATTCTATGTACGGAAACATGATAAAAACACCGAATCAGTGTTACTGCAGTATAAATGTGAGGAAAGTAAAGAAATGATCTACTGAAACATGGTCAAACAGACGGAGTCCATACTTCTGCGAGGCAGCTATCAAGAAGACAGAAATGATAAAAGTAGTAGCGATGAAACACATGAACAATAAAGCACCTACTTGAAAAGTGACTGCAAGTTCACAGCTCTAATATTTAGTATGCTACACTAGACAGCAGCACAACACGCTGGAAAGAAAGATCAGGAACTCAATACCAAAGTAATGCTTTTACACCAAGTACACATGAACAACTTATAAAAATTGTAAAAAAGTACCTGCTACGATACAAGATACCGCAAGCACCTAAGAGCATTTCAGCTGCCCCTGAGGAAGGGACCAAGGTCCCGAAATGCATTGGGCGGATTTATAATCAGTTGTTTGTGAATTTAAAGTAGCGTCTATGCAGAATTTTGATGAATGGATTGAATTTTGTTAGATTCGTTATTAGACAACAAAGATATTATTATCTCATGTATGCAACTTGATGTATTGATATTATTTGAGTTACTGATGCTAATCACACAACAAGAATACATTGTTGAATATCATGATTTCGTGTATGAATAATTATTTTTTCATTGGTTGAGTTTGCTAAAAATTGCACTAAACTTCAAGAACACATATTCACAGTGCACGTAGTTTTTCAAGTGAATGTTTGCTTGATAATTTTTTTCACTTTATATATTATGCCTTTTTAGATAGACTCATGAAGTGCTAAAACTAAAACGCACTTTATCTATACATCTTGTGATGAATAGCGAAGCCACTAGAGTTATAGCTTTGCTTTGAAATGGATATCCTGCACATAGCACTTTATACATATGGTTTACCGGGGTCTGCTGATTGGGGCTTTTTTTATTCTCCTGTTTTTTATGTATTTTATTGTATATCCTGAAATATGAAGATATGCATAATTTTTAGGATGCTTTTATGGTTGTGTTTTTATTAATCAAATAAAGCTTGTTTGAATTTGAATAGATTTAAAAAGTACTTACAGTAACAGTGTTAATTTCTTCGATCATCAAATTCAGAACAAATATATTACTAGTATTGAGGTAGTTTAGGGATAACATGCTGTACTGGATCATTGATATCACAAAAACACATCACTAAAATAACATTTCATTCTGCTGTTTACATTTCATGTCATATTTTTACTTTTCATTTCATTATCAAAACATAGCTTCTCTATATACTAGTAAAATCTTCCGTACAGACAGTTATTACCTAATTTCTTTGCAATTTTCTTTATTAAAGTGCCATTGTGCTTTTCATTTAAACCATACTACTTTTATTAGAGTCATTTTTTATGAGAAAGAAAAAAAATGTATATTGATTAGTGGGAATCAAACAGTTCGACCGGATCAATACACTGTCACCGTGCTTCTTTTCAATATTATTATGTCAAAATTAGAAATAGAATTAACATTGTCTGTCATAAGTTGGATGAATCAAATAATTCAAATAATTAATGGTGATAGACTTTATGGGTTACTTGGAGGTGATAAATCAGTAAAGTGTTTCCGTGCCTGAGACTCATTACCACCTTCAGCATTGGTTTGTTAGGGATTTTGATAACCAATATTACCATACTTAGGTCTCACGACTCCATAGGGATTTAAAAATAACAGTACGTACAGATTGCTGGTCATAACTGCTTATCATTTCTATCTGGGAGACACTCCTAGTTAAACTTTTTTTCTGCTATGAGAATAAACATTACAAATTGGATTGATAGGCCGGTAGAGTTCCCGGAAAGGCAAGATATGATTGCTTGGCGACACTTTCTCACTCCATTTTCCTTAAAGATGGATTTTAACAATGCTTGCCTCTCCTGACGCAATTGGGGGCAAGTGCATACAATATGTAATAATGTTTCATTATGAAAACCACATAATCTACAGCTATATGTTGACCAATGATGTAACCATCTTGAAGTTCCGTCCTTTGTGGGATAATAGCCAAATCTTAGCATGAAAAATTTATCCCTTAAAAACGGTTTTAAATAGGAGATAAAATATGGTTGTGACTCCATTTTCTTGAATGAATTAATGACCGACTAAGCTTGCTTTTTTTTGCAATCTCCTCCTTATCCAATATAGCTGATAAGAAATTTGCCGAAAGATTTGATATCTGTTTAAAAGCAGCTTTATTTCTATCCATATGTTCAAAAGGCAGGGACTTTTTAGTCTGTTCGTTAGTTAAGAAATCCAAGCACTTGCATACTCATATTTCGTTATTTCCTGCCAGCACTGGTTTGCAAGAGTGCCGGGGTCAGAAGAAAAAAACTAATATAAACATTTTAAAAATGCAGATTGTCTCACTAGGGTTTGGCATTTCAGGCCAAATTCCAGTCTGACGTTAGCATGCCCGGCATTTCTCTGTACCGTAAAGATTGATTTGAAAGCTTTTATTCGTAAATTATCAAGGATTTTGGAGTCTTTACCTCGAAAAATTACTGACCCATGGCCTAGAGAGGGAATCAACTTTGTCTTCATTACTTTAAGTAATTGCTCCTAACTAGGACATAACAGCTTATCTCGCATCGTTCCTAAAGCAAAAGAAAGTGCGGTGGCTTTGACCTTTATGTTAGTAAACTGATGTTTTAAAAACACTCTATCATCAAACGTGATCCCTAGATACTTATATAGTTTTACAGTTTCAATCATTAACCCATTAATTTTCCATACTCTCATATCTGGTTTGGTAGATCCTATCGTCATGATGTTTGGGGGTTTTTGGATTCATTTGGAGACCATTGGCTAAAATACAATTATTAAATGAGTCTATCAAGTTTTGTAGGCCTATGGCAGTGTGGCTAAACAATATAGTACCGTCAGCATACTGTAAATATTTTATATTATAACCTGCAATGTTTGGAGAGTGAGCATTGACATTTTGCAGTTGGAACGGTAGGTCGGCCATGCAAAGATGAAAAAGACATGGGGTTAAAATGCATCCTTGTTTGAGACCACTGTGGGTTTCAAGGTGGCGAGTAGTGCATCTGCCATCCCCCAATTTTACCTGGACACATGTATTTGAGCATAAAAATACGATCATATCTAAAAGTTGTTTGGGTACACCACATGCTGATAGCTTTGCCCAAAGTAAGTTGCGGAGAACAGAGTAAAGGCAGCTTTGAGATCTAAGGAACAAATATATAACTTTAGTTTTTTTATGTTTTGCTCTCTCCGACAACAGAGTGAGAGACAGCAAGTTGGTGATCGTTGACTGTCCCCTACGGAATCCAGTTTGGAAAATTGGTATAATTTTTCTTGTTGTTGAACATTCTTCCAGGTCCCTAAGCAGACATGTAGCAAAGATTTTCGCCTCTACGTCTATTAGGGCAATTAGCTGATAATTATCCGGTTTATCTGATGGGCCACTTTTGTAAATTGGCTATATCATGCTTCCTTGCCGGGATTCTGGAACCAATTTGGATTTTACGACATCTTTCAATAATGATGTTAGAATTTTTGACCATAGATCTATTTTCGTTTGAAAAACAGCATTGGGAATCCCATTGGGACCCGGCGCCCCGTTTGATCTAATCCTGCTTATGGACGTTTTTACCGTTTTTTCCTGGAAGGACTCAATTACTAATGGTTGTTCTTCATGGAAATATTTGTTTCCTTTATTCCAACTGCCTATGTTATTTGGCGGGACTGGCACATACTGTTTGGTGTTAATACCTAAACCGTTTACTGAAGAGGCCCCGTACAGTTTAATAATAAAGGACTCCCAGCCTGATTCAGAAATATTGGCACTATTAGCTCTCCTGTTGCCATATTCAAGATCGTTAATTGGTCCCCAGAATGCTTTCAAGTTGTTGGTTTTGCTGGCGAAATGCAATTTTGTCCATATTTCTTCATGGTGTGCCCTTTTTGCCTTCCTCATCTCCTTTTTTTATATTCTTCTCAAGTGTTGTAGTGAGCACAGTTTTCAGAATTTAAAAGCACCATTCAGTTGTTTGTAAATAGCCCGTGAAGCTTTATTAAGTGCCTTCTTTTGGAGATGTAACCTGTGTGAGTACCCCCTGGTTTTTGCTGGCCTGATAGGGTTTGCCCTGGTTGTTGTTTTTACCAAAAAGCTATCTACTAATGAGGAACAGAAGCAGTCCAAATTTCGACCATAGGTTTACCATGTCGGCACTCACTAAGTACTGATTCTATTGTGGGTTCTGGGAAGGCCAAGGTCTCCGTTTGTTTTGCTGAGTGCCACACCAACCTTTTCAAATTATGGACGA
Source organism: Calotriton arnoldi (assembly GCA_963921515.1). Classification (NCBI taxonomy): domain Eukaryota; kingdom Metazoa; phylum Chordata; class Amphibia; order Caudata; family Salamandridae; genus Calotriton; species Calotriton arnoldi. The sequence continues at coordinate 3,558,363 of CAWUFW010000579.1, forward strand.
TTGGCACAGATTCAAGGGTCCTAGACTTTGGTAGATAGTCAACTGTTAACGACAATGTAATTGTTTGGGGGTTATGGTCGCTTTCCACTCTTGGGACCATATGATACCCAATGAAGCCTGATACTAGTTCCTTTGAGATAATGGTGTAATCGATAGTAGAGTGTTGCCATGAATTTTTAAATGTTGGAGCGCCTAAGATATTATTCTGAGTGTCCTCCTGTAGCAACATGAGCTCATATTTTTGTAACTGGGAACAACACATCTCATTTAAAGCTCTACTTGGTTTATCTGCAGGGTTCTTGGAAAACAGATGCATATTGAAATCACCAGAAATGATTAGGCTAGTGACAGGATGTTGATAAATTAAGGTTTTGAGTATTTCCCTCAGGACAGTAAGCTGAGTCATCTTGACTGATTTCTGTGCGCTTAAATATACATTTAGAAATATGATCGGCATTTCAAAATCTATTTTAATACATAGTAGCCAAGTTAGTTGGAAATCAATTTCATGATGCTTGGTATCTAGGACCAACGACACAGGTAGATAACCCACCTTTTGCTTGGCCTTATGCAGATGAACGGGATGCAAAATAAGCGTACTCCTGATAACCATTAATGGCCTTGTTGCACATTTTCCAAGTTTCCTGAAACATTAAAACTTTAAAGTTCTGTATAAAAGTTACTGTGTCATGATCGTCTAGCAGTCTTGTGAGGCCATGGACATTCCATGAACAGATATTAATTGATTTTTTTGTATTGGGCGAGCTATTCAACCATCATTCATTCCCTTCAAAGTATTTTTGGAAGCCATGCCCAGTCATTGCTTAGAACTGGATTTTTCAGTATTCCTTCACACATTCCTGTGCCCGAGTTGCAGCTTATGATTTTGATGCCAAAAGATAAAACAGGATTGAATAGTGGGCCTATTGCTCCTTTTAGAGCATTAGTATACACTCCACATGTTCCACTTGCTGTGGGGTTTGTCTGAACACTTCTCTTACCGCTGTCTTGGGAATTAATAAAGTTGGATATCGACTATCATTACATTTCCTTATTTCGATCCCCCATTTCTCAAATTGTGGATCATTTTCTAGGATATTATTGATGGTCTCTTCACTATGCCAAATGGTACAAGTTACTTCTTGTGCAGGATTGGCTGAGCCTTGTTTGAATTGGACTGATTCTAAAGCATCAGATGTTAGATTATTAAGCTCTTGAATTGAAGCTAGTAACTTAAGTATATTACTACGATTTAAAATGTCGTATGAGCCCCTTGAGACTTACCGTGGAATAAATAGTAATTTTGCAGAAGAAGCAGAGCAGTTGTCCTCAATTGTTGTTGTATTTTTTATGTGGCGATGGTTGGGAAGTAATGAAGTTGAGCCTTGTATCTTTAAACTTCTTGGAAGGTCTTCTGCTGGAGCAGTAAGGCTTAAAACGTATTTTTTTTCCAAGGTGTCTTTTTGTGCTGATCTTTTCCCAGATGATAAGGTTGAAGGTGGCTTTATATTTGCTGATTTGTTTTGCTGAAAGACTGATATATTGCTTTGCCTTCCTCTATCCTTATCTGGCACAGATATCTATAAATCTCTGCTTACTAGTAGAGCCTCTTGACTAGGGCCTTGTCCAAACACATGGCAATTTGGTGCTTTGCTGGAGTGAGTTATTATTGACTTATTTGCGGCGTCTTCAGAAGAGAGTGGCACGTCTAATCTACTTAAACTTGTGGTCAGCCCATTATCCCCTACTTTCGCTTCACAAAAAGGTATTTCCGATGATTTAAAGATCAGATAGTTTTCTTTTGGTTTATGGAGTACACTTGTATTCTGTTGTGCACTTTTTTTTGTCTTTTCCTTGCTCTTTTGGTAAGTCCAACTGATTTTGGATTAGAAGATAAGTCTGTATTATTAGCGACTTGGTTGTCTTCATCAGCTTGTGCTGGTGTTCTTTGTGTGGTTGCATTCTGTTTGGAAATATCCGGGGAGTCTTGTAAGCCACATGATATACTGTCTTCCCTTATTACAAGATTTTTTTTCTATCATCTTCCTTGATAGATCGTGTTTTTATCTGTAGCAGATCTTTATACTTTTGAGGTCCATTGTTGTTTACTCCCTCATTTCCTAGCCCAGTCATATCTATTTTTTTTCATTCGTGGCTTGTCTGGGTGTTTCTATTATTGGTACTTTAGTATCATGGCACTGACAGTGACGATGGTCTATTATATCTGCTGGGTCCTTTTTATTCTGTGCCAACATTGTCTTGAATTCAGTTACCAGGGATCCAACTATGCTCGGTAAATCTGAGGTTTTATCTATGATGTGGGCACAGGTGCAGGTGATCATTTTGTTATCTCTGTCAGATTGTGCCCTTACTACTAGGTTTGTTAAATTAAGTAACTTGGAATCAATCCCAGCTACGTCGAGTGCAAGTGCATTCAATAAATCCACCTGTATATTTCATTTATCTGACTAATAATTAAGGGTGTTAGTTATAGTGCCCATGATGTGGAGCTGACTACCCCATATTCCTGTTTGGGGCTCTGTTGGATCCTCTGCTATTCTTGCTCCTACAGAAAAAATGTCATCATATTTAGCTAGAAGGGTCGGGTCAGGTCAGCTGAATTAAGGGGATTGTTCATAGAGTCGGCATTCTCTACCTTACTTTGTCCATTTATAGTGTGTGCACTCTCAATGTCAATTACCTCCGGGATCAGGTCAGGATTAGTTCTTCCTGTTTATGAGCTGAATGGATCTATATCGGTTCTGTTTTTCAGATCATTAGGGCTTGAAAAAGCATCAGGTCTCATATTTTGGCATTGCTGGACTCTTGAAATGTAACAGTACTAAATTAGGTGGTAGTATGGGGGACGACAAAAATACCTCATCACTTATATTTGAGTTGATGCCAGATGATAGATTAATCACCATCTTGTTCATATTTTTTTTGTCAAAATTGTGTTTATTCAACATGACCAAGCAAAATCACAATACAGTAAGTTTCCAAGAGGTTTGACATATAGCACCCCGCTCAGTGGAGTATTTCTAAATTAAAGTCCAGTTTCTCTAGATATGGGGTCTCCATACCCCCCTCCCTGCATTCAGGTCATGTTAATTTTTAAGTACAATAACAGCAGTGCATTCATGTGCAAACAAAACAAGGAAAGGAAGAAAAGGAAAAAAAAAAAAAAAAAAACCTCCCTATACTACAATCAGCCCCCCTCCCTCCCTCCCCTTCCCTGGTGGTGAATGTTCCCCTATCCATTCTCCATTGGGCAAACATGGTCACCCCAAAGTGACGGACCGGGGCCTGGTCGATTGCATAGTCCCTAGGTGATCACCAATATATCCGGGCAGGTGTAGTCCGAAGGTGAGACCCAACTTAAAGCTGAAATAGGTGAAGTGCTCGTATAGAAGGTGGGCATACTGCTGAGGGAAGCCCCTTGGAGAGAAAGGAAACCAACGGGCCCCATTTGTATTCGAAGTTTTTATGGTCGTCCCGGAAGAAGTCCGCCATTCTCTCCATTGTTAGGATTCTCCAGAGGCGAGCATGCCAAAGTGACACCGCTGGCGCCTCCTTCCTCTTCCAGGCCGCCGCAATCGCCATCTTTGCGGCTCCCAAGCATGCCCACATTATGGCTTTATCTGCCTTCGTCTGGTGTTCCAAGTCTGGATCCCTGATTCCCAGAAGCCCTTCCGCAATAGAGGTCGGAATTGGGTAGCCCAGCATATCTTTAATATGAGTGAGAATCTCCTCCCAAAAAGGCCGGATTGTTGGGCAATCCCCAGATGTGGCGGAAGTCACCCAGAAGACCACACCCTCGCCAGCAAAGGGCTGCGGTATTGGGGAATATCTTCTTAAGTTTAGAAGGGTACAGGTACCAATCAAAGAGAGTCTTGTAATTGGCCTCTCTGAGAGTTACAGAGTGGTTGTTTTTAGGGATATCTGACCATAAGTGTTTCCACTCATTCTCTGAAACGTCTCTCCCAAGTGTGTGCTCCCAGAAAAATTGGTATCTCGCTCGCGGGGCGTGTACTCCGGAGAGGAGTAAAGAGTATAGAAAGGAAATCGCCCCCTTCATTGTTCCTGCCCTCTGTAACCACCGCTCTATCAATGTGTGTTCCCTTGTAGCCGCCTCCCTCATTTGTGGTCGTGCAATACAATGTTTAAGTTGAAGATAATGGAAGTGTTCTGATTGTGGGACTTCAAATTCTCTTTTACAGCTCACGAAAGTACGCACTTCATAATTGTGAAACATATCAGACACCTTCCGGCATCCCCCCTCCCGCCAAATGTCAAATGGACCCTCCCTCGCCACTGGTGGGAAGTTAGAGTTAAAATGAATGGGAGTGTAGGGTGAAGGAAAAGAAGTCAGCCTCCCCTCTCTCGTAACCTCATCCCAAACCTTAAGCGTGGCTCGTGTGGGGGTGCTGATGTATGCATTGGCAGGTCTTTCTGTCTTCGGCCGCCATGGTATATCCCAAATCGATCGTCCCATTATCGCCCTGTCCATATGAAGCCAATGTGTATCAGATTCTCTCAGGGACCATTCCACTAGTACTCTCAGCTGGGCAGCCTTATAGTATATGGAGAAATCTGGTAATGCCACCCCCCCCCCTCGCTTTTGGGGCGGCGTAGCACATGAAATGGGAGACGAGCTCTTCCTCGCCATATGAATTTAGTGATTAGGGAGCGTAACTTGGGTAGTAACTCGCGTTCGAGCTCCACTGGGAGGGCCTGAAATAAGTAGAGTAGTTTTGGGAGAAGCGTCATTTTGACAGCATTGATCCGGCCTAGCCAGGAGATAAAGAGAGCTTCCAGCGGTTGAGATCACTTTGCATTTGGAGTAGCATTGGGGGGTAGTTGGCCTTATATAGGTTCTCTACTTTCCGAGTAAGTAGGATTCCCAGATACTGGATGGAGTTTTTGGCCCACTGTAAGGCAGATTGGTGCCGCAGTTGTGGAATCTCCCGTACAGGGATGGTGAGATTTAGTATGAAGGACTTCGTGGGATTGACTTTAAACCCCGCTACCCCCTCAAATTCATCTAATTCTCTCTGAAGCGCTTGGAGTGAGGTGCCCGGGTTTGTCAGAGAAATCAAAATGTCATCAGCAAACAGTGAGGCTTTGTGTTCCGTGCCCCCAAAGGAAATCTCTTTTATTTCCGATTGACCCTGAATCTGACTGCCAGGGGTTTGATTCTCAGGGCAAATAGGAGCGGGGATAGGGGGCAGCCCTGTCTCATCCCTCTACTTAACGGGAAGGAAGGTGTCTGCGACCCGTTAACCTGTACTCTCGATCGTGGGTTCGTGTAATTGGCCCGGACCATGTTAATGATCCGCTGGCAAAAACCGAGTTTTTGTATGGTTAGGAACAGAAATGACCAATCCACCCTGTCAAAGGCCTGTTCAGCGTCGAGACCCACCAAGACAGCCGGGATATTACATTAGAGACTTTTTCAATCAGGTGCACAGTTCTGCGAATATTGTCATGAGTTTGCCTCCCCTTTATAAAACCTGATTGATCAGGGTGGATTAGTATGGGCATCAGTGTATCAATTTGCGCAGCCAAGATGGCAGAGAAGAGCTTGGCATCCAGGTTGAGCAGTGCAATGGGGCAGTAAGACGCACATTCATGAGGGTTTTTCCCGGGTTTAGGGAGAACCGTGATTGCCGCTTCTGCCATAGATTTAGAGACTGCGGACCCGTCTGCTATGGCATTGAACAGTGGAGTGAGGTGTGGTGTGAGTTCTGCTGTGAACATTTTATAAAATTGGGCCGTCAGGCCATCCAGCCTAGGGGATTTATGTAATTTGAGCTTTGAGATTGCCATCCTCACTTCTTCCTCGGTGATCGGTTCATTGAGCGGGTCACAGTCTACTGCTGCAACCTGCGGGAGTTCCAGAGAGTCTAAATAATGCTGTTGCTCTGCAACATTTGGCTGGGATCCTGTGTAGAGGTCCTTATAGAAATCCCCAAAAATGCGAGCCTTCTCGACATCCCTGTGGGCCAGTGTACCATACTTGTCTTGTATGCCTCCTATATATTCTCGTTCCCTTTTCTCCCGAAGCTGCCGGGCCAGATGAATTCCCACCTTGCCCCCCTGTGCGTATGATACCTGTCGCAGCCTAAGCAATGTGTATTCTGCCCTATTCGTGTATATTGCTCTGATTTTCCCCTTCAGAGCTGTGAGTTCTCTCTGTAGGATCCGTGTGGGAGCTTTCTTGTGGTCTGCAGTTCCTCCTCTAGTGCCAACCGTTCCTGCGCCCTCCTACGGTTTAAGATGGAGTTTAGCTCTATACACTTGCCTCGGAGCACAGCTTTAAATGTGTCCCAATTATTCTGTGGTGAGGTAGTCTGGGGTTGGTTCAGCTCAAAGAACTCCTTGATCGAGCTTCTTAGTTCCTCCCTTAAGAGCCTGTCTCTGGTCACCGCTATTGGGAAGTACCATTTACGATGGCCTGTCCCCTCGTGGCCCCAAGACAAAGTGAGAGCTATTAGGCTGTGGTCCGATATGGTGATAGGGAGTATTTTCGCTGCGTCTAGGTACCCCATGAGCGACTGGCTAATAAATATGTGGTCTAGCCTAGAGTAGGTTGCATGTACATGGGAATAGAATGTAAAATCTTTAGTCGTTGGGTATAGTGTGTCAGGTTTTGTACTCCTCAGGATCCGGATGATGATATAAGGGGTCCACCCCTTGACATCCCCAAACTCCGACTACAAAGTCACAGAGCGTTGGGGCGATCAAGTGAGGGAAAGGAAAGGTAGGGAACAGCAGGGATGCGAACCTATAAAACAAAACAACATGAATCAATACACATATGAATACATAAGACTACTCTCAGTAAAGTCTCACTAAAGGCAATAACTACCTTGTCCACCAAAGCCTTGCATGTCCTTGCACATATCCAGATAAGAACAACCAATCTGGTTCTGATGAATAATCCTACAAAACAGAGCATACAAGTTACACTTCAATTCTCACTTCCTCATACAGCCCCATGGATGTTTGTCCCCACACACTCCTATTACTCAACACCTGCTCACCGGTTCTGCTGGTGGGCATCAGGAAAACATAATTATCAATCAAAGTCTCGATCAGGAAACCAAGTTATATGCCCACATTCATAGTCCTGGATATTGAGAGAACGATAGTAATAGAACTGATTGATTGTTTTTAGAATCCGAGTCAAATAATACAGCGCTTCTTTTCTCCCTGGAATCCAGTGATTGCGCCAAAAAGAAAATAACCGTTGTGAAAAACGTGCTCCATCTGAATGTCGCTCTTTCCCTACTAAAGTAACTGCGGTTTCCGCACCGCTATTCCCAGAATCAATAGATCTTGTTGAAGAATAAGAAAACTAACAAAAAAGACCCAATCCGCAGTAGAATTCACCGCTGCTGAAAGGTGACGGCGTTCACCGTCCTGTGTAAACGCCGTCAAAGGAAGTCTTATCATTGAGCGAATATCAGGCGGCAGTACTCACCCCTCTGACGATGATGTGCCCTGCGACCTCCAAAACGACCCAACAGAACTGTAACCTAGCTCAGCCGAGCTAAAAACTATGGCTTTCCGCTCGCCGCTTCTCCCGCCGCCAATGCAATCCAAACTTCAGAATTACGCACGCTCATGCGGGCGCGTCGCATCGTTTTAACCCCTGACTCCTCCTCATCCGCATGCCTCCTGGGAAATGTAGTTTTTTAAGTCGGTAGGCGCTCTTGGTCCCGCAAATCCTGACAGTAGGCCCTCCTCACATGCGCCTCCTAGATCCAGGCTTGTTCGGACACCTGCGATAAAAAGACTTCACCACGGCCGGGGCATGTACATTGGTACTGGGTTCCCACGAATCATCCTCTGAGGGATACCCCTTCCAAGAAACAAGATACCACAGCGCTCCTCGTTGATACTTCGAGTCCAGAATCCTCCGTACCTCATATTCCAAACCATTCTCACAAACCACAAGAGGAACCACCCGCCTCCGAGCCCCGACTGCAGGTTTCAGGAGGTTGCAATGAACACAGGATGGATGCGAAGACTGCCAGGCAGCCTTAGTCTGTAGGCCACTGGATTCACCTGTCACACCACGGTATACGGGCCGATGTATCTAGGATGAAACACACTGCGAAGTTTGAACTTGATGTTCTTTGTGGAAAGCCAAACCCGATCACCAACTCGATAACGTGGGCCTTCACGCCTGTGCCGATCTTCCCACTTCTTGTATGCCTGTTTAGCCACCAACAGATGTAGCCTCGCCTTCTTCTGGACAGAGTGTAACGACTTAATGTGAGCCTGAACAGAGGGTTGATTAGCGATGTCAATCGGTAGATCAATGGGCAGAGTCCTGGCACAATATCCGTAGTTTGCCTCGAATGGAGATACACCTATTGAACAATGTACAGCATTATTGTAGGACAACTCCGCCATCCATAACCAAGACACCCAGGAGTCTTGCGCTTCCATGGCATAACACCTCAGATACTTTTTTAGTGTCTGGTTTAGCCTCTCAGTTTGAACATCCGTCTGTAGATGGAAGCTTGTTGAAACCGCTGATTCTATTTGCAGAGCCTTACACCAAGTTTTCCAGAAACTTGCAATTAATTGTGGGCCCCTATCAGACATGATCACTTTGGGCAAACCATGCTGTCTGATGACATGATCCAGTAACAGTTGGGCGGTCTGGCCCGCCGTTGGTAGATTCTTGCATGGAATGAAGTGGCCCATTTTTGTCAGGCTATCCACTACTACTAGAATGGCCGAACATCCCTGATCCATAGGCAAACCAATGATGAAATGGAGACTGATGTTCATCCAAGGCTGTTGAGGAGTTGGCATACGCATGAGCATCCCTTTTTTCTGGTGTTCTCCCCTTTTCCTCGTGCACATTCCTCACAGTGTTGTACCCATGTTCGAACATCTTTGACCAGCGTATTCCACCAGAAATGCCTTTGCACCAACTGTATCGTTTTTAGGATTCCTGGGTGTCCTGCCAATGGGGATTCATGGCACCACTCATATGCCTTTTTCTGTAACACTCTTGTGTGGAGATACAACTTATTGTTCCAGAATGGTAGACCCTGTTTAACACTACGCATCACATTCTCAGTTGCCCAACTCTCCCACCATTCGGTTGTTTTGTTCCTCTTCACCTCAGCCAGGAAATCATCCACCCTCAGAATACAGCTGACCTTTGCTGGATCGATTATTGCCTTGGATATGCTGTTGAGGGGCCCTACTACGGAGTCTTGCCGGGATAAAGAGTCTGCCTTACGATTGTCTGCTCCAGGCCTGAAAGTAATGACAAGATCATATTCCGCAAAAAACAAAGTCCATCTCATTTGTCTCTGTGTGAGATGTCGTGCCGTTTTCATGTACTGCAAATTGCGGTGATCTGAATACACTGTGATCGGGTAACGTGCCCCCCATAAATAGTGGCGCCATTCCTGGAAAGTTTTTCTTATGGACAGCAATTCCTTCTCCGCAATGGTGTAGTTCTTTTCGGCCATGGTGAGTTTTTTGGAAAGGTATGCCACTGGATGCAGCTGTCCAGTACCTTTATCCCTTTGTGACAAATTGGCTCCTACAGCCTCATCGGACGCATCAGCTTCCACTATGAAAGGTGCCCCCAGTTGAGGATGTCTTAGCACTGGAGCACTGGTAAAAGCCCTTTTTAAGTAGTCGTAAGCTGTTGAGGCCTCTGCAGTCCAGACAAAAGGGACCCCCTTACGAATCAATCTGGTAAGGGGAGCGGCTACTTGGGAAAAATGCAAGATAAACCTGCGATAGTAATTCGCAAAACCCAAGAAGCATTGGACGTCCCTCAGGCACTTGGGAGTGGGCCATTCCTGTACTGCCTGCACCTTGCGTTCGGCCATACTCAATCCTTTGGGACACAGGATCACCCTCAGAAACTCCACTTCATGCACCCCGAATTCACATTTGCTCAGTTTGCAAAACAACTGGTATTCCCGTAATCTTTCCAACACCAACACAACATGTCTTTTATGCATTTCGGTGGACTCAGAATAGATGAGAATATCATCAATATATACGACCACAAAGTGGTCCACGTACTCCTTCAAGACGTCGTTCAGGAAATACTGAAATCCCGCCGGGGCGTTGCACAGCCCGAACGGCATTACAGTATATTCGAACAGACCATAACGCGTCTTGAAAGCTGTCTTCCACTCATCACCCTCTCTGATGCGGACCAAATGATAAGCCCCTCTCAGATCTAATCTAGTATAAATACTGGCTTCCCGCACCTGATCCAATAAAACAGTGATAAGTGGCAATGGATAACGATTACGAATGGTATTTTTATTCAACATTCTATAATCACAACACGCTCTTAACTCGCCATTAGCTTTCGCTATGAAGAACAGAGGCGAGAACGAGAGGGCCTGATAAAACCTATCTCCAGGAAATGGTCAAGGTATTCTCTGAGATGTCGGGTTTCTGGCTCTGATAAAGCGTACACTCTACAAGCCGGAATGTGTGCCCCTCAATCAGGTCAATCCGACAATCATAAGATCTATGGGGCGGGAGCTGTTCTGCCTTAGTTTTGCTAAACACCTCCTCAAACTGCGAATACTCTGCAGGCAAGACCACTTCCTTCTCTGCTGCTGTTGCTATACAAAAAGGGTATGTCAGGGCTATAGCTTGAGAGGTATGTCCCTGCACACAGTGGACTTCACATTCTTTGGACAAAACTGCACTGTCTTGTCCTTCCAATCTATGGTCGGATTGTGGTGACAAAACCACGGCATTCCCAGTATCACCTCATATTGAGGTGCATCTATGATGTTCAGAGCTATATCTTCCAGGTGCTGTCTCCTCCCATCATCAATTGAGAACGTGAGGATTTCGTTTTTTTCTGTAAGGAGACCTGATTTTAACGGTTTCCCGTCCACCGCCAAAACCTCCTCTGGAATCTCACGGGGTATACTACCAACTGCCAAGTGCTTCACTAGCCCACTGTCAATAAAATTACCCGTGGCTCCTGAATCCAACATGGCTAAAACTTGATGCACTTGTTGGTTGTACTCCAGACCCACCGCCAACACTATGTGTGATTCTGTGTCCTTCACCTGATTCGTTGACAACGACGGAATCTTCCACTCCTTGTCACTTGATGGTAGACTGGGAGACGGTGAGACATCACTAGACTCTCTGCCTACTACCGAAACTGCAGCTTTCTTATTTCTATAGGAAAAACCCTGTGTCTTTGGCTTGGAGGGACACTCTCGTACATAATGCCCTTTTCTGCCGCAGTACATACAAAACCCCTGAGTTCTACTGCTCTCCCTCTCTGTTCTTGAGAGAGGTGCCCTGATGGCTCCTATTTCCATGGGTTCACTCGTCGGTGCACTACTAGGAACCTCTGTTCGGGGGGGGTTATCTGATCTATAGAAGGACCTGTCTCCTCTATGCTTCTCACCCCCTCTCTCAGCCATCCGCCCATCTAGTCGTAAGGTCAAACTAACTAAGTCAGCACAGGTCGCGGGTTGAGGGTCAATTTGTGCTATCACGTCTTTTAGGTCGTCACGTAGACCTTGATAGAAAAGAGACATTCTCTTCTCTTCTGGGCATGCTGCTTCCGCCACCAACCTGTTAAAAGACGTAAGGTAAGTAACCAGATCTCGTCTCCCTTGCCTCAGTTCCAAAAATTCTCAGTCTGCGCTGAACGTAGTAGTCCGTCTGTCGAAAACTCTTTCAAACGCAGCCCGAAAAGCCTCCCAATCAGACAGCACAGGGTCGTTGTTTCTAACCAAGGGAACAGCCCAATTCTCGGTGTCGCCTATCAGATACGAAATCGCAAACGCCACCCGGGAATGGTTGTTGAGAAAAGACGAGGGTTTACAAGAAAAATGAAGCATGATCTGCGTTAAAAACACTTGTATCTTTAGCGGATCACCGGCGTACCTCTCGGGACTAGCCAAAGGAATCGGGGGGGGGGGTACCGTCACTTGAATTTGGGGAGTACTAGTGACGGTTACATCAAATGGGTTCCTGGTTAATTTATCTACCCTATCTCGCAATGCCGCCGTTTCTGCCCTAGAGGCCGCTAGTTCCTGTTGTACTAACGCCAAAGCCTGAACCACGTCATCCATAGATGCCATGATTCGCCTCACCCAGACCGGGAGGTGTCACCTTTCTTGGGTGCGTAATTCTGTCAGGTTTTGTACTCCTCAGGATCCAGATGATGCTATAAGGGGTCCACCCCTTGACATCCCCAAACTCCGACTACAAAGTCACAGAGCGTTGGGGCGATCAAGTGAGGGAAAGGAAAGGTAGGGAACAGCAGGGATGCGAACCTATAAAACAAAACAACATGAATCAATACACATATGAATACATAAGACTACTCTCAGTAAAGTCTCACTAAAGGCAATAACTACCTTGTCCACCAAAGCCTTGCATGTCCTTGCACATATCCAGATAAGAACAACCAATCTGGTTCTGATGAATAATCCTACAAAACAGAGCATACAGGTTACACTTCAATTCTCACTTCCTCATACAGCCCCATGGATGTTTGTCCCCACACACTCCTATTACTCAACACCTGCTCACCGGTTCTGCTGGTGGGCATCAGGAAAACATAATTATCAATGAAAGTCTCGATCAGGAAACCAAGTTATATGCCCACATTCATAGTCCTGGATATTGAGAGAACGATAGTAATAGAACTGATTGATTGTTTTTAGAATCCGAGTCAAATAATACAGCGCTTCTTTTCTCCCTGGAATCCAGTGATTGCGCCAAAAAGAAAATAACCCTTGTGAAAAACGTGCTCCATCTGAATGTCGCTCTTTCCCTACTAAAGTAACTGCGGTTTCCGCACCGCTATTCCCAGAATCAATAGATCTTGTTGAAGAATAAGAAAACTAACAAAAAAGACCCAATCCGCAGGAGAATTCACTGCTGCTGAAAGGTGACGCGCGTTCACCGTCCTGTGTAAACGCCGTCAAAGGAAGTCTTATCATTGAGCGAATATCAGGCGGCAGTACTCACCCCTCCGACGATGATGTGCCCTGCGACCTCCAAAACGACCCAACGGAACTGTAACCTAGCTCAGCCGAGCTAAAAACTATGGCTTTCCGCTCGCCGCTTCTCCCGCCGCCAATGCAATCCAAACTCCAGAATTACGCACGCTCATGCGTGCGCGTCGCGTCGTTTTAACCCCTGACTCCTCCTCATCCGCATGCCTCCTGGGAAATGCAGTTTTTTAAGTCGGTAGGCGCTCTTGGTCCCGCAAATCCTGACATAGTGAGCGCCAGGCATCCCGGAGACCAGAGCCTGTATTTTCTCCTTGATGCACTTACAGAATGTGCTGCCTGCCGCCCTCTGTGTATGTGTGCTATCCATCTCAGCCTGCCAGACCAGATTGAAATCTCCCATAAGTATTGTCGGTCCCTCAGCAAACTCCCCCAGTTGTTCTAACAACAAAATCAGGAAACCTGTTTGGCCTGTGTTGGGAACATATATAGACACGAACGTACACAATCAGCCTCTCAATTTCCCCTTTACCATTACCATTCACCCCTCCCGATCAGTCTTAATAGCCTCAGTTTGGAACTGTGCAGAGCTGCGAAACAGCATGGCCACACCTTTCTGCTTCGAAGTAGAGGACGAACTATAGATTAAGGGATAGTTTCTATGGCGTAAACGTATCTCATCAGATTTTTTAAGGTGCGTCTCCTGTAACGCAACGACTTCAAATTGGTGGTCAGCGAGATACTTCCAGACTTTCTGACGCTTAAGGGGTGAGTTCAGGCCCTTCACATTCCAAGAGGCTATCGAGACCATAGTGCACGTTCCTGAGAATTAACTCTCTCATTTCGACATCCCCCAATGTGTGACGCCCCCTCAGCCTCCCCTCGATGACCAACGTAATACATCCTGACCCTCATCAAACAAGGCCTTGTTGCCACCTCCAGTAAGGAGAATCCTCCCTGCCCTTGCATCCACCACCAGGAACCCTCCCCCCAATTAACAAACAAGAAAAAAGAACCCCCCCATCCCCAAACTGGAAGGCCAACGAGCCCCCAACCACCTCATTCTTGAGGAAACAAAGAACGTTCATGGGAGACTCGGGCCGTGCCCGGAGCCTCGCCCAGAGCAGTTCCCAAAAAGAGCAGTTCCAAAAGCAGTCTCAGTTGAACAGATGTCTATGAGTGTTCAAGCCCATAGGGGAAGATGTGGCAGACGTGGGTACTAATAGCTTTTTCCGCAGTGCTTGTTCTACAGCCAGCCTATATCAGTCCTTACCTCCCTCGTTTGTCGTGTGGCCAAACCTACTTACATTCATCATGTCGATTATGGCGATCTGTCATTTCCCGCTGGCCTTTCCCTTGGTAACGGTGCGCTATTGCTGTCGCGGCCGCACGTCTGCACCCAAACTTGTCGTTAAATCCTTGCTACCATTTCCCCCGGCAGAGGGAGGCCCAGAGTGCGGAGGCCCTCCTCCAGGTCCGAGACATGATGCCGCTTGTTGTTTATTTCGAAAACAAGGCCAAATGGAAAAGTTCACCTGTAGCGAATGCCATCCTCCCGCAGTTTTGTTGTAATCGGTCTAAGTTGTTGCCTCCGTTGCAGTGTCGATGGTGCCAAGTCCTGGAACAGCCGTTATTGGTATCCCTGAAAAGCAGTTTCACCCTTCTTCCTCGCTTCTTGTAGTATGGCATCTTTCATTTTAAACGAATGGAGTTTGACGAGAACGTCTCTGGTACGTCTCCTTTCACCTGTCTGTACGGGGCCGATGCGGTGGGCCCTGTCAATCTTGACCTTCAGCTGGCGCGGACTAAGATTCTCGGCAAAGAGACCTTCCACAAAGGCCTCCAGGTCCGGTCCCTCTGCGCCTTCCTCCAGGTCCCTAATGCGAATATTCTCCAGTCGAGACCTGTTTTCCAGGTCTTCGGCCTTTAGGAGTACCTGTTGGAGTTGGGTCTGGAGGTCTTGCTGCTTGTCTTGGAGTTGTTTTGTATGTACTTCCAGTTCCTGAGTGTGTTCTTCCACCTCCAGAACACGGGAGCCCACTGCATCAACATCATGTTGTATGGTCGACATACGTTCTGAGAGGTCCGTCTTTAGTTGTTCAAATGAGGACCGCAGGTCTTGTTTAAGTTCCGCGCACAGTTCGGTTTTAAAGTCTCTGAGGGAGGCCATCAGGTCATCTCGGGTTAGCGCCATTGCCTCTGGGGACCCCTCTTCACCCTGCACTTGTCTCTTCTCTGTTGCCGGAAAGTAGGTGGTGACCTTGTTCGTCACTTTCTTCGGTGGCATATGTGGGGTTCTCTGCATTCGTAGCGTTGGTGTACCACCCTCCCCCGTCTGTAAACGGCATCAGGGCACCAAAAGGATATGGGAGAAAGGCCAGTCAACAACAGGAAGCCACAGCAGTAGGCCTTCTTCTCACTCCAATTGCATGGTAGCCATCTTAAGGTCAGGCAGTGGGCATAAGCTGGATCGCCCTATCGCTGCATGCTTCGTTCTTGTTGCAGAGTTTGCGGCGTCAAAGTCTCTTTACAGTGTTCCTGGAGAAACCCTGCGCTGAGATTGGAGGCCGTGCTCCCATTCCTTATCACATTGACCTAACTAGGCGCCATCTTGGAGTCAGGCCACCATGCGCTGCTCCCACGTGGCACCGGGCCTCTCCCCCCACACGTGCACCTGCGGGGGGAACACCGACCTGGGCCGCCCCCCCCGGCTGGGTCCGCTGGGCCACCCCACCGCCGCTGCCGTCAGGACGTCGGGAACCCGCCGGGGGAAGCAGACCCCGGTACCCCTGGCTCCACTGCCTCAGTACATGTGGCCCGGGTCCACGAACGTCACCGCCAGACCCCCTCCAGGTATGCCGCGAGGGACAGAAGTGCACCGGCTCTGCCGCTCACCGCTGTGCAGCCTGACTGCAGCTTCGCGATGTCTCGTCTGGTCACCGCTCATCGAAGCACCGGTGCCGTCGCCATCTTGGAGCCTCGGGGAGCCCTCAACCCCTGGGCTCTCATGGAATCGGCGTGAGTCCCGTGGAAATTCCCAGCTTCAAAAGACTCTCCGCCTGCTGCTACTGCTGTTCCGCACTGGGCATCGACTTCTGGAACGGTAAAGAATCGCTTAGGAGTGCTCCGAGCGCTGCGAGGCTCCGGAGCTGAAGCGGATTACGTCCGCTCAGCCATCTTGCCTGGCCACGCCCCCTGCTTGCCTGGCCACGCCCCCTCTTGCCTGGCCACGCTCCCTCTTGCCTGGCCATGCCCAGATCTTGTTCATATTTAAGCTGAGATCCAGTTCAACTCTGTCTGAAATTATATCTACATTGGGATCTGTTACTGACATTTTCACAGAACTCTCGCTGGTATTCGAGGCAATTATTGTCCCATTCACTAGCCCACTAGTTACTCCTCTTGGCTGGGTTACTGTTGTTGTTGTCACTGTTGTTGGGGTGCAAGGGGCGTGTACTTGTGGGCTTTTACAACCAGTGGGCAAAAGCCCATCTCCAGAGTAGATGTTACATTATAGGCTTTAGATGGTTTTCAGGGCTTTTGGCAGATAATGTAGGCTTATTTCCTGCTTCTTTTTTCACTGGGAAAATTGTGCAGTTGGTTGTTATTGCGTCAAAATTATATAGCTTGTTTCTGTTGTTGTTATAGCTTTGGCCATTGTTATTTGCACTCCAGGGTCTATATTGCTTTCTCTAGTTTTCCCAAAACATTTAAAATAGTCTGTGATGGTTGGTTGAAGAGCCTCATTATGGCATTTTGGGAATTGTCCATCAAAGGCATTTGAGGGGGAGGTCAGAGGTATTGTTGTGGTGTTAGCCCTTTCTCCTATTGATGTACTTGGACCACTACATAATGCCTCTGATCCATTTTTGCCCAATCTCTTTTTCCGTTGCTTTTTTTGTAGTTGGTGCATTGTCCCACTCAGACGGCCAGACCTCATGGCTATCTTACCGTGTATTCACAGGACTCACCGTGCACTTTTTTGTTCCCCTTTGTCTTCTGTTTTCTGCTTTACCTTGCCTTGACTCTTAGACCGCAAGAACTGACTTGCCAGCTGGTCATATAATGACCTTTTGACTGGTGACTTTTAATCCTCGGCTGGACTGCAGATGTTGTTAGGATCCCCCAAGTAGTATTTAACTGTTATTGTAGAGGGTCGGGGCTCACAAAAATGCTTGATTAAAATCAAAATCAAAATCAGTCAATCAATATGGTTAAGCTGGTCATCTAGCTTTTTGGACGAGGTAAAAGAGGTGGATGCTGGACTCAGGACAGCGAATACAGCAGCGGCACGGAGCTTTGCGCTAGCCTGGTGCCTCAGATGCTCAGATGCTTCATTCGACGCCGCTGAACCGGAACTGGTCACTCCATATTTATTTATATGTTTTATATGTTTTTTTTATAACACTGGCTTTAACTCAAGCTACAAACTGAATGTTTTCGTTAATTTGAAATATGGCTGTAGTGCTATTTCCTTTCAGCACATATGTCCGGGTCTGCTCTTATTCTCCTCACACTATTTTTCTGTACATTCAAATACACATTAGGCGGGGGCAGAGTTTGCGGAGAAAAACAGGAACTGGAAAAACTCCGCCACGCTCAGCAGTGTTTTGCCAGTGACGGAGTCTGTTAAGTTGGGTTGCTTGCATTGATTATAATTGCCGGGAGATTGTCCTGTGCTGTAAAATGAGCGTGAACTACACTCTGCATCGAGCTGGAGGTCACTGATGCTTTCTGCCGCTCGAGTAGACATTCTAATCGAGCAGCAGCTTCCTCAAAGCAAGAAGCGAGTTTTCTCAGCACGAGCGGTCGTGACTTGCCACAACCGCTCACATTGAGAAATCTCGTCGGGAGGATGTCTAGCGCATGGTTTTTCTCTCGCAAACGCTCGCCAACTTAGCAATGGTGAGCTGCACAAGAGAAAAAACATCTCAGTGTCACTGAGTTTTGCAGAACTACACGCGGAGTAGTTAAAACTCTGTGAACACCTTTGGCACCATTAAATGCCCCCGGGTGTGACCGAGCTGACTTGCCAGGATCAAGAAATTAAATTATTGAGCCACCCGAAGACAGATTCGATTGGGTCCCTGATAGGACGCTACAGCATCTCAATATGACACATTGAGGGAAAGATTAATGCCTCGAAGTTGTGAATTGTTCTAAAGCCAGGCTCCTAGGCATCTGATTGATTGCAGGCATCCACTGAATGATTACTTGGGTCCAGAAAACTTTGAAAACCTGTTAAAAAAGAAGTGACCAATGGAGGGTCTAATTAGGCAGTGAAACCAGCTCAAGTAATGAAGTGGTGACAGTTTGTTCTTTGGACAGTATACATTGAGTTTTTTTCTTCTTCCAATGTCATGAAGAGGCCTTTAATGACGGGGTAGAAATGCATCAACTTTCCAAATTGGAAGAGTCCCTTTCAAAATTAAATACATTAAGGATTCTGTGGACACACACTATTTTTAATAGGGCAGGATGGTTCCTCATGTGTGGACCTCCAATGGACTACCTTTCATATGGACTGTGTGATAAATGAAAAATACAGCCATAATTTTTCTAACCACTGGACGACATAAGAAACATTTCTAGCTGTCACATTGACTTTATATATTGGTGTACAGTTAAATATATATTTTTTTCCTTCCTTACATACTATGGGGCAGATTTACAATTCCTGGCGCATCCCTGCAAATCAGCAGGGATGCGCCAGGAAACTTACGACACGCATCACCATCCTTGCGCCACCACTGATGCGCCGCATTTACAATGCGGCGCATCATGGCGCAAGGAAATGCAGATGCGTGTCGCATCTGCCGTCGTAACGTTGGCGCAGTGCTGGAGTTGTGTCGCGGGCGCGACGCAACTCCAGCACTGTGCCGACCCGGCCTATCTTGCACATGGTGCGTCACACCTTACGCCTGCTTCATGCAGGCGCAAGGTTTAGACGCACCGGGGTCGAAAAGTGACTGAGTGAAATCTAGTAGATTTCACTCAGCCACTTTGCGAGGCGTTCCTGCGCCGGAACGCCCCTCTGCTCCGGAACGCCCACATGAAACCTGACGCAGGTTTCATGTGGCGCAGAGCTTACAACGTGACGCATCTCCCTAGATGCGTCACGTTGTAAATACCTCGCAGCATGGCGCTGGCTTTACGCCGCCGCTGCCTCACAGAAGTGACGCAACGGCGGCACTAAAGTGGCGCAAGGGGCTTGTAAATCTGCCCCAAAGTATGTTTTGTTTTTAAGTGTATAATATGTGTCCTATATCTATACCCATTGTAGGTACAGAAACCAGGAGTGATAGTTTAGTTTGCTTGTTAATGAGTTATAATAAATGATGCTTGATGAATTTATCCACAGCGCCAGTGACTAATTTGTATTTTCACGGCATAAGTTTTGTTATAATTGGTTCCCAGATTATACCAGTTGTCTGATCACTGTATCCTTAGTCCAGGTTATGTGGGATTAGAAGGGCAAACCCCTATATATCTGTACCTAATCTATTCTTCGAGGCATGTCTAAATCCACAATATTAGCATCTCTTCTTCACCTTCACACATTCAAAAATCCTCAAAAATTCTCCTTTGGTACTGAAATTGCGTTTAATTTCTGTTTTTATTGCGGTATTTCACTGAGGGTCAAAAATGTATTGTTATTTTTCTCAGCACTTAAATGCACTATATCACCCACAACCATGCAGACCTCAGCAGGAAGTGACACAAAACAGAATGAATCAAACACCTAATAAATATCCCCAATCCTTTAATGACTTCCTCTTTTCCTGCTGCTGAGAAATTTTTTGTGAATAATGCTGCTACTAAGTGGTTTTGCTTGAGAAAAGAGTGAGTTGCGACTGATTTAAATTGAATTGCTTATGGTGGAGAGCTTTGGTGAAGGTGTTAGGCAAAGACTCCAATGGGGTGATGCCCGTTGTTGCAGGCAAAGGGCATTAACAACACAGGCTGAGCCACGCATGCCGTTTCCCCGCAAGCCGAACCATGCTTGCCTTAACCATGCATATGCCTTAACCATGCATAAGCGTGGTCAAGTCAGTGCGCAGTCTAGATGATCCTGGAATGGGCGGGCACAGTAATAGGAAGGAGTGGGAGAGGACACAGTCAGATAAGTGGGACAGGGACCGGGTTTTGGGGGTTGGGGGTAATTTTTCAGGGTGGGGTAGTTTTTATGGCTCTAGGGGTAGGTAATAAGGTGTGGGATTAGTTTTTAGGGCTCAGCACGGGCGGGGAAGGGACAGTTTTCAGGACTGGGGGCAGCTTTAGGGCTCAGAATGTGGGAGCTGGGTCAGGGTAGTATACAGGGGTAGGCGTCAGTTTTTAGGGCTCAGGGTGGAGGGGCTGGGGTCGGGGTAATTTTTAGGGCATGGTGACAGTATTTAGGGCTCAAGGCCGGGGGGGCTGGTGTCGGGGTAGTTTTTCGAGCATGGTGTCAATTTTCAGGGCATGAGGCGGGAACAAAAGGGACAGTTTTAAGGGCGGGGGTGTGAGCTTTACCACACATGTCCCTTTAACAAATCATGTCTTTACCACAAAATTTCTTGGTAAAGGCATGTGTGGTAAAGGCATGCCTGGTAAAGAGGCGGTCATGGTTGAGACAGCATGGTTCAGTCATACGTTGTTGAGGCATGTGTTGTACCATCATACAACTATTGTTGCAAGCCCAGTGGTTGTTTATTAGGTGTTTGTTTGTTTGATAATTTGTTGCAGCAGGATGGGTGGCAAGTACAGAAGGTCCTGCCACTTTTTGGCTCTCAGCAAAGTGTTAGTCTGCTTATCTATTTATTCACCATTTTCTTCGTTTATGATGAACGCGCTTTAAAGAGTTTCTAAATTCGGGGGTCGAAGCTACCTATATTCTTTTTCCTGGAACTATATAATGGCATATTTAATTCAAGAAGAAAAGATTTGTTAAACTTATTGTATGAATACTCATTTTTGTTTGCATTAACGCATGGGCTCGAATTGTATTTGTTATGACTTAAAAATTAAACACTTTTGCTTCTGTTTAGGAGAGGGAGCATGACTTCCAGTAATTGAAAATTGATATGTAAAATCTTTGGGGGTTCAGTTCACGGGGATTGCAGCTTTTTAAACCCCAATGGAAAATGGTGGAGGCCAAGACCATACAGTAAGTAATTGGGAAACAGAGGAAAACATATTCAAAATAAACCTATGTGAATTCCTGGATAATTCAGTCTCTAGTACTATCTTAACCATGTCCCCGGGGGTGGGAGGGGGGCAAGAAATTAATAAAAAGTAAGCACCAGGGAGAACAAGATGGTCATGAGCATGAGAATATTGGTGGCGAGATTAGGACCCTACGCCCAGTAATAGGAAGGAGTGGGAGAGGACACAGTCAGATAAGTGGGACAGGGACCGGGTTTTGGGGGTTGGGGGTAATTTTTCAGGGTGGGGTAGTTTTTATGGCTCTAGGGGTAGGTAATAAGGTGTGGGATTAGTTTTTAGGGCTCAGCACGGGTTGGGAAGGGACAGTTTTCAGGACTGGGGGCAGCTTTAGGGCTCAGAATGTGGGAGCTGGGTCAGGGTAGTATACAGGGGTAGGCGTCAGTTTTTAGGGCTCAGGGTGGAGGGGCTGGGGTCGGGGTAATTTTTAGGGCATGGGGACAGTATTTAGGGCTCAAGGCCGGGGGGGCTGGTGTCGGGGTAGTTTTTCGAGCATGGGGTCAATTTTCAGGGCATGGGGCGGGAACAAAAGGGACAGTTTTAAGGGCGGGGGTGTGAGCTTTACCACACATGTCCCTTTAACAAATCATGTCTTTACCACAAAATTTCTTGGTAAAGGCATGTGTGGTAAAGGCATGCCTGGTAAAGAGGCGGTCATGGTTGAGACAGCATGGTTCAGGCATACGTTGTTGAGGCATGTGTTGTACCATCATACAACTATTGTTGCAAGCCCAGTGGTTGTTTATTAGGTGTTTGTTTGATAATTTGTTGCAGCAGGATGGGTGGCAAGTACAGAAGGTCCTGCCACTTTTTGGCTCTCAGCAAAGTGTTAGTCTGCTTATCTATTTATTCACCATTTTCTTCGTTTATGATGAACGCGCTTTAAAGAGTTTCTAAATTCGGGGGTCGAAGCTACCTATATTCTTTTTCCTGGAACTGTATAATGGCATATTTAATTCAAGAAGAAAAGATTTGTTAAACTTATTGTATGAATACTTATTTTTGTTTGCATTAACGCATGGGCTCGAATTGTATTTGTTATGACTTAAAAATTAAACACTTTTGCTTCTGTTTAGGAGAGGGAGCATGACTTCCAGTAATTGAAAATTGATAAGTAAAATCTTTGGGGGTTCAGTTCATGGGGATTGCAGCTTTTTATACCCCAATGGAAAATGGTGGAGGCCAAGACCATACAGTAAGTAATTGGGAAACAGAGGAAAACATATTCAAAATAAACCTATGTGAATTCCTGGATAATTCAGTCTCTAGTACTATCTTAACCATGTCCCCGGGGGTGGGAGGGGGGCAAGAAATTAATAAAAAAGTAAGCACCAGGGAGAACAAGATGGTCATGAGCATGAGAATATTGGTGGCGAGATTAGGACCCTACGCCCAGTTGGTATGACCCTTTTATTAGTTCAGATAATGATCATTACAACAGAACATATGCTAATGTAAATTATTTGTATATTGGTGGTTTATACGATGATGAGACATGCTATGAGGTTGCTATATGCCTTACATCAGTAAAAAGGCAAAGAATGATAAACCTCAGGAGAATATTTTGGATTTAAAGGGAATCCAATAATTGACCCCACTCTGTTAAAACACCCAAACTCTGCGGAATGGTTCCCTCTGTCATTTGTGGATGGCTACATAAGAATCAGAATAAAAAGCCCAGTGGATAGGGCTACAAGAGCCAGAGGGCAAAATGCCCTAGACCTACAGTTTCTGATAAAATGGCGTTTGCACCAACAATTGATGCAAAATGATTATTTTCTTGAGTAAAGAAGGTAAAGACTCTAAGAAAGGGGTGCACAAGGCTTGGGCCTCGTGCCAGGATAAACTGTTGTACATTGTGGGGCTGTTGGCTAGAATATTGTGTTGAGCAGAACAGGCAAAGACCTTGAGGGAATACCTAGACTCATAGTCTAAGTCTAGATGAGCTCAGAGTGCTTTCTGCTTCCTGGTTAACACTAACTTTTCTGATATGAGAGGAGGAAGGGTCTACTATTAAGAATTGACCCAAAGATGGGAAAACTAGCTGATTTCTGAGCTCTCTCTAAACTTGCAAAGATCCCTTTTGGGGATGGACTTATAACATAGATAGGGCAATATGTTCAAGCTTCCCCCTGATGCAGTAGAAGTGTTGGGGGATTTTCGTCATCTCACTTATCCACACCAACCACTAAATAATTACTGGAAACGTTACTCTAATGACGGGCCCATAAGTCATTATCACACAGTTAGCAGAATCAAAGGTCCTCCGATAGATCTTTGGTAGAGCTAAAAGGGACTAAATAATGAAAGACAAAATGCTATTTCTCCATGAGAACCTACAATGAAGAAATACACTAAACATTAGTCATTATAAACATGTCCAAAATAACTCGAAACTCCGAAATGAAGACAAATACTTTTCTTTCTATTTAGGGTTTTCTTTGTTATTTCATAATATGAATGTTCAGATACAAGTACAGTTTAGAATGTCTTTTATTGGTTCTCAATGTTACAGATTAGATTCACAATACACATCTGCAGTTCATCACAAAAATCATCAGAACATCAGATATAGAGGAGTGAGAGAGAGAGAAAACATCAGCGAAACACAATTCACTTACGCGATGGAAATACTAATGCACAGCGTGCAATTAGTCTGAAAAGCTAACCCCACGGCCGTTAGGGAATAGCAAGGGCAGCATCACCAGCCGATGATGTGCAAAGTCTCTTGTAAAGTCTCTCAGGATTAGCAGGTATCGCCAGTCAGAGAATCAGGAATCAGCACGGCATTCAGCATTTCACAAACGCAAAGACAGGTCACCAATCTTGTGAACAAGCCGAGGAACATTTTCCCACAAGAACTCTTATACACCGCTACAGGGAAATGACCTAGTTACTATGTTTTATTTTCTGTTACAGTTACATTCATGTGTTCTACAACCCTCACCTAGACAGGAAAGAAGTCTAAAGTTTTATTCAGAAATAGGCCAAATATCTGCACTCTAAGGAAGCATTTGAAACATTCGAAGGACAGAAGCTCTAAGGAAAACATTTGATACATTGAGGGACAGGAGCACACAAGCACATCCCCTAACATTTCTAAGGCCTACAATTATTTTAGAAAAAGAGAGAATTATTTCTAAAAGTCTACACTATACTTTCATGAAGAATAATGATTTTGCCTTGTCGTTTATTTTCTGCAGTAAGGGAGACAGAATAACATACATTAGAAAATACATGGAAACTATATTAATTCCATTCAATCTCTTCATTATTCTCATTTCACTAGCTAAGGAAATCATGTTGTCATGCCTTATGCACATTTTTACTCGTTGTACACTATAATGTTATATGTTAATTATTATCGTCTTTCAAACATTAGTAAATTAATTCACACTCACGGGTAGATTCTATTGAGCAGATTTTATTACATAAATCGTGCTCCATCACCCCTCTTAGATAAAGCCCACTATACATTGATGATAGTTTTTAGACGGGTTTCTCCTTGCAGACCGGCTGATACCCTTCAAACAATGTGACAACCTCCAATTCAAATACACAAGACTGGACAAGCAAGGGGAGGGGGAACATAAGGTAAGAGTGAACTCTCTCCATTTTGCAGAGGTTGGGGACAGATTAGCTCTTTTTGTAAAGGAGTGGGAAAGTATTTCCAAAGATACATAGGTTCTTCAGACAGTGAAGGTATTCCGTACAGAGTCCCTTTCAAGACACATTGACGGTTCCATAAAGGGGGTGGATTTAATATCTGCAGTAGCATAGGAGGTTCTTTTTCAAAGAGCCAAAGAGTGCTGCTTGAGACATCCCAGAGGTCTTATCAGCAATATTTTTCAAGTTCAAAAGAAAAACTAAAAGTTTAGGTTGGTTGTTAGACCTGACAGCCTTAGGATGACCTTCCCCCAACTTTTTGCCTGCCTCCCTTGCTCATTCTTGCTGGTTTTAGGACTCTGAACACTTTACTACTGCTAACTAGTGTTAAAATTCATGTGCTCTCTTCCTTAAACATGCTATGATTGACCTACAATTGTTTGGTATATTTAATTAACCTGCAAGCCACTTGTAAAGTGGTACACCATATACCCAGGGCCTGTACATTTAATTCTACTAGTGGGCATGCAGCACTGATTGTTCCCCCGACATAAGTAGCATTTCAAACCTGTCTCAGGCCTGCCATTGCAGGGCCTGTATGCAGTTTGCCACCACTTTGATTTGGCATTTTAAACTATTGGGCAAGATTTAAACTCCCCTTTTATTACATATGTCACCCCTAAGGAAGGCCCTTGGTAACCCAAAGGGCGGGGTGCTGTGTCAGTAAAAGGTAATACATGTACTTTTATGATTTACATGTCCTGGTAGTTCAAAACAGCCTATTTCGTTTTTCACTACTGTGAGGCCTATTCCTCTCACAGGCTAGCATTGGGAATTCCTTAATACACTTTTAAAGCTGTGATTCCTGATCAAAGAGGTGTAGCATTTTAATGTTTCAATGTCTGGAATGGTATTGATAAATCTTCTTTACTGGTGAAGTTGGATTTAATATTACTGTTTTAGAAATGCCACTTTTAGAAAGCAGACATTTCTCTGCTCTTAGCTCTTTTGTGCCTTATAGCCTGTCTCCAATACACAACTGGGTTGGGTGGCAGCTACACTTTGTGCATTCCCTCTAGACCGCAACAAACATAGGAAAGTGAGATTCATCTGCCTTCTGAACACTCATCTACAATCTTCTGCATTATGATGGGTCTTCCTGTGCAGGGCGGAATGGGAGGGGCTGACACACACTTCAATAGGTAAAATCCTGTCCACGTAAAAAGCACTGATTTACCACCCCAGGGTTAGCATGGCCGACAAAACTGGGCTGAAAGGGACTGTGTGTGCTACAGGAACCAGCCGTGGATGTCTCCTCCAATTCAAGGGCACTTTTCGGTATAAGTACTGGGTTCCTGACCCCCACAAATCAGAAACTTCTGGATCTTGAACTGAACTCCTGTCAGAAGGACTGCTGTGCTGTTCAAGTGACTCAACTTGACTGCTTTTCTGCTTCTTGTCCTGCTGCCTGCTGCTCCCTGACTCTGCTGAAGGAGAGCTGGACTCTACCTTCCCTCAAGGTGATCTCCAAGGGCTTGCCGGCTTGCCTCTGTTTTCTGAAGACTCAGGGACACAAAAGACTTCCAGCAATTCTGATGGTGCTGCTGGACTTTGCCTTCTGTGAATCCTCCCCTTGCCTGAGGTGCCCTCTACAAGTTCTGGGCCTCAGAAGTGGGTTCTGCAGCATTTTTGCTACAAAACAGTTGCATCGTCACCACTGCACCAATCAGGAACAAATGCAGTGCCCTGTGATGCTGATGCAGTGCCAATCTGGAGACAGCCATGCGCAGCTCGACGACGATGCAGTACCAATCCGAGGTCCCAACCATGCGGCTCAACTTTAGTACATCACCCCGACTGTAAGGTTCAACGATGATGCAGCACCGACTTGAGGTCCTGACCATGAGGTTCGACTGACATGCAGCAACCCGCCTACATGAATCGGACGCATTGCCTTCACTGCTTTGAGAAGATCGAACATTTTGTTGCTTGCGACAAGGAAAGGTACTTTGCTCACCGGGGCTTGCGGGGTTCCTGTTGCTGGCCTGTGCTTCCACGAGGACGGCCTGAACTTTAACTTTGCCCCAGTCCAGCGCGATCTAAAGTAACCTTTTTAGCGCTACATCCTTCTCCGCACTTTACTGCATTTATTTCTTCCAAATCCAATATCTCAACTTCTAAATGTTAGATTAGTGTAGTTTTGGTCTTATTTTACTCAGATGAATATTCTCTATTTTTCTAAACTGTTTGTGAAGTCTTTTGTGGTGCATTTACTGTGTTGTTATATGAGTTATTGCACAAATACTTTACCTACCTTCTCGGTACCAAGCTACCAGAGGGTGAGCACAGGATAATTTGGGTTGTTTTGTGACTTACCCTGACTACGATTGTGGTCCCTACTTGGACAGGGTGCATGCCTCTGCCAACTAGAGACCCAATTTCCAGCATTAGTGATCAGTGGTGAGGATGGGACTTGTTTTTGTACAGTGCCATACAATAGCTACATGTACACTACCCATCCACATCTAGGACCACTTTGAATTTGTCTTCATTTTTCCCTGTTTTACATTTTCATCCATCCTCTACATCATGTATCAGGCTGATTCTGTAAGTGGAGCCATGCAGTTTGAGCTGGCCACACTGGAAGATTATACAGTGGCTCAGTTGAAAGTCTTCTTCAAGGAGATCGGGGTACCTGCCCTAGGAGCCACCAGGAAGATGGAGCTCCAAACGGTCCTGAGGGCTTGGGCTTAGTCCCGCTCCTAGGAGAATATTGCATTGGATAAGCCTGAAACGGGTTCTTCTGAGGAGTTGCCTACAGCAGTTGAGGGGGAAACCCCTGGATTTCAGCCTCCTGTGAGAGCAGGATATAGTGTATCCTCCCATGGCCTATCCCCAGAGGACCTGGGGAAATTCAAGCTGCAGATGGCAAAGCTAAAGATAGAGGCTGAAGAGTAAAAGACTGAGAGGGAAGCCAAACAGTCTGAAGCTGACAGAAGCTTGGCTGAGAAGAAACTTTTGTTGGCGCATGAGTCTAAAGAAGCTGGAGATCAAGGACAGGCAGTCTGATTCTAACATTAATGGTGACAGCACACATGCAGTACTTGATGGAGATAAAAGGTTCTGTATACCCAAGGATCGGGCGCCCAAGTATGTGGTGGGGGATGACATTGAAAAATGTTTTTCGGCTTATGAGGTTGTACCCAAGGTACACTGGGTTCCTGAGGAACACTGTGGTGTGGGGGGTTTGGTCTGTGGAAACACATACCTAGACTTGGGAGGAACACACTTCTGACATTAGAGTTTGTGGGCCAAACCAAGTACAGTTCCCATGACAGCTATTTTCATTGCCAAATTTGGGCTGACTCCCGAAAAGTATCGCCAAAGATCCAGGGTTAACCAGAAACTTCCCAAACAATCCTGGGGAGATTTTATTGATTGCTCCAATAAGGTACCGAATGGCTGGGTGAGGGGCAGCAAAGTTAGTGCTTATAATGGGTTGGCTCATTTAACCATGAGAGAGCACATGCTTAGTATCTGTTTTACAGAGTTGCGCCAGCAGCTAGTGGACAGTAAGCATCTGATCCCAGGAAGCTTGCTGAGTAGGCAGACCTCTGGACAAGCACCAGAGTGTGCAAAAAGGTATCTGGGGGGTGGGGTGGTTAGAGTTCCCAACAGAAGAAAGAAGGGGATAAAAAATGCAAAACAAAGAGTTCTCAAAAGGCCCCCAAAATAATTCCCAATGCAATAGTGCTAATCAGTTCCAATCTGATTCTAAAAAGAAGGGTTACTTTGACCATAAGACAGTTTGTACCCCAATGTAGAGAGAGAGTGCAACAAGTATGATCACATAAAGGGTGACTCCAAATGTCCCAAGAGGGCACAGCCCCCCAGTGGTGGGCAGGCACCAAGGTTGGTGAGTGTAGCCCTCGGGCAGGAGATAGTCCCAGCTAGTGTTGGGGGAATGACAGAGATTGCACTAGTTTCCCTAGGGGACAGAGAAATGGTGCCAAAATCCCACATGTCCTATAATACTTCCAAGTATAAGTAGTGGGTCCCCATTAATGTGCAACGGGTGGAGGCTCTGCATGACACAGAAGCCAGCATGACAATTGTCAAGTGTCAGTTGGTGCCAGCAGAGCAGGTCCTACCGAACACATCCCACCAAGTCATAGTCGCAGACAATCGTGAGAGCCATCTACCAATGGCTCTGGTTCCCTTTGAGTGGGGGGGTTCTCAGGTTCTCTGAAAGCTGCTGCGAGCCCTGCCATGCCTGTAGATTGCCTGTTAGGCGATGACCTGGAGCATACTGCCTGGAGGGAGGTAGACCTCAGGTCTCACTTGGAGATGATGGGATTGCCTGAGTGGGACTGCACATCCACAAGAGCCATGGCTGCCCGAAAAGGGAGTAGAGGAAATCTTGAGCTTGGAACAATGGCTCAGACAGATGCCAAGAAGAGGGACAAAGGGTGCGGGAAACCGGTCGCTGAAGGTCCAGCAGTGGATGTTGATAGGGTCCCTGGGGAGGAGGCCCCTGAGCCAACCAGGGAAGACATTGCCACCATGGGTGAACTACCGGAGGTTGCCAGTTGGCAGGTTAAGGGTGGGCCCAACAGGGAGGAAATCTGCCAAGTGTAGAAAGAGTGTCCCACTCTTGAGGGTCTGAGGCATCAGGCCTTAGCCCAGGCAGCAGGTTTGGCTCATGACATCCCCCTGGCAGGACATTTGAGGCAAGACAACTCCTTTGCCAGCCTTGTCTCTCTCTGTTAATGTCCCTGAATGAAGCCAGCCTCAGATACATTCTGCAGGACCTGTTCCACCTGCCAGGCCAGTGGAAAATCAGGGAAAAAGTACAAAGTTCCCCTTTACCACTTCCTGTCATTGGAAACCCCTTTGAAAGGGTGGGCATTAATGTCATTGGACCTTTGGACACCACGACAGCCCTAGAAAACAGGTTTGTCTTGGTCTTGGTGGGTCATGCCACCCGCTACCTAGAGGCAATTCCTCTGAGGATAGTGACTTCACACTTGGTGCCAAGAGCTCTGATGGGGATCTTTATCCAAGTTGGGTCCTTCAAGAAGGTAGTGTCAGACAGAGGCACTAACTTCATGTCAGCATACATGAAGTCCATGTGGGATGAGTGTGGTGTAACTTACAAGTTCACCACACCTTATTACCCCCAAACCAATGGTCTAGGTGAAAGATTCAACAAGTACTGGCAGATTACTTTAACTGAGAGGTCCAGAGTAAGGTCAACATTCTCAAACCCAGAGGGACATTACCAGTTCCGGGTAATGCCCTTTGGATCGAAGAATGCCCCTGCTACCTTTTGATGATTAGTTAACAAGGTCCTGGCTGATAAAGGAGGCTTTCTGTGCCACCTACATAAACAATATTGCTGTCTATAGTGCCAGTTGGGGGGAACACCTGCTTCACCTCCAGGAGGTGCTTCAAGCCCTGCAATAGGCAGGCCTGACCATCAAGGCCAATAAGTGCCAGGTTAGGCAGAGGACCGTGGTGTAATTGAGACACCTGGTAGTAGAGGCAGGGTGCTTCCCCTCTAGGCCAAGATTGAAACCATCATGGCCTGGGAACCACCTAAAACCCATACAGAAGATTAATCCTTCCCAGGCCTCATTGGCTATTACCACAGATTTGTTAAGGGTTATGGCACCATTGTTTCCCCCTTAACTGAGCTGCCTTCTAAAAAGCAGCCTAGATTGGTGATCTGGACAGAGGCTCGTCAGAAAGCCTTTGATTCTCTCAAGGAATCCATGTGCACAGCATCTGTGCTCAGTACCCCTGATTTCTCCAAGTAGTTCATCATGCAGACGGATGCTTCAGAGCATGGCAATCTTAGCACAACTGTATGAGGAGATCCTAGATCAACTGTTAGCCTTCAGTAGCAAGAGGTTACTTCCACGGAAATAAAGTGCAATTGAAACAGAAGATTTTACTGTGATCTGGACAATGAAGAAGTTGAGAACATACCTGTTTGAGACTCACTTCCTGGTTCGGATAGACCACAGGCCCCTCAGATGTCTCATGCAGATTAAGAGTGAAAGTCCTAAACTCTTGAGGTGGTCCATCTCCCTTTTGGGAATGGACTTTATGGTGGAGTATTGCTCAGGGAATGACCACGCCAATGCTGATGGTCTTTCAAGATTTTTCCGCCTTAGTGAAGAGAGATCCCAAGCGGTTGGGTAGCTCTTCCCACTTTCAGCTAGGGGGGACACATGTTAGACCTGACCGGCTTAGGGGGTCTTTCCTCAACTTTTTGCCTTCTTCTTTTCATTTTTCTGTACTCGTTTTTGCTGGTTTTAGGACTGTGAGCACTTTACCGCTGTTAACCAGTGCTTAAGTGCTTAAGTGCATGTGCTTTCTTCCTTCAACATGTTATGATTGATCTACACCTGTTTTGTATATTTAATTTACCTGTATGCCCCTCGTAAAGTGATATGCCATATACCCAGGGATTGTAAATTAAGTGCTATCAGTCAGCCTGCAGCACTGATTGTTCCACCCACACAAGAAGCCTTTCAAACATGTCTCCGGCCTGCCATTGCTGGGCCTGCATGTGCAGTTTATTGCCACTTCGACTGGCCATTTAAAACTTCTTGCCACGCCTTATTTCCCCTTTTATTACATATAAAACATCCCTAAGGAAGACTCTTGGTAGCCCTAAGCATAGGATAATTAAATGAATTTGGGAGTTTTTCACTAGGGCATGTACTTTTATGTTTTACATGTCCTGGTAATGACGAATAGCCTATTTCGTTTTCACTACAGTGAGGCCTACTCCTCTAATAGGCTAGCATTAGGAATTCCTCAATACACTTTTAAGCTGTGATTCTGCTCACAGTGGAGTAGCTTTTTCATGTTTTATATGTTTGGAATGGTCCTGATAAATCCTCTTTACTGGTGAAATTGGATTTAACATTAGTTTTTTAGATCGCCACTTTTAGAAAGTGGACATTTCTCTGCTCTTAGCTCTTTTGTGCCTTACATCCTGTCTCTAATATACATTTGGGTTGGGTGACAGCTACACTTTGTGCATTCCCTCTAGACAGCCACAAACACAGGAAGGTGAGGCTCATCTTCATTCTGATGGGTCTTCTTGTGCAGGAAGGAATGGGAGGCGCTGACACTCACAGTTCAACAGGAAGTGTCCTGTCCACAGTCAAAGCACTGATTTACCCCATAGGGTTAGCCTGGCAGACAAGACTGAGCTGAAAGGAATTGAGTGCACCACAGAGGCCAGCCCTTGATGTCACCTCTATTTCGAAGGTACTTTCGGGTATAAGTACTGGGTCCCAAACCCCCACAAATCAGATAGCTCAGGATCTTGAACTGAACTCTTGTCAGAAGGACTGTTATGCTGCTCAAATGACTCAACTGGACAGCTTTTCTGGAAGGACTGCTTTTCTGCTTGTTTCCTTGCTGCCTGATGCGCCCTGGCACTGCTGAAAGACAGCTGGACTCTTCCTTTCCTCCAAATGATCTGCAAGGGCCTGTTGGCTTGCCTCCTGTTTCTGAAGTCTCATCAACACAAAAGACTTCCTGCCTTTCTGCTGGTGCTGCTGGACTCTGACTTTTGTGAGTTTTACCCTTGCCTGAGGTGCCCCCTCCAAGTTCAGTGCTTCAGTAGTGGGTTCTTCAGCTGTTTTGCTACAAAATCAATGCATCATCACTACTGCTTCAATCGGAACCAACGCAGTGCTCTTTGATCCTGACGCAGTACAGATCCGAAGACGGCCCCGTGCGGCTCGCCACTGACACAGGACCTGACTGCGAGGTTCGATGATGACGCATCGCTGATCCGAGGTTCAGACCGCGCGGCTCGACTTCGACCCTACTGAGTGAATCAGAACTGACGTGTTGCCTTCATTGAGTGGAGATCGACGCATGTTGTTGCAGTAGCACCAGGACCAAAAGCTCTAGGCACCTCACTAGACACCAAATATTGCTATATTTTACTACTAAACAGTCAGTCACAGGTGCAGTTACCTTGCAGACAACAGGGTCATGATTTGAATAGTGCAGCAGGTGCAGTGGCACCGGGGCCAAAAGCTCTAGGCACCCCACTAGACACCTAATATTGTTATATTTTACTACTAAACAGGCAGTCACAGGTGCAGTTATCTTGCAGACAACAGGGTCATGATTTGACCGGGCACCGGGCCCAAAATTTGTCATAACCTCCTCGAAACACCTAATAGTGCTAAATTTTACTACTATACAGACAGACACAATTGCAGTTATCTTGCATTTAAAAGGGGCTTGATTTGAATGGTGCAGCTGGTGCAGTGGCACTGGGGCCAAAAGCTCTAGGGACCCCATTAAACCCAGATTATTGCCAAATTTTACTGCTAAACAAGACAGACACAAGTGCATTTATCTAGCAGGCAATAGGGTCAATAGGATCATGATGTGAATGGTGCAGCAGGTGCAGTAGCACCAGGACCAAAAGCTCTAGGCACCCCTATAGGCACCTAATATTGCTATTTTTTACTACTAAACAGGCAGTCACAGGTGCAGTTACCTTGCAGGGCCTTGATCCAGTGGTTTGTTTATTCCCCCTCCGAGTCTCTAGTGCTGTGGGTTTCTCCAATGTGCGGTCGGGTGCCTCAGGAGGAGTGTCTCGCACCCATGATGGTGGAGAGAGAACCCCACTGTGTTGGCCCCCCCCCTCCTCGCCCCCGTCCAGGATGTGTTGAGTCACGGGGTCCTCGTGGGCCCAGTAGGATATTCAGGGCCTGGACACTGGGCTCGGGCCTCAGGAAGGGGCCGCTGTGGGGTTGCAGTGAGGGAGGGTACTCGGCTTACCTTCTGTTTGTTGGAGCGCAGGGGCGGCTCAGGCCATATCGATTGATTTCAGTCTTCTCAGATGCCTGCCCCTGAAGCTCAGCGGTCAAAGTGGTCCCGGACTCAGTCCAGCCCCGGTCCTCTGGGCTAGTCCTGCACTTTTGCTTGCTCCCCACTGATTCGCCTGTTGCAGTCCCCTATCCCTGGCGTTCACTCCTCCAGCGCAGCCAAATTCTGGCACCTGGGAGGGCACCCAGGAGTCTTCTTGTCAGCCCTGGGGGTTCAGCTTTTCGACGTCTCGAGGATTGGAGCCGTCGGATGTCAGTTACCATCCGAAGCAGAGCTGGTGCGGCCTACCCAGTCCGGCCAGCCGATCCGGCCAGCCGATTGTTGTAGGCGTAGGCCGGGGTTAGAACAGCTCCGGCTCTCGGGAGAGTATGGATTACGACCGGGACCACCGCAGGTTAGTGCCTTCTTACCGGCCAGTGCAGCGCCGCTGTGGGGTATCTGGGGGCTCGGCCTGTCCTTGTCTCAGTCTCCGGTGGCTTCTCACGGGGCCAACCTGCACTCGCCTCCCAAATGCTGGAGCCCTCCCGGCTTCCTTCAATCCAAGACGCCTTTGGGCTCCGCCAGACCTTCGGGTGCTCCGTATAGGTCGAAAGCGTGTCCTCTGGTCCAGCTACTCAATGCTTGGGCAGTGGGCCCAGTCAGTAGGACGGAACGACGAGCAGGCATGTCCTACTTGGTCCCCATCTTGGCCACGCCCCTCAATATTGCCATATTTAACTACTAAATAAGCAGTCACAAGTGTAGTTACCTTGCAGACAATAGGGTAATGATTTCAATGGTGCAGCACGTGCAGTGACACAGGGGCCCAAAGCTCTAGGAATCCCTCTAAACACTAAAAATTGCAATATTTTACTACTAAACAGGCAGTCACAATACAGTTACCTTACGAGCAGTAGGGTCATGATTTGAATGGTGCATCAGGTGTAGTGACACCAGGGCCAAAAGTTGTCATACCTCCTTCAAACACCAAATATTGCTATATTTTACTACTAAACAGGCAGTCACAAATGCAGTTATCTTGCAGGCACTATGGCCATGATTTGAATGGTGCAGCAGGCGCAATGGCCCCGGGCCCACAGGTTGTCAGAACTCCTCTAAATACATAATGCTGCTATTACATCAATTAATTATTTTATTTCCCTCTTTCATTTCATTTTTCAAAAATTTGCTATTACTTACGCACACTATACCACTAGCAACAGCACAATATATTGCCTTTTAACAGACTTTCTGTAACTTATATTGTACAACTACTCAGCAAGCTACAACTTACAACAAAAACCAGCTTATTATTAATCACATAGGCGAAACCTAATGCAGATACCAATGCGTGTTCTATGTGTGCTGCTGAATGCAGCATGCATAGAAAGAGGAAAAAACTAGGTAAAATAATGTTATTTCTCCTCGTTGCACCTCCCCTATGCCTTTCCTGATGTTGGTTTTTGACGCATTCCCAGGTTTATAACCTGTTGTA
The DNA here is from genome assembly GCA_963921515.1 of Calotriton arnoldi. NCBI lineage: Eukaryota > Metazoa > Chordata > Amphibia > Caudata > Salamandridae > Calotriton > Calotriton arnoldi. The sequence continues at coordinate 3,593,517 of CAWUFW010000579.1, forward strand.
AATTTGGTAATGTGTCAAATGTCATGGGAGTTACTTGAGGACACCCACAGTAACGTTCATAGCATGCCTCCCCCTCGTAGTGTGAGGCAAAGCAGCTACTTGTGCTATGTTGCATCACTCCATATCAACAAGGCCATGAAAAGCCATGCAGGATGGCTTTACGAGGCCTTGTAAATATGACTAAGCCCTGTGCACCATCGGAACATCACAAAAAGTTATGTTCCGGTGGCACACAGGTCTTGTAAATGAGCCTCAGAGAGTCTAGTATGTCTTCAAAAGAGGAGGGGGAGAAGAGAAGTGTATGTAGGCTAGATCTAGACACTCTAGAATGGGTTAAGTATGTTTAGTATGTTCCCAATTGCTTAAAGTTATGATTTGATTTTCATTCTTCTCAAGTGCAGTATTCACCAGACGTTTAATCATGGTGCAGTGAGCACCAAATCAATTAATCACACTGCATTTGCGAGCAGCAGGAGTCCGGGAGATATGAGGTCAAAGCTACATTTTGCTAGCACTACCACATGGTCTTTGCCACCATGACAGAAAATAATACTATTATACTGGGTATGCATTCCATCAATACAATTGAGGCAAACATTCAAAACCTGAGCTGCTTATGACAAATATTGAGCCAATTTGTACTGAGCCTGCTATATGCTGTCACTCAGAAAATGTAACAATATATTTAAAAAAATAATGTATAAACAAACTTTATTGATTTTCTTATTTTGGTTTGTGTCTGCCATCAAAAAACTCGGAGAGCAATTTTAAGCATGTACAGAGGATGCAATATGGCATACATAAGAGAATCACAGTCTCGAACATTAGTAACGGGAACCACAGAAAAGGAAGAAAAATAAGGGAAACCAAATAAATTAAAGAACAGGCTGCAGTAGTAATAGCAAAGGAGAAAAAAATTTAAGGAATGTGATTATGTCCCTGGATATTGACCCCGCATTCATCTGTTCCATCAATTCCATACTGGTTTTACATAAAATATGCTATACATGGGGTTGAACCTCTTGATCCAACAAGGCGGATGGTGTAGTCGGTGGTGTCAGAACATTACCCCTATAGTCTGCCCATCGTTGCCATATACGTGTATGTTTATGGGGCACCCCGGGCCTTGAATACCGGTTCCTCTAGTCCCATACAGAAATCTAGACCTCGCTTCCAGACCCCCAACAGGGGAGTGGACTGTGCCTTCCATGCACTGGCTATGTCGCGCTTGGCCAAAGTCAAGCCCAAGATCAGTAGGTGGCGTTTATATCTATTGCCCCCAATGTCCTCCGTAATGTGCAGTAGTGTAAGCTGTGGTGTGCAATGTATTCTCCACCCTAGTACCTCCCCCAGACATCTATGAACACCCTTCCAGAACCTGTCCAAGACCGGACAGGTCCATACCGTGTGGATGAAAGTGGCTTCCTCCACCCCACAACGCAGATATGCCCGGGAAGCTATGAGACCCGCCCTATAAAGCTGCACCCTCTTGCAGTATGCTCTGTGTAAGTATTTCAGCTGTATAAGGCATTGGTGCGAGGAAATGGCAGCTGACCTAGGGGACTCTAAGGCCTCCCGCCAGTCATCGTTGTCAATGGGTCCTATATCTGTTTGTCAGGCTTCTCGAAGAGATTCAAGTGTTGACGCGCCTTGGGTAATCAATGTTTGGTAAATCTTAGAAATGTTGTGCTCCTCTAGATCCCCCATGAAAAGTCGCCCCTCTAGTGGGTTGAATTCCGGAAGGGCTGTTAGATCTTATAGATATGGGACAAATGCATGGCGAAACTGTAGGTATCGATAGAACTGGGTACGCGGCATAGAGTACTCCTCCTGCAAGTCAGAAAAGGATTTAAGAGTGAGACCCCGGAGAACATCTCCCAGTGTGGAGATCTCAATGTGGTCTTATCTATGAAAACTTTGAAGGTGTTGCAATTATGGGATTAGACCACAGTGGGGCCAGACAAGTGAGCCCCTTCTGCCAGCCAATGCGGCAAAGAGATTGGCGCCACATGGCCAATACCACATTGGTAGCCGGAGAGAGGGCGTGAGTAGCGGCACGGCCATACAAGTATTTATATAATGATGTGTCCCCCAGTAGCCATCTCTCTAGGTTATAAGCCAGATTGTTCCCCGGGCTATACCACCAATCATTAAGGATTTACAGGTGGGAGGCCACATAGTATGATTGTACATCAGCAGCGGCAATTCCCCCACAGTATGTGGAGAGAAAGCAGGTGCGGAGTGCCAGCCTAATGGCCCCTCCCCCCCACAGAAACTCATTCAGCATCGAATTGATCTGTCTAATCCATAGCTGCGGGATGGGATATGGATGATTCTGCATTTGATATAGGAGCTTAGGGAGAGAGATTATCTTAAATATTGCTGAGCACCCAAGTAGGGATGGGGCAGCTCTGCCCAGGACCTCAGCTCTGTTTTAATCTTAGTGAGAACCCCATCAATGCTGCATACACGGGACACCTCCGGCCTGTCCGTTACATAGACCCCCAGGTAGTGTATACCCTCCCACGTCTGGGAGAGGCCGGTGGCCCATCTATAATAATCGGAGGACCCACGGAGTGGGCATAATATGGATTTGTTTACATTCATGCAGAGCCCGAGGTCTCACTGAATATTTGCATAATTTGAAGGATACTGGGGCCAGACCTGGGCGGGTCGGTCATGAAGAAGAGAACATCATCAGCGTATAGGGCCAACCGATCAGACAGCCTGGTGGACCATTTAAAGCCCCGGATCTGGACGTCTATAAGAACCCAGGCCGCAAGTGGCTCAATAGCTAACACGAACAACAGGGGTGAGAGTGGACACCCCTGTCTTGTGCCCCGACTGATTGGAAATGATGCAGATACCCTACCAGCTATGCGCACAGACACAGTCTATCCATGATACAAAAAGCATTCGTATGTATGATATGAACTTTGGGCCGAAATTGAGGCGCTCCAAGAGGATGAAAAGTTAAGTCCAGCTGACGGAATCGAAGGCCCGTTCGATGTCGGCTAATAAGAGGGCTGCCGGATGATGGAGATGGTCAACGGCAGCTGTCGCATTATGTACCCGGCGTATGTTGTCTCGCGAGGCACGTCGGGGCATAAAACTTGCTTGGTCTGGGTAAATTAAGTCCGGGAGATGAGCCAGCAATCTAGTAGTGAGCGCTTTAGCTAAAAGCTTAGCCTCGACATTCAAGAGAGAGATTGGCCTATAGGAGGCATGAAGTTCCGGAGGGCGCCCCGATTTATGGAAAACAACAATCTCTGCATGTTGCCAGTCGGGGGGCATTAATGTGGATTTCGTTGCTTCTTGTATAACTGCAAGATAATGGGGCCTAGCAGGGCCATATTGGCTTTATAGAATTCACTTGGAAGGCCATTGTGGCCAGGTGCCTTACTCGGGTGTAAATCTGCTAATGCAGTAGTCATTTCTTCTAGTGGCCTCTTAGCCTCCTCGGAAAGAGCCCTCCTCGGAATTTCATCAAAGAATTGTTCGATCTCTGAGGCTGTCAGGGGTACGGAGTCCTGGGAGGGGAACGCACTCTTGCACCTGCTGGCACAATCTGAACAGATTTGTCCCCCGTTGATAAATCCTACTTTGTGTCGCAAGCCATGCACCTCATGCCTCATCCGAATGCTCTCCCTGGTATTGCTGTTGAACCAAGCGCTGTTGACCACGCACCACCGCACCATCCTCGTCCCGGGACCGACGTTCTAATGACATGATTTGCGCCTCTAGCTGAATGAGCGACTGTCGCTGCGTCTACGTTCTGCAGTACAGAAACTAATAGCCACCCCCGCAGCATAGGCTTCAAAGCCTCCCAGAAGGTGCAGGCTGAAGACACCGAACCTTCATTATTTGTAATGTACTCCGACAGCATGTTATGGATATGGGCGCGATATGTCGGGTTCTGTAGGTGCCAAACCGAGAGCCACCAGCGAAAGGGGGGTCTGCCTGGGCCTATCAAAAGATGTCTGGTTACCGGAAAATGATCTGATAATCCCCTGGGGAGCATCTCGGCGGTCAGTATTCTGTGAGCGAAGGCACAAGGTACAAATATGTAATCAAGCCTATAATAGGAAGTGTGAGTGTGGGAAAAGTATGTGAAACTGGTCTTAGTGGGGTGATGTAATTGCCACGTATCTACCCATCCAACTATGTCCACCAGGGTCCGCAGCTTAGAGACAAGGGGTCCCATCGCCGTCCCATTGAATGCCACCTATCTACCCCTGGAAACATTACATCATTCCAATCTCCACCAATAACTGAAAGTCCGTCAGGCAGGGAGTACCAGATCTCAACCAGGAGGTCTAGGAAGTTCTGACCAAGGGGAGGTGGGGCATATACTGCAGAGCACTGTGTTCACCTGCTACAGTCCTGTGTAAAAATATGTACCAGCTGTAGATATTGGTTCATTTTTGTATCAGAGTGAATACTACATGGCGGTGAATCAGGATTGCAACCCCCCTAGAGCCCCGAGTGAACCCCGCATGGAAGATGTGTATATAGTCACAGCGAGCCAGGCACAAAGCCTTCGTGCCTAACATGTGTGTTTCCTGTAGAAGAAGAATGTCAGCGCTAATGTGTTTGGTCTGTCGGAGGACCGTGCCCCATTTAATTTTGTCAAGCAAGCCCCTCTTATTCCAGCTCAAGATATATACTTGCCCGGGGGACTGACCTAAGAGTTTTGCTGCCATTGTATCATGGGGTATCATGGTGCCATGATCAGGGAAGGGTAATCGCAGGGACGCACAAGCTACGCAGCCAAAGTAAATCAAAGCAAGAAAAAACAGAACTTGATCAACAACTCGCCCGTCACCCACCCCACCCCAATACCTCCAAACAGCAGAAGTATCTGTCACGGAAAGCCTGGCTTCCCACCCCCAACAGGGAGGGGTGGAACACTGTCTCCCCAATGGATCCCCATAGTCCCTAAACGTCTTGAGTTCTACAGGGGGGAATGGAGCAAACTCACATATGCGGCCCAATAGTGACCTGAAAACTTATTTGTATGCATGAAGGATTCCCAGAGAGCCCACCTCAGAGGACAGAGATCATATTTAATGCTTTCACTTCTTTGCAGAAGGCAAATTATCGACATCTTGCTAGTTAGCCTTGGACCGCCATGAGGATCTGGATCTATGACGTCCTTTTTCTTTTAGTTTCGTCTGTGCCCTGGTCGAGTCTACTGTCGAAGAATCAGAGTCCCTGGATGGCGGAGTATGCAGCCCAAGCTGCCGCTGTTCATCTGTCCAGGCGAAGACCTCCTCTGGAGTGTCGAAAAACAAGGTGCAAGAGTTAAAAAACACCCACAGGCGAGCCGGATACAGGAGCATGTATGGAATCTTGAGGCCCCGAATACGCGCCTTTGCATCGGCGAAGAACTGACGTTGTTGTTGCACCATTTTTGTGTAGTCCGGAAATATTATGATCCGATGGGACTCATACATTAATTCTGCCTGAAGCCTGGCCTGATGCAGGATCATGTTGCGATATCTGAAGTTTAAGACTCATGCAATCATAGGTCGAGGTCGTGTCCCGGGTGGGGGCTACTGCTGTAGGGCCCTATGCGCATGTTCAATCACAAAACACGATGACAAAGCGTCATTTAGGAGCCAGGAGGTAAGCCATTGTGTGAGGAAATATCCAGCATCGTTGCCCTCGCAATTTACGGGGAAGCCCACGAAGCGGAGATTATTCCTCTTAGCGTCTTCAACTCGCAGTGCGAGGCCCTTCGTTAGTTGTTCTAAAAAAGAGGTAACTTTGTGTTGTAATGAAGTTGCTGCATCTTCAACCCCTGAGACCCTTGTCTCAGTCTCCGTGATGCAGTCAACCGCATTATGCAGATATTGTCGCAGGAGGGACACCTCCATCCCCACCGCCCTGACCTGGGCCTCCAATGCCTGCCTGGACTGTGTAATGGCCTGCAAGGGGGAAGCGTTGTCCGGCAAGCCGGGTGCGACCTCCGTACTTTCAGTGGAAGGCGCCGCCGTGGCTGTGAATCTATCCATAGTGCTTTGTTTAAGGCCAGGCCAGAGGACTTGTCTTTAGTCATGCTGCATAGGTTATAACCTGAGGACCATGATCAGTGTCCAATGCCCTTTTCGGTCTCGAAGCACCATACACCACTCGCCTCACTGGGACAGTACCGTCAGACACCAGCACGTGAGGAGGAAGGGCAAGGCCTCGGGCAGCACCGACCAGGCCTGGTCCACCTGGAGACCTATATGTCCCGGGCCACCGTCTCCAGTGACCACCTCTAGCCCACGGTGCCGTCTGATTTGATGCTACCAGGCCGCCTCTATAAGCAATAGATACACTAGCAAAGAATTGCCTGCTCCCAAGGATCGCCAATCAGGTACCGCTTCCCAGATGCCCAAAAGGGGGTCCAAAATCAGTCCCATCCACAGCTTAGAACCGGTCCGGAAAGTCTCTAGGCCGGGAATTGTAATGCAGGGCACATAGAAGAGGCCAGGAAGTTGTGCACCGCACCAGGCCTCCAACGTAATGGGAAGAGGAAGGCCCCCCAACCGACTACAGGCCGGACCAAACACTAACCTGGCTGCCTCCGCAGCTGGGAGCATGCCCCTCCTCCCCCTAATGTGCGCCTCACCTCACCTCACGTGCGTCCGATCTGCTAGTGTTGTCGGACGCCGAAGGACTGGAAACACTATAGGATCTAAATGCTTTCGGGAAATTGTTGGTCCCACGGTTTGAGATCCTGGAATATCCACTCATAAGGAGGGACAGTGTAAACAGATTGACCTGGAATCCTTGGGCACAATTGAATAGAACATTCACAACAGGATTTTTCAATTGGAATGATGGTATCCCTATAGTAAACGGTGGACCCTTTTCCCTACAAGGACTATTTATGCTTTTAGGATACTCGCCACAATTGCTTAGGTATTTGTTTGAAGATTCTAAAAGGAGAGGCACATTATATTTGCCTTGAAAAAGGTGGCCATTACTCTGCGAACACCACGAAACGCGTCAACACTTGGGATAAACTAAATCCAGTGTACCGGACAGTCATTGTGATAATAACACTTGGACTGCATACATGTCTGGCATTTTAGTTTTTTTACCTGGATTAGACCACGAACCACTAATAAGTGTTCTGTCGTATTTGCTGTCTGTTTCTCTCTCTTCTTCTTGTGTTTTATCTTTCTTTTAGACCATACATTTTTAATTGTTTTTTATACGTGGATATAGTGTATGTATTATTTGTAGGATTTATATATGTGATATAATATTTGTTTTTGATACTTGATGAATTTGTTGCTCCCTCTTCATTAATTGATATGCTGTCTATGTAATACATGAAATTGTATAATGATATATGTTTTTTATAACATGAAGATTTATGAATTCTGTATATTGAACATTTTTTAATGGCTCCAACACTTCTTTAATAAAATATAGGTGGCATTCCATTATTAGTCAGTGGTTGTCTTGCGGCATTGCAAATATAGGTATATGGGTTTTTTGTATGATTGATATGAATGGTTTGCGGTATATTTGACATGTTTGGTTGAACAATTATTTTATTTGGTTACCAAAGGGAATTTATCTTCTTCTTTGTATAAATACTGCCAACATATAAATCATGCTGTTGTATACTTCCTAGGGTGTCCATAAACGGGCTTTCTAGAATCATGTCCTTATAAAGGCACAATTCGCATTGCCCTTATATAGGCATAAAATCCCAGCCCTTATTTAGGCATAAACCGTGCACTCCAAATACAGGCATGGTCTCCGACATCCGTCCACCCTAGCGTCACAACGAGTTCATGAAAAAAACAGACTCTTAGGCAGCGGGACTTTCCCTAGCCCAGGACTATTGATTTCTTCAAGGACTCATATATTATGCATGAACCATTATTCCTTAGGGGTTCATTCCTGACGTCTTCCGTTGTCCGACTCACGTCAATGCTAACATTCTTAGGTAAATCTCAGGTATAAATATACCTTCCCAAACCCCTGTAAATCAGAGGAGACCTCGACTTCAGAGGAGCCCGTTTCCCGGCCGGACGCACTGAGAAGACGCTGTCATTCCTGCACGCAGAGAGTCCAGCTTCCAGTGATCTAACTTCCCTTGTGGGGTGTTGGAGTTCGAGTCTGGAAAGAGATTCCTACCTCTCTCATTCTTCAGGTATGGAGCTGACAAGAACCTAGAGGGACTCTTGGCATACTAGGCATACTAGGCTTAACATACTCTTAGTATACTATAGTGAGGAATACTTCACCTACTTCTACTTCTCCCTACACCTAGGACAGGTTAGGTACATCGGGGTAGAACTAGGTTAGAAACGCATCGTATGAGTACTCGCATTTTTAGGCTGTGTCATTTTATGTAAATGCATATATGCTAAAAAGATAATGCTAACTCAGTATTATTTATTTCTACTGCTCACTCTGTACATTATTTATCTCACATACTGTCTTGTGATCGTAACAGCACATTTAACTTACACCAGAAACAAGACTGTTCAATAAATCTTTTATTGAAACGCCCGTCTGTTCTTTCTGTTTAACTTTGAGAAAAACTAAGCATGCACGACTGAGCTGAGTGAAATAGTTATCTATTGTTTCTATGACTCTGGGACACGTTCTGATTCTAAAGAGAAACAAAGTGGTCATGTTTTGCGGCTGCCAGAAACTACTCCCTTCTTGTCGTCAAGAAGTTTCTAGTGGCCTCTGAGCTAGCTGGCACAAGTAATTAAGTTTAATATACTCGATAGGGACATACCGACCTTAGTCCTATGTCAAACCTATAGGATATATTATTCCAATGCGCAGAGCCTATTAGGGAAATAGGAGCTACACTACATGGCGCCCAACGGTTCGGTAAGGCAGTAATTCAACGTTAGATACTGAGTAACTCAGCCGTGCTTCTTCTTTTTCTCTCAGAGACCCCTACCCATACACTCCAAAAGACGTCTGGAGTGGGCAGGGTTAAGTATCCGCCACGGCTACATAGGGCAGTACCCTAGATATTAGCTGTTTGGTTTGCTCAACGTTGAAGGATACAGTGTCCCAAAATATTGTGCACCTTATCTTTGTTTCCTTGAAACTTGTTCTACATTTTTCATAAAACAAAATGACTGACGACGCCGGAAACGGTGGAGCTGCGGCTGATACAGCCCAACCAGCATTTTTTAACAATACCGGTTTAAATGAAACCGAGGAGGGTGTCATTGACATCGCTCCCAACTTAAGAAGAGCCATTACTCTAACACTTATAAAACATGGCCTACCACCGAGAGGAGGTAGAGCAGTTTTCGTGATAGAGGCACACGAATCCTTTCAGACAGAGGTATTCTATTCATGGGTAATACTTCCTGAATCCAATCCAGTAACTCACACATTTCACGTCTACAAAGAAGATGAAACACCAGAGGAATACATTCCTTTCGAGGATATAGAAATTCCATTAACATACCAAGAGCATCAGCTCAGGTTTAAAGGCGCCCTAAAACATCACAGAAACATTACCAGGCTCGGTCCACTAGGTAGACCAGGAGCAACATGGCCAATTCTAGCCGCCTACACACCTCATCCTGAACTTGACATAATGTCAGATGAGGAACTACTTACTCAACTCACATAAAATATCTACAGACAATTGGTTCAATATGTCATGCGGACTTTCACAGTCCAACCACCATTAACAATTCCAAATCAAACTCCTCACCAGGGGAATACACAAAAAATTACCCCACAGACTCTATACGCAGTCATGGGTAAAATGCCCACAAAACGTGAGCAAATTCCATTTTGGATAGCTCAAAAAATTACTCAAATCGAAGCATTATTTCCAAATACTAGCCCGCATGAGAAACACAGAATCCTAACAATCAGTTTACCAATGGGGATCACACCACAACTGGAAGACTGCACCTCTTGGGGCTCAGTCTTTGCTGCCATCTACACTAAAACACACGGCATTCCGTCAATTGCGGTAATACCTGATGTCCTAAAACAAATTCAAAACGAATACGGGGCAGAGCCTGCTTTAAATTTAGGTATGAAATTACTGAAAAATTTCGACCAGGTCTCAACAATAATATTATCTAATATTAAAGGGGAGGCAGCAGCAGTGGCGATCCGACAAAAATTAAGGGAATTTGATGTTACAGAACATCAAACAGAGCTACCCAGAATAATAGAACAATCTTATGCAGAATTAGGCAGAGATAGTTTGGGTGGAAGACCAGTTAAACCAAAACTATCTGAAAGTCCTGAGAAGGACTCAATTAAACAAACTCCTACATCTTCTAAAAAGAAGTGGGAGACTAATAAACAAAATTCAAACGAGAAACGTTCTCAATCCCGAGGTAGGTCTCCTCAAAAGAAGCCCTCTGAAAGGAGGTATAACCTCAGGAATAGGGATAATTTGGGACAACCAGATAGGTATCAAGATAATGATACACGTTCCTCTCGTCCCTTTCAGGTCTCATCACAGACTTCGGAAAGAAGAGGACGAACAGAACATAGAGAAGAACGTGTGAAATCGAAAGACGACAAACACGCTCCAAAAACTAAAGCAAAACCTCAATTCTCCAAAAAGAAAGTAGCAGGTCTGAAGATAAGACATGCCGAGAATACTGAGAACACAACTCAAGAACGGAGAATGGGCTCAGACAATGCTGGACAGTGCAGCAGAAGTCACAATAGCTCGCCAGAACCTGAAGGAACTTCTGGAGATAGTGGACTTGAATGAGTACATTACAGTAGAGACTGTAGACACCAGGGTTAGTACTCCACAAAAGTTATATGACATAACACTCCGGATGGAGGGAGACAAACCTAGACAGGTTAAAGCACTCTTTTGGGAAAGACTATCAAAGGGTTATGACATACTTCTAGCGGAAAAAGACTGGCCACCACAATTTGTCAGAGAGTGCCCACATGGCGAGGACATTATTATGCCTGCCTTCTCCAACCATATACCAATGCATCTAAGATATACATATGCCAGGAAATGGGCAGTGGCCCAGGCCCCAGCATTATATAAAAATCATGTAGGATGGGATGAGGACTCTCCTCACCATAAAATAAATCTGAAACATGAACCAACTGCACAAAGGCAGTATCCTATAAAGCAAGAAGCTAAAAAACAGGTCAGGGAGATCTTAGATCAACTTGAATATCAAGGGGTGATTGAAACATGCACCTCCTCCATGAACAATCCTTTGTTTCCTGTCTCCAAACCAGACAATACATATCGTCTAGTTTTGGACTACAGACACTTAAACACTTGTTCTAAAACTTTTGCAGTGCAAAGTGCACATAGCACAGCATTAATGAATAACATTGTGCGTAAAAAATACAAAACCACATTAGACATCTCAAATGGTTTCTTTTGTCAAAACATAGCACCTGAAAGCAGGTACTTAATGGCATTCTCCATAATGGGGACCCAGCGTCACTTTTGTCGACTCCCACAAGGGTTCAAGAACAGCCCAGGTTTATTCTCAGCGAGGGTAACGGAGTTACTACAAATTTATGACAACGAGGCATTGTCCTATGTCGATGACATCTATCTGACAGACGATGACCTGGAAAAACACTTGAACAGGGTGAGCACCATTATATTTGGTTTCGCCTCTGAGGGCTACAAGTTCAAGTTTAAAAAGTCCCGAATTGCCCATCTCAATGTCCTATTTTTGGGATATGAGCTTTCAAGTGAAGGCAAGAGCTTGGCAGCTAACTTTCTAGAGAAATGTGCGCTGCTCCAACCTCCAAAGACGCTAAAAAACTTACAATCAATCCTGGGTTTCCTCAATTTTGGTAGAACATACATACTAAACTATGCAGAAAGGGTTAAACCTCTCTACGCATTAATCAAACCTGATTTTTCAATCAAAAACTGGACACAGGAACACACAGAAATTTTGTGTTCACTGCAGGCTAACATGTTAGCAACAAATCACTTACAAACACGTGTAAGTCAAAGAAATTTGGTGATTTGAATAATTTCGGGTCAATGTGGATTCACCTACTTAACCTTCAATGAGGGTGAAAAAATACCAATCGCATACAAATCCCAATTGTACACACAGGCGGAAATGCGCTTCAGTTCTACTGAAAAAATTCTGACAGCAGTTCAAACCGCTGTAGCAAAAGAAAGAGCCTTAGCCCAAGGGAAACGCATTATTGTCGTAACCCCAGTACCAGCTTTAGAAGCGGTCACAAAAGCAAGCATTCCAAATGCTAAAGCATTACATCCGAGATGGATACAATGGGTTAATTCTCTTGCTGCAACTGATGTTGAATATGTTTTTGATCCAGATTTAAAAACACAAGCATTCCTGCAATATGAACAAGAATGTCCTCTGCCCACTGAGATTCTGCCTCTCGATCAGTATGAATGTATAATTTACACTGACGGATCCGCACAGCCCACAACAGGGAGTAAGCAAGCTTACAGTGCAGCGTGTGCAATCGTTAAAGGTCGCATGCGAAATGGCATCTTCAGAACCATGGTCACAAAAACTCAGTCATTAGGAGATTGTACAGCTCAGCGAGCTGAACTACAAGCATTCAAACTGGCACTTGAGAGTACGGATCGAGAATTCCCCACACTGATAGTGTGCGATTCCTTTTACTGTGTTCAGTCGTATAATGACTATGTACGAACCTGGCTTGAAAATGGTTTCAAAGATGCGAAGCTGGCACAATCAAGCATAAATTGCTGTGGGAACAAGTAGTTCAGTTGAAAAAAGAACTACCAAAGACTCACGTGATTCACACACTGAGTCACCAACGTGATGGCGTTCACGTTGCAGGGAATTCATTGGCTGATGTAGCCGCGAAGGGGGCTGTTCAGACGGCTTCCGTGGCTGCGATCACTCGTTCAAAAACAAAAATAGACGGTGAGATAATGTTGGCTGTCAATGCTTCAAGCAAAGGCAGCAGTGCAGCGTTACCAAAAAAGTTTCCACTCAAGTACTCTTATGTAATTGATGCGAACAACGTTCCTTTGCTCGAATCCCTGGAGTGGGGGATAGGGTAATTCCAAACATGGAACGAAGAGCAACCTTGATTTATGAAACACATTTGGGGGAGGGTCTGTCACATCAAGGGGTCTCCAAAACAATTTTGACATTAAAAGAGATGTACTGGTGGCCTGGAATGAATACTGAAATTCACATATTCATCAACAACTGCTTAGACTGTAAATTTCAGCGAGAGCCACCAGACACCATGCTGCGAATGCGGCAGCCCAGTACAGACACCACTGTTAGACAGCATTAGGCTATCTACTCGCCTGCGTCCCACTGGACAAAAGCATTCCCGCAAATACTGAATCTAGGTTCCTATGGTTATGGCCTCAGCGCTCGGCTGACGCTCGAACTGTTATAAAAGATTTGCGAGTCTTTATCGGCACATACGCAATAGGCACACTATATTCTGACCAGGATCCTGCGTTTAGCTCTAGGGCTTACAAAGAAGCCATGGCCAGTCTGGGAGTTGCATTGCGGTACTCCTCTCCATTCCATCCTGAGGGAAATTCTGTTGTGGAAAGGAAAAACCGGGACATAAAGCAGTCTATAACAGCTAGGGTATTAGGTTCGGGTGATGGGTGGGTCAAACACCTCAATGGCGTACAGCGCGCAATTAATAATCTGCCAAGAAGTTCTCTAGGGGGGGTCACTCCGTATGAGGTCCTATTTGGGACAAGAATGTGGGTACCAGACCTTGAACACGTAGGCACAGTGGTGGAAAATAAACCTTTTGATATCAAAGATCGTTTGGCTGTTTTACAGGAACTAAATCAACTAATAACGAAACAAAGCAACGTATTCCTACAGCCAACCACCACTGGGGAAACATCGGCGGTCCCAGAAAGGCCTGTCTGGATTCCAAAAGTTGGGGATCTAGTCAGAGAAAAGATTGCGGACAAGAAGGAATTTGGATCTTCTTACAGACAACCAGTACCTGTTCTAGCAATTCAAGGAACAAGAACAGTACTTCTGCCGCCCCTTGCTGGAAGAAAGGAGAAAAGATTTGTGTCCATCGATCTGATCAAACCACAGTATGTGGCCGATACTGAACAGTAGGCCTCGTGGACTCCGACCTAGTAGCAGACGCACTCCTCTCGCTACTATCCAAGAGGTTCAGACTGAAAGACTGATAACAATCGAGAATTCAGCTGTAACTGATGGAGGACTAAGCAACCAAGCTATGGAACTCATCCCTCTTGACAACCAAATAACAGTTCGTCCAAATACACCTGTCTACACCAACGTGACACGTGATGAACTGTCTCCTGTGATTTCAACAATTCCTGATGCGAATCCAACAATTGACAGAACTGCTTCTGGCTATTTCATTGACTTTGATACGTTCTCAGAGGATCCAATTGAACCTGAAACGACGCCAGCATCATTCCAACTCAAGACTTTATTCACTTTCTGAAAAAGACTTATCTGGTTTCTCCATAGATTGAACTCTGGATTACATCTGGACTATTTGTTTTCCTGCTCTGGCTAGCTTTGGTAACAACTGTAAGCGTGCTTATAAGTGGCAGATACATCCATGTGAACACTGAAGGAAAAGACGTTAACGTACTTTTGAAACCACATAAATCTTCCCATCGTGAAGCAAGAGACTTGTCATCAGTGAACATCACAGCTGTTCCTATACAGGATGGTATAGTGTGGGACAAAACAGATTATGAAATTTTCGGACCGACGGAACAATTGAACATTCCACATTTGTTTAAAATTTCACTAAGTGATTTAATAACGTCCAGTACCTATTCAGATGATTGGGACTTTGAGACTGTGAATGACATAATGTTTGATCTAGAAAAATCTGCTGCATTTTCTAAAAATGAATATTTAGAGGGTTCATCAGACTATGAACAACTGTATTGTTATAACCATTATGGTCATCATTATTTGCATAAAACTGCATATCCAAGAAATGTGTTTGTTTAACCAATGGGAACATTGTCCTACACCACCAAAAGGTAGTTCAAAAACATTTGCTAGTAAGTTTCCATATTTTTCAGGTTACAATACATCTGATCCAGAAATGTTTTACTATAAAAATGTAAACAAAACAGGACTGAAAATTATGTTAACAAATACGAAACAGATTTACTCTGCAGCATTTATTGCCCAGCTGTCTACACAGGGTTTCGACTTATGGAAAGACACAATAGAGACAAAAACTGTCTGGGATAGTAAAGATTGGCAAGTACATGGTATAGAAGCTTTATTTAGAGCCTGCATCATACCTGAACAAATACTGTTTTTGAATGAAACCGTCCAACAAACATCTTGTCTTGGTTTAGCCAAGATCAAAGACATGAAAATACCTTCTGTGCCAACACCTGCCAGTGATAATGATACAACGGCAGTGGTGACAGTTGACAATATACTACAACTCAACAGATCTAATCCTGATTGGAAGAAATGGTTGATCTGGCCCACAGACACAAACAACTGTCAGGAAAGATTTCTGAATAAAACTCAGGGCTTTACTATTCATAGGCCAGACCCGAGATATGTCCAAAGACAACATCCGGGGGTAGTAACAACATACAGTGTAGGAAAATTATGCCTCGATTGGCTGCATAGATCTACACTACAGGATGTGAAACAACACTTATCCTTACTTGCAGATGACGGAGACCTTAGGGAATTCTTGCTTGGACCAAGAAAACCACGTCAAAAACGTTTCATATATGCCGGCATTTATGCTGCTTATAACGAAGCATGGAAAGTGTCACAGATAGAGGCCGCAGAACGAATACCTGAACTTGATCGTATTAATTTAGAGAAAACACTCTCTGTGGTCGACAATGGGTTAACAACTTTGTCCTCCAGAATATATTCATTGGATGGCATTGTATCCTCTGCTATCGACATTCTAGAACAAGATTTGGCGATGTTACAACAAGGTCAATCTCAATTACGTTCTATAGTGTCATTGAGCTGGACGCTGCAATCTTTGCGAGCGAGGTATGTGCCTTGGCGTTTCATCAACACGTCGTCTCTGTTTGCAGAATACAATCTAACTGATAAACAGATCGAATTGGCACAAAGAGGAGCAAGGTATACAGTGCTGAGCATTGAAAAACTGGAAAAATTACCATTCACAGTGGCAGAAAAACCAGCTACAGAATGGCTTATTCATGGCAAAATAACATTACCTGTGACTACTTTTCAGTTTCAGTATTGCCTCATACAAATGCAAGCAGGCAAATATGAAAGGTTGGGTAAGGAATACATTAAGACATCTTGGGATTTACCGTATACACATAGATGTTGGAGTGGGGATCGTGAAGTGTTTCTGAGCGGTACTAACTGTAAACATGCACTGACCGGTTCACTTATATGTCAGGACATTTCTTTACACGGGGCTTGTAATGGTTCTGTGGCAAATTTGTCTTGCCACCGGCGGGGTACACCAGCTGCTGTGATTAATCCAACGTTTGGACAACTTTCTAACGCGAGTTACCTCATGTTGAATGATCAGAGTTGCTGCGGAATGTTGCCAGGCATCCCATATCTAGTAACGGTCAACTCCAGGGTCACTTGCTGTATGCAAGTATTGTTTCCCCCAATAGACACAGTCAGGGAGTCGCCTCTATGGCCTTCGCTGAACGTCTCTTTTATAAGATTTGATACTTTGAGCAGAATGAAAGCCATGCTTTTACAGCAAACAGTGCCTTTGACCTCGGCCAAAGAAACCTATGATCTACAAGTAGCAAGGACTTCGGCTGAGATACAGACTTTAATACGTACAAACTGCCCTATACATTTCGTAGAAATGATAACACGTATCTTTAACATGTCAGATACAACAGGAGTTGTACATGTATTTAAGAGCATCTGCTCCAGTCTGTTAGCACCTTTCCAGGCAATACTTGGAATCATCCGGAACTTTGCACATTCGGTGTTTGGTGACATACCATTAATTCTAGCACTTGTTGCCGGAATTCTATTTCTCTTCCTGCTATTGCGCTATGGCCAGCCTATTCGCAGACATCACTCCGAGCGAAATGGAGAAAGCTCTCCTTGAAAGAAAGTGCCGTGAGCGAATAGTACAGCTATTGGGCATGACTCGTCTATGGGACCTTAATACAACTTGGTTCCTGTCATTCAGACCAATCTGGCAAGATTGCATCTTACCTGTTCTACGATGCCTGCTATGCGGTGAAGAATGCGTGTTGGACGCTTGTCTAACATATCCATCAGCTACGCCAAAGGATGTCGATACTTTGCTGGTCCCGATAACGGCCCATGCTCTGTGTTGTCCCCAGCGGCTACCGATCCTGATGTCAGCATTCATTGAGATCTCACAGACGCTTCCGGCTGCTGCTGAGGTACGAGAAAGAACTCCAGGCACACAGGTAACAACGGACGCGAACATTGCTGCGGCGAGCTATGCTGAGAGCGATGCTTCACATCTCTGTGCAGTCAATCTACTTCACGAGGTGTTCCAACTTACACCAACAACAGTGGATGATGTTTTGTCTATAGAAATAGATGATCTCATGTTTACACTGGACCCGCAAACTGACTCTGATTCCGCATACAGTGTTCCAGGGCTGCAATAACAATTTGGCCTTCATTTATTTCTCAAAAACTTGGAACTCTACCAAATTTGAGCTTTTGTCCCATTTTTCGAACGAAAATGGCACTTCAATCTGCTTAAAGTAGAACTAGCCTTATAATACGGACTTTGCGGTACTTCCACGGACACATAGTCATCTTGTGTGTCTAAATCAGTTCATTTAATTTTCATGACAGGAAATGACTTTGATTTTGAATAACTTATCGATCATTTTCGTCATATGTAAATATTGCTTTTTATATTTTATTCCAATTGCATTTATTTCGAACTTTATGCTGGAAATGAAAAGCATTGCTTAATAATGTACAGTACCTTTTGCATTTTTAATATGTTTTTAATGCTTTTAAGAAATGTTTTAATATGCAGTACTCCATTTTAATGTTTAGCATTTTCAATGTTTCGCATTTTAGTTTGATCGTACACACGAAAGAGGAGTGGGTGTTGTATACTTCCTAGGGTGTCCATAAACAGGCTTTCTAGAATCTTGTCCTTATATAGGCACAATTCGCCTTGACCTTATATAGGCATAAAATCCCAGCCCTTATTTAGGCATAAACCGTGCACTCCAAATACAGGCATGGTCTCCGACATCCGTCCACCCTAGCGTCACAACGAGTTCATGAAAAAAACAGACTCTTAGGCAGCGGGACTTTCCCTAGCCCAGGACTATTGATTTCTTCAAGGACTCATATATTATGCATGAACCATTATTCCTTAGGGGTTCATTCCTGACGTCTTCCGTTGTCCGACTCACGTCAATGCTAACATTCTTAGGTAAATCTCAGGTATAAATATACCTTCCCAAACCCCTGTAAATCAGAGGAGACCTCGACTTCAGAGGAGCCCGTTTCCCGGCCGGACGCACTGAGAAGACGCTGTCATTCCTGCACGCAGAAAGTCCAGCTTCCAGTGATCTAACTTCCCTTGCGGGGTGTTGGAGTTCGAGTCTGGAAAGAGATTCCTACCTCTCTCATTCTTCAGGTATGGAGCTGACAAGAACCTAGAGGGACTCTTGGCATACTAGGCATACTAGGCATACTAGGCTTAACATACTCTTAGTATACTATAGTGAGGAATACTTCACCTACTTCTACTTCTCCCTACACCTAGGACAGGCTAGGTACATCGGGGTAGAACTAGGTTAGAAACGCATCGTATGAGTACTCGCATTTTTAGGCTGTGTCATTTTATGTAAATGCATATATGCTAAAAAGATAATGCTAACGCAGTATTATTTATTTCTACTGCTCACTCTGTACAATATTTATCTCACATACTGTCTTGTGATCGTAACAGCACATTTAACTTACACCAGAAACAAGACTGTTCAATAAATCTTTTATTGAAACGCCCGTCTGTTCTTCCTGTGTAACTTTGAGAAAAACTAAGCATGCACGACTGAGCTGAGTGAAATAGTTATCTATTGTTTCTACGACTCTGGGACACGTTCTGATTCTAAAGAGAAACAAAGTGGTCATGTTTTGCGGCTGCCAGAAACTACTCCCTTCTTGTCGTCAAGAAGTTTCTAGTGGCCTCTGAGCTAGCTGGCACAAGTAATTAAGTTTAATATACTCGATAGGGACATACCAACCTTAGTCCTATGTCAAACCTATATATTATTCCAATGCGCAGAGCCTATTAGGGAAATAGGAGCTACACTACAATGCCCTAAGTCAGAAGCTAAAAGTTCTAACCAGGACAAACCTGATCCTTGTATCCAATTTGAGCACTATCGCGCCTGGCCTTAGCTCACACCTAGGTTACGTCAATTGCAACCAGATGACCATGATAGGCACTTAACTTTATTTGCACTATTTTTATTTACTTGGAAAAAGTTAAACTTGTATAGATAAAGTTTCTATATATTTTCCATCTTGGATGGGTTCAATTAGTCTGGCAATTATCTCTATCAGTACAGTGAAAATTAGCTTGCAATACACAAAAAAATCTGCTCATCTGCCTGAGTGAAATTAAACCAGGAATCTTTGGAAACTTCGCTAAGGATTAAAATCCAGCGCAATGCTTAAAAAAAATCTTTACATACCCCTGAATCCCACCAGGCAATAGATGAATCCATAATGTATGTCCAAAACACACACAGTGATTGTGCTGCAGCCAAACGCTTATTCATCTGTTAGCAAACCAATAACTACATTGACCATATTGAGATATATATATAAATAAATGTGTTGCTTTTTTCTGTTTTATGAGCATTTCCACAGTACTCAGCTAATTTGTATCTTACTTTTTTTTTTCCTATGCCTACATTCTGTCCTTTCCAGAAATCCATTGTCGCCGGGAAATAAGGTGAAGAGCTTGGGAGGGAGATTACAACGATGTTCTCTTTATAAGTGGTAGCTCTTGTGTTCCTGATCAACTCTTCAAAAGTGTTTGCCAAAATGTATCTTTTTTCAGTTTCTTCCTATGATTTTTTCAATAAAGAGGAGGCATTTCTTCTGTACGACTTACAAACTGTATTATGCCAGAAGGAATGTTGGCCCTACAGATCGACACCCTTCAGATACTGAATGTGTGCCTATAGGTTTGTAACAGGCTTGTTGTGTCCACAGATGTTAAGTTGGAATGAATGTAGGGGAGCAAAATTAAAAGCATAGCGAAAATCATGGTAGTTTAAGAGAACTTAACAAAAACCCTATTTGTGGCAAATGTCGATCGACATTGGTTTTATTTTTATTTTTTTGTGCAGTATTATGCAAGCAGGGATAGTACTCATGATTAGGATTTCGAATGGTTTGGAGCGCTCAATCTTTAAACCACAGCAGAGCAGTGGGCTAATTTTAATAAAATGCAGCAGAAATGGTAGTTTGGTTTTTTTGCTACTTGATCACAATGATGGGTCCCTGGGCTACAGCATAGCATATATGAGAAAGTGGGTTGTTGGTTGAGGAGTGTGCAACCCTACTCAAGAAACAGCCAAAAGCTTTGTCGCAGTGAACCACAAAAAGTCAGAAAATTAACCTGTGCTTTGTTGGCAGTAATGAATTATACACCATCATGGTCTAGTGGTTGTTATAGGTGATTTCTACACTTTGCATTTCGTGCTGAGGGCTCTGACTCAGGAATTATCTTCTATCTCTAATGACTGGCATGTGTTCCCTGAGGTCTTTGAATAGATTTGTATAGATATTGCTTCTTAAAGTACATTTCAGGATTGGTGAGTCCCTCAATCTCTTTTCTACTCTTAGTGAGAAGGTAGGTCTTCTGCTTCAAAAGAGAGCTGTCAAAGGTGGTTGGGTATTAACCTTGTGGAAGGGTAGTGGTGGGAGTGGGCCTTTAGGTGATGACATCAGGGCCCCATCCTGAAAATTCTGCAGCACACAGATCACTGCCCATCTTTGTCTGATAGCTCTCCATCAGGAGATATGAGTCACAGTTGGGAGGAAAGATCTTTCTCCTTGTAATCAGTTGCTCGCTGAAATTCAGATTGGGTATTACCTCTGGCTTTCAGCAGTGCTAGTTGCGGATGTGGGAGGAGCCAATAGAGGAAGTGAATGGAGCCAGTAGAGGAAGTGGGTGGAGCCGGGGAAGTGGGTGTGGCCTCCTAAATATAAATTGGGCACCTGAACTTAATATTTTACAAACTAAGCACTGGCGATGCCGCCTTTGAAATGCAACCCAGGCATCTCCAGTTAGTGGAGGATACCAACTCCCTTGTCCTACTCCACCTTTAGTGGGAGGACATACAGGAAACTTAGTTAGATTAGGAGGTGAGCCCACATTCAGTCAGCACCACCCCTAAGGTGGGCGAGGTGATGTGGACCCCACTTTTCCAATTCCTCCATCTTGTCTTGAAGAAAATTAGCCAACCACGGTCAGGGTTATGCCCTCTACCCAACGGAAGTGGTCATAGGAGGATGTAGTCACCCTTAAGGTAGATAGCCCATTGGCTACTACCTGATACTTCCTTTAACACCCCTAAATCTTGTATTTAGGTGGCATCTCTGTACCCTGAACTTCAGATTTGATGGACCTAAGAAGAAAACGGACAAAGATGACCCAAGACCGGAATACTTGCTGCAAAATAGAGCCCATCTTACCTACCTGTTTTGCACCCATCCTGCATAGCCTGGGGACCGACGAACCAGCTGTGCTCACATGGTCTTGATGCCCTTGCTACCCGATTGCTTGTTTGGGGTCTCCCAGACTTACCTATAGGTTCCCCTGTGCAGCCTGTTTTGAGGTGGCCCCCTTCTCCATAACGCCTGCTACCAACGACATCAGCACCCTGCTCCCAGCTGAATCTGCGACGCTCCCGATGATCTGCTGGTGGAACATTGGACCTGGCTTTTCTAGCCTCTGAAAACCTGAAGATGAACCCCGAGAACCAACTGTACGATTTTCTACACATTTTTCTCTTTAGGCTTCTATTCTGCGTAATTGAACACAACTGAGTTTTTATCCGAACTGTAAAAATTCATAACAAAACAAGTACTTACCTGTGAACGAAGTTGTTGGTCTAAAAAACTATACAAAAATAAGTGTTATTTTTGAAAATTAGTCTCGGATTATTTTTAACCCCTTCGCTGCTAGGCCTTCCCCCCCCCCCCCTCCCCCTGTGCTAAGCCTTTTTTTGGCTATTTGGGTAAGTTCGCGCTTAGGCCCGTGTAACTTTTTGACCACATAAGGTATCCACGCCAAATTTGCGTCCTTTTCTTCCAACATCACAGGGATTCTAAAGGTATCCAGGGTTTGTGGATTCCCCTTGAGGGGACCTAGAAATTAGCCAAAATACAGCTGAATTTTGTTTTGTTTTTGGAAAAATGGGAAAAAAGGGCTACAGATGAAAGTGTCTGTTTTTTTCCCTTCAAATGGTATCAACAAAGGGGTTGCGGTGCTGAAATCACCATCTTCCCAGCTTTCAGGGACAAGCAGACTTTTGTCAGAAAACCAATATTTTTTACACAGTTTTGGCATTTTTCTGGGACATAGCCTATTTTTGCTATTTTTTATGCTTTCAACCTCCTTCCAGTTAATGGTAGAAATGGGTATGAAAGCACTGATGCATCCTGGAAAGCTATACATTTATGAAAAGTAGACAAAATTGTGAATTCAGCAAGGGGTCATTTGTGTAGATCCTTCAAGGTTTTTGTATAGAAACTAACAGTTAAAAATAAAAAAAATTGAAAATGAGAAGAAAAAAAACAGCAATTTGTGCCAACGTTTTAACCTGTAACTTCTACTAAGTATGACAGATGTTTGAAAGCAATATACCGTTACATCCGCTGGACACTTCTGGTTGTGGGGATATATAGGACTTGTAGGTTCACCAAGAACCCGAGGAACCCAGAGCCAATAACTGAGCAGCGTCTTGCAATGGTTTTTTATTGTGTACAGGGTATATAGCAATTCATTGGGAAAAATATAAACAGGGGAAAATCGGTATGAAAGTCACCTATGTATTTCTGAAATGGGAACAAAATATAGAGTTTATAAACAGTAGCTATTTGCACATCTCCGAAATTGTGGGTACCTATACCAGCATGTGAATTATAGGTCATTTTTCAAAGTGACTTCTTTTTTACACATTGTCTTACATTTGGAAGGCAAAAATGCATTGAAGGTCAATAGGTAATAACAGTTGCTCCACAATTTTGTGTTCCCTTAAGTGTCCTGATAACATTTTTACCTCACTTGTGTGGGTAGGTGTAGTGGCCGCGACAGGAAACGGCCCAAAACGCAACGTGGACACACTACATTTTCACAGTGAAAACGGACCCTTTTTTTGCAAAGTGCCTAGCTGTTGATTTTGAACCCTAGCTCTGCGGGGCGCCTAGGGAAACCTAGCAAACCTATACATAATTGAAAACTAGACACCCAGGGGAATCCAGGATGGGGTGACTTGTCTGGCTCTCAGCAGGTTCTGTTACCCCGAATCCCTTGCAAACCTCAAACTTTGTAAAAAAAAAAACACATTTTCCTCACATTTCTGTGGTGATAAGTTCTGGAATCTGTGTGCATCTACAACAATTCACACACCCCGCATTCCACAAAGTCTTCCAAGAAAAATGGTACCTCACTTGTGTGGGTAGGCCTAGTGCCCGCAACAGGAAACAGCCCAAAACACAACGTGGACACACCACATTTCCACAGTGAAAACTGACCTTTTTTTTGCAAAGTGCCTAGCTGTAGATTTTGAACCCTAGCTCTGACGGCACCTAGGGAAACCTATACATTTTTGAAAACTAGACACTCAGGGGAATCCAGGATGGGGTGACTTGTATGGCTCTCACCAGGTTCTGTTACCCAGAATCCCTTGCAAAACTAAAAATTTGTTTTAAAAAAACACATTTTCCTCACATTTCTGTGGTGGAAAGTTATGGAATCTGCGTTGATCCACAAAACTCCACCCACCCCGCATTTCCCAAAGTATTCTGAGAAAAATGGTACCTCACTTGAGTGGGTAGGCCTAGTGCCCGCGACAGGAAACGGCCCAAAACGCAACGTGGACACACCACATTTTCACAGTGAAAACTGACCCTTTTTTTGCAAAGTGCCTAGCTGTAGATTTTGAACCCTAGCTCTGCCGGCACATAGGGAAAGCTAGCAAACCTATACATTTTTGAAAACTAGACACCCAGGGGAATCCAGGATGGGGTGACTTGTCTGGCTCTCATCAGGTTCTGTTACCCAGAATCCCTTGCAAATCTCAAAATCTGTCAAAAAATACATTTTCCTCACATTTCTGTGGTGGAAAGTTCTGGAATCTGCATGGATCCACAAAATTCCACCCACCCTGCATTCCCCAAAGTCTTCTGAGAAAAATGGTACCTCATTTGTGTGGGTAGGCCTAGTGCCTGCGACAGGAAACGGCCCAAAACGCAACGTGGTCACAACACATTTTCATAGTGAAAACGGACCCTTTTTTTGCAAAGTGCCTAGCTGTAGATTTTGAACCCTAGCTCTGCCGGCACCTAGGGAAACCTAGAAAACTTATACATTTTTGAAAACTAGACACCCAGGGGAATTCAGGATGGGGTGATTTGTCTGGCTCTCACCAGGTTCTGTTACCCAGAATCCCTTGCAAACATCAAACTTTGAAAAAAAAACACATTTTCCTCAAATTTCTGTGGTGGAAAGTTCTGGAATCTGTGTGGATCCACAAAATTCCACACACCCCGCATTCCCCAAAGTCTTCCGAGAAAGATGATACCTCACTTGTGTGGGTAGGCCTCGTGTCCGCAACAGTAAACAGCCCAAAACGCAACATGGACACACCACATTTCCACAGTGAAAACAAACCCTTTTTTTGCAAAGTGCCTAGCTGTAGATTTTGAACCCTAGCACTGCCGGCACCTTGGGAAACCTAGCAAACCTATACATTTTTGAAAACTAGACACCCAGGGGAATCCATCATGGGGTGACTTGTCTGGCTTTCACCAGGTTCTGTTACCCAGAATCCCTTGCAAACCTCACAATTTATAAAAAAAACACATTTTCCTCATATTTCTGTGGTGGAAAGTTCTGGAATCTGTGTGGATCCACAAAATTCCACCCACCCCGCATTCCCCAAAGGCTTCTGAGAAAAATGGTACCTCACTTGTGTGGGGAGGCCTAGTGCCAGCGACAGGAAATGGCCCAAAACGCAACGTGGAGATAACACATTTTCATAGTGAAAACTGACCCTTTTTTTGCAAAGTGCCTAGCTGTAGATTTTGGGCACCTAGGGAAACCTAGCAAACCTATACCTTTTTGAAAACTAGACACCCAGGGGAATCCAGGATGGGGTGACTTGTCTGGCTCTCACCAGGTTCTGTTACCCAGAATCCTGTGCAAACCTCAAAATCTGTCGAAAAAAACACATTTTCCTCACATTTCTGTGGTGGAAAGTTCTAGAATCTGTGTAGATCCACACATTTCCTACCACCCAGCTTTCCCCCAGGTCTCCCGATAAAAATGGTACCTCACTCGTGTGGGAGGGTCAAGTACCCGCGACAGGCAAGGTTCTGGAATCTGTGTGGATCCACAAAATACCACCCACCCCGCATTCCCCAAAGTCTTCTGAGAAAAATGGTACCTCATTTGTGTGAGTAGGCCTAGTGCCAGCGACAGGAAATGGCCCAAAACGCAACGTGGACACACCGCATTTTCACCGTGAAAACTGACCCTTTTTTTTGCAAAGTGCCTAGCTGTAGATTTTGAACCCTAGCTCTGCCGGCACCTAGGGAAACCTAGCAAACCTATACATTTTTTTAAAACTAGACACCCAGGGGAATCCATCATGGGGTGACTTGTCTGGCTCTCACCAGGTTCTGTTACCCAGAATCCCTTGCGAACCTCAAAATCTGTCCAAAAAAAACACATTTTCCTCACATTTCTGTGATGGAAAGTTCTGGAATCTGCATGGATCCACAAAATTCAAACCCACCCCGCATTCCCCAAAGTCTTAGGAAAAAAATGGTACCTCACTTATGTGGGTAGGCCTAGTGCCCGGAAAAGGAAACTGCCAAAAACGCAACATGGACACACCCCATTTTCACAGTGAAAACTGTCCCTTTTATTGCAAAGTGCGTAGCTGTAGATTTTGAACCCTAGCTCTGCCAGCACCTTGGGAAACCTAGCAAACCTATACATTTTTGAATACTAGACACCCAGGGGTATCCAGGATGGGGTGACTTGTCTGACTCTCACCAGGTTCTGTTACCCAGAATCCCTTGCAAACCTCAAAATTTGTAAAACAAAATCACATTTTCCTCATATTTCTGTGGTGGAAAGTTATGGAATCTGTGTGGATCCACAAAATTCCACCCACCCCGCATTCCCCAAAGGCTTCTGAGAAAAATGGTACCTCACTTGTGTGGGGAGGCCTAGTGCCAGCGACAGGAAATGGCCCAAAACGCAACGTGGAGATAACACATTTTCATAGTGAAAACTGACCCTTTTTTTGCAAAGTGCCTAGCTGTAGATTTTGAACCCTAGCTCTGCCGGCACCTAGGGAAACCTAGCAAACCTATACCTTTTTGAAAACTAGACACCCAGGGGAATCCAGGATGGGGTGACTTGTCTGGCTCTCACCAGGTTCTGTTACCCAGCATCCCGTGCAAACCTCAAAATCTGTCCAAAAAAACACATTTTTCTCACATTTCTGTGGTGGAAAGTTCTAGAATCTGTGTAGATCCACACATTTCCTACCACCCAGCTTTCCCCCAGGTCTCCCGATAAAAATGGTACCTCACTCGTGTGGGTGGGTCAAGTACCCGCGACAGGCAAGGTTCTGGAATCTGTGTGGATCCACAATATACCACCCACCCCGCATTCCCCAAAGTCTTCTGAGAAAAATGGTACCTCATTTGTGTGAGTAGGCCTAGTGCCAAAGACAGGAAATGGCCCAAAACGCAGTGTGGACACACCGCATTTTCACAGTGAAAACTGACCCTTTTTTTGCAAAATGCCTAGCTGTAGATTTTCAACCCTAACTCTGCCGGCACCTAGGGAAACCTAGCAAACCTATACATTTTTGAAAACTAGACACCTAGCGGAATCCATCATGGGGTGACTTGTCTGGCTTTCACCAGGTTCTGTTACCCAGAATCCCTTGCAAACCTCAAACTTTATAAAAAAAACCCATTTTCCTGACATTTCTGTGGTGCAAAGTTCTGGAATCTGCGTGGATCCACAAAATTCCACCCACCCTGCATTCCCCAAAGCCTTCTGAGAAAAATGGTACCTCACTTGTATGGGTAGACCTAGTGCCCGAGACAAGTAACAGCCCAAAACGCAACGTGGACACACCACATTTCCACAGTGAAAACGGACCTTTTTTTTGCAAAGTGCATAGCTGTAGATTTTGAACCCTAGCTCTGCCGGCACCTAGGGAAACCTAGCACACATATACATTTTTAAAAACTAGACACCCAGGGGTATCCAGGATGGGGGTGACTTGTCTGGCTCTCACCAGGTTCTGTTACCCAGAATCCCTTGCAAACCTCAATATTTGTAAAAAAAAATCACATTTTCCTCACATTTCTGTGGTGGAAAGTTCTGGAATCTGCGTGGATCCACAAAAGTCCACCCACCCCGCATTCCCCAAAGTCTTGTGAGAAAAATGGTACCTCACTTGTGTGGATAGGCCTAGTGCCAGCGACAGGAAACGGCCCAAAACGCAACGTGGACACACCGCATTTTCACAGTGAAAACTGACCCTTTTTTGCATAGTGCCTTGCTGTAGATTTTGAACCCTAGCTCTGCCGGCACCTAGGGAAACGTAGTAAACCTATATATTTTTGAAAGCTAGACACCCAGGGGAAGACAGGATGGGGTGACTTGTCTGGCACTCACCAGGTTCTGTTACCCAGAATCCCTTACAAACCTCAAAATTTGTGAAAAGAATCACATTTTCCTCACATTTCTGTGGTGAAAAGTTCTGGAATCTTTGTGGATCCACAAAATACCACCCGCCCCGCATTCCCCAAAGTCTTCTGAGAAAAATGGTACCTCATTTGTGTGAGTAGGCCTAGTGCCAGCGACAGGAAATGGCCCAAAACGCAACGTGGACACACCGCATTTTCACAGTGAAAACTGACCCTTTTTTTGCAAAGTGCCTAGCTGTAGATTTTGAACCCTAGCTCTGCCGGCACCTAGGGAAACCTAGCAAACCTATACATTTTTGAAAACTAGACACCGAGGGGAATCCATCATGGGGTGACTTGTCTGGCTTTCACCAGTTTCTGTTACCCAGAATCCCTTGCAAACCTCAAAATTTATAAAAAAACACATTTTCCTCATATTTCTGTGGTGGAAAGTTCTGGAATCTGTGTGGATCCACAAAATTCCACCCACCCCACATTCCCCAAAGGCTTCTGAGAAAATGGTACCTCACTTGTGTGGGGAGGCCTAATGCCAGCGACAGGAAATGGCCCAAAACGCAATGTGGAAATAACACATTTTCATAGTGAAAACTGACCCTTTTTTGCAAAGTGCCTAACTGTAGATTTTGAACCCTAGCTCTGCCGGCACCTAGGGAAACCTAGCAAACCTATACCTTTTTGAAAACTAGACACCCAGGGGAATCCAGGATGGGGTGACAAGTCTGGCTCTCACCAGGTTCTGTTACCCAGAATCCCATGCAAACCTCAAAATCTGTCCAAAAAAACACATTTTCCTCACATTTCTGTGGTGGAAAGTTCTGGAATCTGTGTGGATCCACAAAATACCACCCACCCCGCATTCCCCAAAGTCTTCTGAGAAAAATGGTACCTCATTTGTGTGAGTAGGCCTAGTGCCAGCGACAGGAAATGGCCCAAAACGCAACGTGGACACACTGCATTTTCACAGTGAAAACTGACCCTTTTTTTGCAAAGTGCCTAGCTGTAGATTTTGAACCCTAGCACTGCCGGCACCTTGGGAAACCTAGCAAACCTATACATTTTTGAAAACTAGACACCCAGGGGAATCCATCATGGGGTGACTTGTCTGGCTTTCACCAGGTTCTGTTACCCAGAATCCCTTGCAAACCTCACAATTTATAAAAAAAACACATTTTCCTCATATTTCTGTGGTGGAAAGTTCTGGAATCTGTGTGGATCCACAAAATTCCACCCACCCCGCATTCCCCAAAGGCTTCTGAGAAAAATGGTACCTCACTTGTGTGGGGAGGCCTAGTGCCAGTGACAGGAAATGGCCCAAAACGCAACGTGGAGATAACACATTTTCATAGTGAAAACTGACCCTTTTTTTGCAAAGTGCCTAGCTGTAGATTTTGGGCACCTAGGGACACCCAGCAAACCTATACCTTTTTGAAAACTAGACACCCAGGGGAATCCAGGATGGGGTGACTTGTCTAGCTCTCACCAGGTTCTGTTACCCAGAATCCTGTGCAAACCTCAAAATCTGTCGAAAAAAACACATTTTCCTCACATTTCTGTGGTGGAAAGTTCTAGAATCTGTGTAGATCCACACATTTCCTACCACCCAGCTTTCCCCCAGGTCTCCCGATAAAAATGGTACCTCACTCGTGTGGGAGGGTCAAGTACCCGCGACAGGCAAGGTTCTGGAATCTGTGTGGATCCACAAAATACCACCCACCCCGCATTCCCCAAAGTCTTCTGAGAAAAATGGTACCTCATTTGTGTGAGTAGGCCTAGTGCCAGCGACAGGAAATGGCCCAAAACGCAACCTGTACACACTGCATTTTCACAGTGAAAACTGCCCCTTTTTTTGCAAAGTGCCTAGCTGTAGATTTTGAACCCTAGCTCTGCCGGCACCTAGGGAAACCTAGCAAACCTATACATTTTTGAAAACTAGACACCGAGGGGAATCCATCATGGGGTGACTTGTCTGGCTTTCACCAGTTTCTGTTACCCAGAATCCCTTGCAAACCTCAAAATTTATAAAAAAAACACATTTTCCTCATATTTCTGTGGTGGAAAGTTCTGGAATCTGTGTGGATCCACAAAATTCCACCCACCCCACATTCCCCAAAGGCTTCTGAGAAAAATGGTACCTCACTTGTGTGGGGAGGCCTAGTGCCAGCGACAGGAAATGGCCCAAAACGCAACGTGGACACACCGCATTTTCACAGTGAAAACTGACCCTTTTTTTGCAAAGTGCCTAGCTGTAGATTTTGAACCCTAGCTCTGCCGGCACCTAGGGAAACCTAGCAAACCTATACATTTTTTAATACTAGACACCCAGGGGTATCCAGGATGGGGTGACTTGTCTGACTCTCACCAGGTTCTGTTACCCAGAATCCCTTGCAAACCTCAAAATTTGTAAAACAAAATCACATTTTCCTCATATTTCTGTGGTGGAAAGTTATGGAATCTGTGTGGATCCACAAAATTCCATCCACCCCGCATTCCCCAAAGGCTTCTGAGAAAAATGGTACCTCACTTGTGTGGGGAGGCCTAGTGCCAGCGACAGGAAATGGCCCAAAACGCAACGTGGAGATAACACATTTTCATAGTGAAAACTGACCCTTTTTGCAAAGTGCCTAGCTGTAGATTTTGAACCCTAGCTCTGCCGGCACCTAGGGAAACCTAGCAAACCTATACCTTTTGAAAACTAGACACCCAGGGGAATCCAGGATGGGGTGACTTGTCTGGCTCTCACCAGGTTCTGTTACCCAGCATCCCGTGCAAACCTCAAAATCTGTCCAAAAAACACATTTTTCTCACATTTCTGTGGTGGAAAGTTCTAGAATCTGTGTAGATCCACACATTTCCTACCACCCAGCTTTCCCCCAGGTCTCCCGATAAAAATGGTACCTCACTCGTGTGGGTGGGTCAAGTACCCGCGACAGGCAAGGTTCTGGAATCTGTGTGGATCCACAAAATACCACCCACCCCGCATTCCCCAAAGTCTTCTGAGAAAAATGGTACCTCATTTGTGTGAGTAGGCCTAGTGCCAGCGACAGGAAATGGCCCAAAACGCAGTGTGGACACACCGCATTTTCACAGTGAAAACTGACCCTTTTTTTGCAAAATGCCTAGTTGTAGATTTTGAACCCTAGCTCTGCCGGCACCTAGGGAAACCTAGCAAACCTATACATTTTTTAAAACTAGACACCTAGCGGAATCCATCATGGGGTGACTTGTCTGGCTTTCACCAGGTTCTGTTACCCAGAATCCCTTGCAAACCTCAAAATTTATTAAAAAAACACATTTTCCTGACATTTCTGTGGTGCAAAGTTCTGGAATCTGCGTGGATCCACAAAATTCCACCCACCCTGCATTCCCCAAAGCCATCTGAGAAAAATGGTACCTCACTTGTATGGGTAGGCCTAGTGCCCGAGACAAGTAACAGCCCAAAACGCAACGTGGACACACCACATTTCCACAGTGAAAACGGACCTTTTTTTTGCAAAGTGCATAGCTGTAGATTTTGAACCTTAGCTCTGCCGGCACCTAGGGAAACCTAGCAAACATATACATTTTTAAAAACTAGACACCCAGGGGTATCCAGGATGGGGAGACTTGTCTGGCTCTCACCAGGTTCTGTTACCCAGAATCCCTTGCAAACCTCAATATTTGTAAAAAAAAATCACATTTTGCTCACATTTCTGTGGTGGAAAGTTCTGGAATCTGCGTGGATCCACAAAATTCCACCCACCCCGCATTCCCCAAAGTCTTGTGAGAAAAATGGTACCTCACTTGTGTGGATAGGCCTAGTGCCAGCGACAGGAAACGGCCCAAAATGCAACGTGGACACACCGCATTTTCACAGTGAAAACTGACCCTTTTTTGCATAGTGCCTTGCTGTAGATTTTGAACCCTAGCTCTGCCGGCACCTAGGGAAACGTAGTAAACCTATATATTTTTGAAAGCTAGACACCCAGGGGAAGACAGGATGGGGTGACTTGTCTGGCACTCACCAGGTTCTGTTACCCAGAATCCCTTACAAACCTCAAAATTTGTGAAAAGAATCACATTTTCCTCACATTTCTGTGGTGAAAAGTTCTGGAATCTTTGTGGATCCACAAAATACCACCCGCCCCGCATTCCCCAAAGTATTCTGAGAAAAATGGTACCTCGTTTGTGTGAGTAGGCCTAGTGCCAGCGACAGGAAATGGCCCAAAACGCAACGTGGACACACCGCATTTTCACAGTGAAAACTGACCCTTTTTTTGCAAAGTGCCTAGCTGTAGATTTTGAACCCTAGCTCTGCCGGCACCTAGGGAAACCTAGCAAACCTATACATTTTTGAAAACTAGACACCGAGGGGAATCCATCATGGGGTGACTTGTCTGGCTTTCACCAGTTTCTGTTACCCAGAATCCCTTGCAAACCTCAAAATTTATAAAAAAAACAAATTTTCCTCATATTTTTGTGGTGGAAAGTTCTGGAATCTGTGTGGATCCACAAAATTCCACCCACCCCACATTCCCCAAAGGCTTCTGAGAAAAATGGTACCTCACTTGTGTGGGGAGGCCTAGTGCCAGCGACAGGAAATGGCCCAAAACGCAACGTGGACACACCGCATTTTCACAGTGAAAACTGACCCTTTTTTTGCAAAGTGCCTAGCTGTAGATTTTGAACCCTAGCTCTGCCGGCACCTAGGGAAACCTAGCAAACCTATACATTTTTGAAAACTAGACACCGAGGGGAATCCATCATGGGGTGACTTGTCTGGCTTTCACCAGTTTCTGTTACCCAGAATCCCTTGCAAACCTCAAAATTTATAAAAAAAACACATTTTCCTCATATTTCTGTGGTGGAAAGTTCTGGAATCTGTGTGGATCCACAAAATTCCACCCACCCCACATTCCCCAAAGGCTTCTGAGAAAAATGGTACCTCACTTGTGTGGGGAGGCCTAATGCCAGCGACAGGAAATGGCCCAAAACGCAATGTGGAAATAACACATTTTCATAGTGAAAACTGACCCTTTTTTTGCAAAGTGCCTAACTGTAGATTTTGAACCCTAGCTCTGCCGGCACCTAGGGAAACCTAGCAAACCTATACCTTTTTGAAAACTAGACACCCAGGGGAATCCAGGATGGGGTGACAAGTCTGGCTCTCACCAGGTTCTGTTACCCAGAATCCCATGCAAACCTCAAAATCTGTCCAAAAAAACACATTTTCCTCACATTTCTGTGGTGGAAAGTTCTAGAATCTGTGTAGATCCACACATTTCCTACCACCCAGCTTTCCCCCAGGTCTCCCGATAAAAATGGTACCTCACTCGTGTGGGTGGGTCAAGTACCCGCGACAGGCAAGGTTCTGGAATCTGTGTCGATCCACAAAATACCACCCACCCCGCATTCCCCAAAGTCTTCTGAGAAAAATTGTACCTTATTTGTGTGAGTAGGCCTAGTGCCAGCGACAGTAAATGGCCCAAAACGCAACGTGGACACACCGCATTTTCACAGTGAAAACTGACCCTTTTTTTGCAAAGTGCCTAGCTGTAGATTTTGAACCCTATCTCTGCCGGCACCTAGGGAAACCTAGCAAACCTATACATTTTTGAAAACTAGACACCCAGGGGAATCCATCATGGGGTGACTTGTCTGGCTTTCACCAGGTTCTGTTACCCAGAATCCCTTGCAAACCTCAAAATTTATTAAAAAAACACATTTTCCTGACATTTCTGTGGTGCAAAGTTCTGGAATCTGCGTGGATCCACAAACTTCCACCCACCCTGCATTCCCCAAAGCCTTCTGAGAAAAATGGTACCTCACTTGTATGGGTAGGCCTAGTGGCCGAGACAAGTAACAGCCCAAAACGCAACGTGGACACACCGCATTTTCACAGTGAAAACTGACCCTTTCTTTGCATAGTGCCTTGCTGTAGATTTTGAACCCTAGCTCTGCCGGCACCTAGGGAAACGTAGTAAACCTATATATTTTTGAAAGCTAGACACCCAGGGGAAGACAGGATGGGGTGACTTGTCTGGCTCTCAACAGGTTCTGTTACCCAGAATCCCTTGCAAACCTCAAAATTTGTAAAAAAAAAACACATTTTCTTCACATTTCTGTGGTGGAAAGATCTGGAATCTGCGTGGATCCACAAAACTCCACCCACCCCGCATTCCCCAAAGTCTTCTGAGAATAATGGTACCTCACTTGTGTGGGTAGGCCTAGTGCCCGCGACAGGAAACGGACCAAAACGCAACGTGGACACACCACATTTTCACAGTGAAAACGGACCCTTTTTTTGCAAAGTGCCTAGCTCTAGATTTTGAACCATAGCTCTGCCGGCACCTATGGAAAGCTAGAAAACCTATACATTTTTGAAAACGAGACACCCAGGGGAATCCAGGGTGGGGTGACTTGTCTGGCTCTCACCAAGTTCTGTTACCCAGAATCCCTTGCGAACCTCAAAATCTGTCCAAAAAAACCACATTTTCCCACATTTCTGTGATGGAAAGTTCTGGAATCTGCATGGATCCACAAAATTCCACCCACCCCGCATTCTCCAAAGTCTTAGGAAAAAAATGGTACCTCACTTATGTGGGTAGGCCTAGTGCCCGGAAAAGGAAACGGCCAAAAACGCAACATGGACACACCCCATTTTCACAGTGAAAACTGTCCCTTTTATTGCAAAGTGCTTAGCTGTAGATTTTGAACCCTAGCTCTGCCAGCACCTTGGGAAACCTAGCAAACCTATACATTTATGAATACTAGACACCCAGGGGTATCCAGGATGGGGTGACTTGTCTGACTCTCACCAGGTTCTGTTACCCAGAATCCCTTGCAAACCTCAAAATTTGTAAAAAAAAATCACATTTTCCTCACATTTCTGTGGTGAAAAGTTCTGGAATCTGTGTGGATCCACACAATACCACCCACCCCGCATTCCCCAAAGTCTTCTGAGAAAAATGGTACCTCATTTGTGTGAGTAGGCCTAGTGCCAGCGACAGGAAATGGCCCAAAACGCAACGTGGACACACCGCATTTTCACAGTGAAAACTGACCCTTTTTTTGCAAAGTGCGTAGCTGTAGATTTTGAACCCTAGCTCTGCCGGCACCTAGGGAAACCTAGCAAACCTATACATTTTTGAAAACTAGACACCCAGGGGAATCCATCATGGGGTGACTTGTCTGGCTTTCACCAGGTTCTGTTACCCAGAATCCCTTGCAAACCTCACAATTAATTAAAAAAACACATTTTCCTCATATTTCTGTGGTGGAAAGTTCTGGAATCTGTGTGGATCCACAAAATTCCACCCACCCCGCATTCCCCTAAGGCTTCTGAGAAAAATGGTACCTCACTTGTGTGGGGAGGCCTAGTGCCAGCGACAGGAAACGGCCCAAAACGCAACGTGGAGATAACACATTTTCATAGTGAAAACTGACCCTTTTTTTGCAAAGTGCCTAGCTGTAGATTTTGAACCCTAGCTCTGCCGGCACCTAGGGAAACCTAGCAAACCTATACCTTTTTGAAAACTAGACACCCAGGGGAATCCAGGATGGGGTGACTTGTCTGGCTCTCACCAGGTTATGTTACCCTGAATCCCGTGCAAACCTCAAAATCTGTCCAAAAAAACACATTTTCCTCACATTTCTGTGGTGGAAAGTTCTAGAATCTGTGTAGATCCACACATTTCCTACCACCCAGCTTTCCCCCAGGTCTCCCGATAAAAATGGTACCTCACTCGTGTGGGTGGGTCAAGTACCCGCTACATGCAAGGGCCCAAAACGTATTGAGGAGACTTCAAAATTACCTATCACAAAACAACCTGGTTTTCCAAGGGGGGTCACCTGGGTTTTTGGCCCCGGGCTCGGCGGCCATCTTGGAAAACCTACCAAACTCACACATTTCTGAAAACTAGACACCCAGAGGAGTCCACCGAGGTATGGCTTGCTTGGATCCCCCAATGTTTTCCTACCCAGAATCCCCTGCAAACCTCAGATTTAGCTGAAAAAATCACTTTTTTCTCAAATTTCTGTGTGGGAAAGTACTGGAATCTGCATGGATCCACAAATTTCCTACCACCCAGCATTCCTCCAGGTCTCCCGATAAAAATAGTACCTTACTCGTGTGGGTGGGTCAAGTACCCGCGACAGGCAAGGGCCCAAAACATATTGAGGAGACATCAAAATTACCTATCACAAAACAACCTGCTTTTGCAAGGGGAGTCACCTGGGTTTTTGGCCCTGGGCTCAGCGGCCATCTTGGGGAACTACCGAACCCACACATTTCTGAAAACTAGACACCCGGGGGAGTCCAGCGAGGTATGGCTTGCGTGGATCCCTTAATGTTTTCCTACCCAGAATCCCCTGCAAACCTCAAATTTTGCTGAAAAAAACACATTTTCCGCATATTTTTGTGTGGAATCAGGGTGCCGGCAGAAATGTCCTACCCAGCAGCGTTCTCCTTAGTCTCCCGAGTAAAATGATACCTCACTTGTGTGGGTGTCCAATGCAGAATTGGCTAAAAATGTATTTTTATAAAAATGTAGCGCTCAGAATTCTTGGTGCCATACCTTTCATCCCTATGTTTTGAGCTCTTCCCAGTCACAGGCCCTTGCCCCACCCACACAAGTGAGGTATCATTTTACTCGGGAGACTGAGGGGAACGCTGTGGGGTAGGACAATTGTGCCGGCATGGTGATTCCACACAAAAATATGTGGAAAATGTGGGTTTTTTCAGCTAAATTTGAGGTTTGCAGGGGATTCTGGGTAGGAAAACGTTGGGGGATCCACGCAAGCCATACCTCGCTGGACTCCCCCAGGTGTCTAGTTTTCAGAAATGTGTGGGTTTGGTAATTTCCCAAGATGGCCGCCGAGCCCGGGGCCAAAAACCCAGGTGACCCCCTTGCAAAACCAGGTTGTTTTGTGATAGGTAATTTTGATGTCTCCTCAATACGTTTTGGGCCCTTGCCTGTCGCGGGTACTTGACCCGCCCACGCGAGTGAGGTACCATTTTTATCGGCAGACCTGGGGGAACACTGGGTGGTAGGAAATTTGTGGATCCATGCAGATTCCAGAACTTTCCCACACAGAAATTTGAGAAAAAAGTGATTGTTTCAGCTAAGTTTGAGGTTTGCAGGGGATTCTGAGTAGGAAAACGTTGGGGGTCCATGCAAGCCATATCTCACTGGACTCCCCCTGGTGTCTAGTTTTCAGAAATGTGTGGGTTTGGTAGGTTTCCCAAGATGGCCACCGAGCCTGGGGCCAAAAACCCAGGTGACCCCCCTTGCAAAACCAGGTTGTTTTGTGATAGGTAATTTTGATGTCTCCACAATATGTTTTGGGCCCTTGCCTGTCGCTGGTACTTCACCCACCCACAAGCGTGAGGTACCATTTTTATCTGGAAACCTGGGGGAGCGCTTGGTGGTAGGAAATTTGTGTCAGCCAGGTGATTCTACAACTTTCCCACACAGAAATTTGAGAAAAATTAGATTTTTTCATCAAAATGTGAGGTTTGCAGGGGATTCTGGGTAGGGAAAGGTATGGGGATCCACGCAAGCCATACCTCCCTGAGCTCCCGCAGGTCTCTAGTTTACAGAAATGTGTGGGTTTTGTAGGTTTCCCTAGATGGCCGCCAAGCCCGGGACCAAAAACTCATGTGACACCCCTTGCAAAACCAGGTTGTTTTGTGATAGGTACTTTTGATGGCTTCACAATTCGTTTTGGGTCCTTGCCTGTCGCGGGTACTTGACCCACCCACAAAAGTGAGGTACAATTTTTATCGGGAGACTTGGGGGAACGCTGGGTGGTAGGAAATTTGTGTCAGCCTGGTGATCCTACAACTTTCCCACACAGAAATTTGAGAAAAAAGTAATTGGTTCATCAAAATTTAAGGTTTGCAGGGGATTCTGGGTAGAGA
The DNA here is from genome assembly GCA_963921515.1 of Calotriton arnoldi. Taxonomy (NCBI): domain Eukaryota; kingdom Metazoa; phylum Chordata; class Amphibia; order Caudata; family Salamandridae; genus Calotriton; species Calotriton arnoldi. The sequence goes on from CAWUFW010000579.1 coordinate 3,631,347, forward strand.
AATGTTGGGGGATCCACACAAGCCATACCTTCCTGGACTCCCCCGGGTCTCTAGTTATCAGAAATGTATGGGTTTGGTAGGTTTCCCTAGATGGCTGCCAAGCCCGGGACCAAAAACTCATGTGACCCCCCTTGCAAAACCATGTCATTTTCGGATACATAGCGGGCATCTGCGTTTTTGGTCCTGGGGTCGGCAGCCATCTAGGGAGACCTACCAAACCCACACATTTCTGAAAACTAGAGACCCAAGGGAGTCCAGCGAGGTATGGCTTGCGTGGGTCCCCCAACGTTTTCCTACGCAGAATCCCCTGCAAACCTCAAATACTGCTGAAAAAAATCACTTTTTTCTCAAATTTCTGTGTGGGAAAGTTCTGGAATCTACGTGGATCCACAAATTTCCTACCACCCAGCGTTCCCCCAGGTCTCCCGATAAAAATGGTACAACACTCTTGTGGTTGGGTCAAGTACCCGCGACAGGCAAGGGCCCAAAACGTATTGTGGAGACATCAAAATTACCTATCACAAAACAACCTGGTTTTGCAAGGGGGGTCAAGTGGGGTATTGACCCCGGGCTCGGCGGCCATCTTGGGAAACCTACAAAACCTACACATTTCTGAAAACTAGACACGCGGGGGAGTCCAGCGAAGTATGGCTTGCATGGGCCCCTCAACAATTTTCTACTAAGAATCCCCTGCAAAAGTTCAAATTTAGCTGAAAAAAAATCACTTTTTTCTCAAATTTCTGTGTGGGAAAGTTCTGGAATTTATGTGGATCCACAAATTTCCTACCACCCAGCGTTCCCCCAGGTCTCCTGATAAAAATGGTACCTCACTCGCGTGGGTGGGTCAAGTATCAGCGACAGGCAAGGGCAAAAAACATATTGAGGAGACATCAAAATTACCTATCACAAAAACAACCTGGTTTTGCAAGGGGGGTCACCTGGGTTTTTGGCCCCGGGCTCGGGGGCCATCTTGGGAAACTACCAAACCCACACATTTCTGAAAACTAGACACCCGGGGGAGTCCAGCGAGGTATGGCTTGCGTGGATCCCCCAACGTTTTCATAGGTTTCCCTAGGTGCCGGCAGAGCTAGGGTTCAAAATCTACAGCTATGCACTTTGCAAAAAAAGGGTCCGTTTTCACTGTGAAAATGTGGTGTGTCCACGTTGCATTTTGGGCCGTTTCCTGTTGTTGGCACTAGGCCTACCCACACAAGTGAGATACCATTTTTCTCGGAAGACTTTGGGGAATGCGGGATGGGTAGAATTTTGTGGATCTATGCAGATTCCAGAACTTTCCACCACAGAAATGTGAGGAAAATATGTTTTTTTGACACATTTTGAGGTTTGCAAGGGATTCTGGGGAACAGAACCTGGTGAGAGCCAGACAAGTCACCCCATCCTGGATTCCCCTGCGTGTCTAGTTTTCAAAAATGTATAGGTTTGCTAGGTTTCCCTAGGTGCCAACAGAGCTAGGGTTCAAAATCTACAGCTAGGCACTTTGTAAAAAAAGGGTCAGTTTTCACTGTGAAAATGTGGTGTGTCCACGTTGTGTTTTGGGCCGTTTCCTGTTGCGGGCATTAGGCCTACCCACACAAGTGAGGTACCATTTTTCTTGGAAGACTTTGGGGAATGCGTTGTGGGTGGAATTTTGAGGATCCACGCAGATTCCAGAACTTTCCACCACAGAAATGTGAGGAAAGTGTGGTTTTTTAAAACTAAGTTTGAGGTTTGTAAGGGATTCTGGGTAACAGAACCTGGTGAGAGGCACACAAGTCATCCCATCCTGGATTCCCCTGGGTGTCTAGTTTTCAAAAATGTACAGGTTTGCTAGGTTTCCCTATGTGCCGGCTGCGCTAGGGCTCAAACTCCACAGGTAGGCACATTGCTAAATACAAGGCCGTGCCTAGTGGGCTTTCTGCCGCCCTGGGGGGGAAATCGGGGGGGGGTTTGCCCCGATATGCCCCCAAGGGGGCAGAAAGACTGTGGCTATTAGTTTGGGGGGTGGGGGCATTGGTGTGCCCATTCTGGGCAGCCCCCACGCATAAAAAAAGCCAGCATACTCGCTGGCGCCTAGTGTGCTCTCTGACGCCCCCTGGGGGCAATCTGTCTCCTGGGGGGGGCAGAAAGACTGTGGCATTTTTGGGTGTGTGGTGGGGGCATTGGCATGCGCATTCTGGGCAGCCCATACCCCTAAATTAAAAATATATATATTCCCTGATGCCTGTTGGTCTTTCTGCCCCTTCTGGGAGGCAGATAAGGGGCTTTTGCCCCTATCTGCCTCCCTGGGGGGCAGAAAGACTGTGGCAATTGTTTTGGGGGTGGAGGCATTGGCATACCCATTCTGGGCAGCCCCCACCCCTATGTATATTAAAAAAAAGAAAATCCTAGTGCCTTGTGGGGCTACTGCCCCCATCTGCCTACTGCGGGGGCAGAAAGACTGTTGCATTTGGGGGGGGCATTGGCATACCCATCCTGGGCAGTCCCCACCCCGAACTTTGGAGACAAAAAAATCCCTGGTGCCTAGTGGGCTTTCTGCCCCATCTGCCTCCCAGGGGGGGCAGAAAGACTACCATTTTTTTTGGGTGGGGGCATTGGCATGCCCATTCTGGGCAGCTCCCACCCCTACGTACCAAAAACTCCCAAAAAACACTGCTGCCTAGTGGGCTTTCTGCCCCCCCCCGGGGGACAGATCAGGGGCTATTGCCCCCATCTGCCTCCTGGGAGGGGCAGAAAGTCTTTTGCCTTCTGTGGGGAGGGTAGGGTGGTGCCCATTCTGGGCAGCCCCCACCCCTGGCCTATAGAATAATAATCCCTTGTCTAGGGTGCTTTCTGCCCCCCCGGGGGGGGCATATTGGGGGCTACTGCCCCCATCTGCTCCCCAGGGGGGGAAGAAAGACTGTTTGTGCCCAAAATGTATGGGGGGAGTAAAGGCCCTTGCCCAAGGGGCCACTCCCCCCTCCCTGGTTCAAGTGGTTGGATCCCTGTTTGGGGATCACCCTCCTAGTGTGATCCCCAAGCAGGTATCCACTAGGAAAGGGTACCATTGGAAAGGGGAGATTCTCCCCTTTCCAACGATACCTCTCCCATCTGTTTCGGTGCTCGGGGGCTGAGATAGCCACACAAGCACCGAAACTGTGAAACTGAAACTAAGTTTCAGTTTTATTTTCATTGCAATGACGATGGCGCGCCATGCGTGCCATCGTCATTGCAAGGAAATCCAAAAATAGGCCTGGGGAGGTTGGGGAAGCTCTTCCCCACCTCCCCAGGCAAAAAAAAAGAATTGGGAAATCCCTCTGCTATCTGCAGCAGAGGGATTTTCTGAGCATGTGCTCATGACGGAATGGTTCCGTCATGAGCATAAGAGCACTGGTGCTCATGACGGAACCATTCCATCATGAGCACCCAAAGGGTTAAGTGTGAGTCTCATTTATTGCCTCTGTGAGTACAACAAATGCCTAGCACTACCCTCTGATAAGCCTAACTGCTCACCCACACTACCACAAATAGAGCCCTAGTATTATCTACTTTTGCCTCTGTATACCAACCTGGGTCTCACTCGACTCTCTGTAAAGTGCACTTCATTTTAGTGCACTATATAGTGAGCCAGCTTCCTACAGCTGGACAATAATTTATTGCTGCCCCTGAGCGCATTTTGAGTTATGAGCCTATGTTCACTCCCTAGCAGCCACACCTCCCCCCCTCAAGGGAACCTTGAACTGCTTCACCACATTACTACTGAGAGTAAAGTGCAGAAGTGGGTCTTGGCCCAGTTGCTCAGAGCCCATGGCAGGACGGGCTACAGGATGTCAGGAGTTAACGGCCTCAACCCCTATGGTTGGGCCCAGTAACCCCTGCTTGCCCCATGGCCCCCTGAAAAGGGTACTGACACCAGGTAAAAATAATCACCCATGCCAAGCACCAGCCTTATGAAGAATCTTCACCCATTAAACACAAAGCATTTAGCTTCTCCAGGCATGTGTACTCCCAGCATTTATAGTCACTCAATTAGTCAGCCATCAAAAAGCATCACATAGAGCCAAATGATTTGGCACACATGCTCAGTCCAACTCCACTCTCTCCCATCTCTCTCACAAAATGATAGATGAGGGACTTATGTGGGAGAGAGACGAAAGGGGGAAAGACAATGAGAGAAAGCAAGAGGGTGAGAAAGAGAAATAGAGATAGGAAGTGGGTATATTATGGTCAAACATGACTACCTCTGACCAGAAGAAGATATGAGGGAATAAGGAAATGAAGAGAATAAAAGGCAAATGTCAATTATCTAAAAGTGATTATAGAGAGGGTAAAGAGAGAAGGTGTACTGCTCACAAAGAGGAGGAAAACTCCAGCGTAGGAGAGGGTAACTGGTTTGAGAACAGTGTGCTATATGAAGAAAGACATCAGTAATAAGCATCCCAAATGTAGCCTGATGAAGTGAAATTATCGTGTTTCAAATGTAGGATTTAGCTCAATCAGCATCTCACCCTATCGCTCTGAAGAGAGGCACAGGTATGATCCACACAGGAAGAAAGAAAGTGAAACTAACAGTGCTTGTGCTGGTGCTAACCCTGAACTACACTCAATGGTAGCAATGCAGATGTTTGATTCAGTTTAGGATCACCTCTAAGGAGGGGGCCAGGAGGTGTGCAGCTGGGGGCCGGGCCCCACCATGCGGCCTCTGGGACAACACATCTACCCATGGAAATTAGGCTCACCTTTTATCTCCAGTCCTCCTAAAGCAGTACAATGTAGGCCTGTCCTGGTTGAAGCATTATTAACTGCAATCTACCACTCCCATTTTTTCTGAAAAAAGATGACATATTCTATCTAAAAAAGATTATATATTCTGTATATAATGGGACGTGTATCATTTTTACAGAATGATTATCGCAACAGAGTAGAAAACAACCATTGCAATATATTTTATTAGAATATAATTAAATTACTTTAATTGATTCTATATTTAAATTTATATTTTACTTTATATTCATTTTAATAATATAGGTGGGAATGTATTTTTAAATTTAAAGTTCAGATAAAAAAAGTTGAATTTAATATAATAATTAATTTTAAAAAATCTAAATTGAGTTAACAGTGGTGTAGCATTAAAAATTATTATTAGTCAAGTAAACTTTTTTCATTTTACCTATACTTTACCATAAAGAGACTGTGCCTTTGGGGTGGATATCTCTGCATGGTAATGTATAGGTAACATTTCTAAAACATTTCTAAAAATATTTCTATGTTAATTATTAATGTAAGTTCATTTAATATATTTAGTTTAAATATAGAACTAAATAAACCTGCAACAAGGAGTGGTTATAAAAGTTAAGCCTCAGAATGCCTAGTTATAAAAAAAGGATGCATGTAGCTCCAGTTTACAAGGCACAGGTTAATCCAGTTTTTCTGCTCCAAAAATTAGCCATTTGTGGACAGGGCCGGCTTTAGGGTGGTGCGAACTGTGCAGACATAAAGATAGCACTTGTAAATGCCCTTTGTGAACTCCCAAAGTCGTAAACGTAGACGTTTGGTCTAAGTTTAGACCAAACGTCTAAATTTACCTCTGTGTATTGGGCCCTAAGTGTATGTATACAACATATAGGCAGGGCATGGTACTGTATCTTCCATGTACTGTACCATTCATAGGCATACATACATCCAGCACCTGAATTTAACTTGCACGCACTGCTCAGCATTGTATCCTCCATGTACTGTAGTACTCATGGGCACACATACACCCAGCATCTGTAGTTAGCATGCTTGCACTGCACCTTTCCTGTATTGTAACACTCACAGGCACACATGAACCAGGCACATGCATTTAGCCAGCACACAATGCACAGCACTTCATCCTTCAGGTACTGTACCACTCATAGGCACCTATACATTCAGCACATGCATTCACCATACACACACTGCTCTGTGCTGCATTATCCCTATATTGTACCCTTCCCAGGCAATATACACTCAGCACAAATATACCACTTCTGCACTCCATTTCACACCAAGCTAATGTAGGCCAAGGGTGAGTTAAGCTCACAGCAGTGGACCTTTAAAAATGAGTAAGCCTGTAGGCTTCACTCCAGTGACCCAGGTAAAAAAGGACCTGTACTCATCACTGAGGGTAGCGCTTTGGGTATCCTTCTGGTCAAATAAAAAGTTCAGGTCGACCGAAATGTAATGCGGCCTGGCTACAGAGACCTAGTTAGGCCAGATGAACAAAGTACCTTCTATCCTGGTTTGCTGAGCGTTGTAAGGATCCATGTTGAAGATGAGGATGTGTCGTGCAGTCGAAGAGATCTGTCGGTTTAGAGATGCAGTGCGGCTGCGGTGCAAGGTCTGGTTGCATCGCTGTCGAAGATCCTATTGACGAGGGCTTGCGATAAGAAGTCTGGAGTCGCGGATGTGCTGCATTGTCAGGTTGATGCATTGGTTCTGAGGAGCTGGAAAGCTGCAATGCAGAGTTCAACGTCAACATCGAGGTTGCCATCGATGAGAGAAGCAATATGCATCGTGCAACGACGGTTCCCGAAAGCAAGTCCGGCTGTGGCGGCGAAGCAGGTCTTTGCGAAAGATCCAATCCATGCACCAGCGGAAATGCAGTTTCTACTCGTGGTTGCGCCACACAGCAGAGGAGGTGCATTGGTTGCACTGGATCTATAGAGGCTGGCAGAACACCTTAGGCCCACTTCCTAGCGTCCAGAATCGGGGTGGCACCACTTGGCAAGGAAGACTCACAGATGGCAGAGTCGAGGTGCAGATGCGAGGTTGTTGGAAGTCTGTTATGTCCCTGATTCTTCCGCTCAAGAGGCCAGATTACTAGCCATTGGAGTCACTCTGGTTCTGGATTCAAGGGATCCAGGTCCAGTCCTTTTCACTTAGGCATGAGGGCAGCAGGTCAGCACAGCAGGGCCGTCGTTTTTTCAGAGCAGCAGTACCAGCATAGTGGCAGTCCTTCAGCAGCACAGCAGGCCTTCTTCCTGGCAGAGTTTCCACAGGTCCAGAAGTGCACCGAAGTTATTGGTGTCTGAGGTCCTACTTTTATACCCTGGTGTCCTGGTTCTGGAAGATGAGAGAAGCTTCTAGATAAAGCCTTTGAAGTGCATGGAATTTCCTGACACCCCTGACCTGGCTCCATGCTGGCTGCAGTGACAATGTGGGGTAGAGCACGGGCTGTTCAGATGTAAGTGGGCCTGTGCTCAGCACCCCCCCCCCATCCTGGAAGCAGATGGCTCATTCAGGCACACCTAATCACTGCATTGTGTGACTGTCTTGGAGAAGTTCACAAAGTGTAACTGTCAGTTAAACCCACTCGTGTGATCAAAGCCAGGCCACAGGAACAAAAGGGGTGAAGGCAGGAAAAAGCCAACTTTCTAAAAGTGGCATTTTCAAAATTGTAATGAAAAATCTTACTTTACCATTAAAGAGGGTTTATCATTACAATGTCAAAGACACTGAACTTGATGTAACCGCCTGCTTCCAATTGAAAATGACAGCTTATTTAATGTAATGAGGAATCCCCTATGTTAATCCGAGAGAGGATTACGCCTCACAGTAGTGTAAAGCATTTTTGGTAGTTTTTCACTACTAGGACATATAAAACTTGAAAGTACATGTCCCACCTTTTAATTACACAGCACACTGCCCTATGGCCTACATAGGGCCTTCCTTAGGGGTGATATATGTAATAATAGGGCAGTTTAAGGATTAGAAAGGGGGCTTAAATGCCAAGTCGACACAGCAGCTTAAAACTACATTCAAGCTGCAGTGGCAGGCCTGGACATGTAAGGTAGCTGTAAGGTGCTACTTCAGTGGAAAACACAATAGGTGCTGAAGGCCCACTGGTAGCATTTAACCTCCAGGCCCTGAGTATATGGTATACCACTCCACAAGGGACTTACATGTAAATTAAATATGGCAATTGGGTATAAGCCAATTTAACAATGTTTTGAGGAGAGAGCATAACCACTTTAGCACTGGTTAGCAGTAGAGAAGTGCATAGAGTCCCGAGGCCAGCAAAACAAATTCAGCAAAATGTAGAGGGTAAAGGAAAAACCTTTGGGGTGACCCTGCAGGGAGGGCCAGGTTCAACAGAACTGTAATGAAAAATCCTCTCTCATAGTGAAGTCAGATACTAAATTACAATTTTGAAAATGCCACTCTTAGAAAGTTGGCATTTTCCTGCCTTAACCATTTAGTGCCCGCAGCCTGCCTCTGATCACATGACTGGGTTTAAACAGTTGGGCATTGTGTTTTCCTCCTAGACAGCCACACACAGCATAGAGCTTAGGTGTGCATGGAGAAGCCATTAATGGCAGGATGGGAGGGCAGAGCTGGGCACAGTCCTACTTACACTTGAATAGGCTGTGTCCTGCCTCCATACAAAAGGGCTGCATACCCCCTGTAGTTAGTCTGAAGCTAGGACAGGGAAGGCAAGATGCTTGTGGACTTCAAAGGGAAACCTCTAGAGGCTTCTTCTACTTCAAAAGAAGGCCCGGGAATAAATATTGGACCCCAGAAACCAACTCTCTAGTACACTTCTGGGCCTGTGGATGCTCTGCCAGGAAGAAGGAATGCTGTGCTACTGAAAGGACTGCCACTCTGCTGTACTGCTTCTCTTAAGGAACTCTTCCCTGCTGTGCTGACCTGATTCCTGCTACCCTATTGCCTGAGTGAGAAGGACTGGACTTCCATCAGTTGAACCCAAGACCCACGGAATGACTCCCAGGGATAGTTGGATGGACTCCTGACTGGAGCCTCTGGAACAGAAGGCTCCAGTAACCTTAAACCCAGTACTTGGACTCTGCCATCTGTAAGGCCTACCCTGCAAAGTGGTGCCCTCCCCAGTCCCAGACCCTTGGAGGTGGGCCAGAAGGTGCTCTGCCAGCCCATCTGCAGCTTCAGCAGAACTGAAGCATCTCCTCTGCTGTGTGATGCATTTCCAAGCAGAACAGACGTATTGCCTCTGCTCCTAGGGTTCCACCAGCGCAAGGACTCTGCATCGACTTCACAGCCCACATCGGAATCACCGCTGTGCAAAGCTTCACCAGTATAAGCCATTACTATCCAAATCTTACATCGATGGCAGTCTCAAAGAAGATGCAGGTTCTCGCATCCCAGTCTCGCAGCCTTGCAGCTCTTTGGAGCGGAAACATTGCCTCAACTGTGCAACGGATCCTTGATGTTGGCCTTCACATGGCAAGCTCTCATCGACGAGATCCTCGATGACAACACATGATCTCACATCGCAGCTCCTCTGAACCAATGCTTCTTTTCTGCTGCCTGACGCATCCTCGCTTCTGGACCTCACAACACTCTGCAACCAGAATTTAATTTACTCTTGCTCAGCGGGCTGCCTGGGTCCCTGTAGCCGGCCCTTGCTCCATATCGGTCGGCCAGAAATTGCGACTTTTCCTGGTCTGGCGCAAACAGATACCCTCAGTTGATGCACTGTGCTTTTTGGAGCTATTTTCACTGAAATCTTTAAAATTGCATTTGTTCTGTTCTACTGATTGGATTTTTGTCATTTTTGCCACTTTTGTTTTGTTGTTATTTATTAAAATCTACTTTATTTTTCTAAATTGGTGTAGCATTTTGCGTGTGTTATGTTTTCACTGTGTTACTGTTTGAAGAGCTGCATAAACACTTTACAAATTGTTTCTAAGTAAAGCCTGACTTTTCTGCACCAAGCTACCAGAAGGTGGAGCACAGGTTAATTTGAAGTTTGCTTGTGCCCAACCTGACAAGGATTAAGGTTGCTGCTAGTGTATGGTTTCACTCTCCTCAAACAACGACCCCAATATCTCACACCTGTTAAAAATATTTAATAAACTTTGATGCATTTTAGAACCTAATTATGACTTACAATGGCTATAAAATCTTAGGTTCCGAAGGATCAATCATGAAATAGTACATTACTTTATTTGTGCGCCAGTCAAACACGACTCTAACGAAACTGCATTTTTCAGCACAATTTCAATAAAAAGTACTTAGAAATCCATGGGTATTTGGTAAGCAGGGCACATTGTGATTTACACTTCTGTCTTTGCATAATTTTGAGAATTTCATGTTTCACTTGTTACATGAAATTTCTGAAATTGCACGGTTATGCCATGTTACGTAATTATGCTGCTGTTTGTGTCAAAATTATAGTACGGAAATGTAAGAACAATGCAAACAACCAGAACCCAAGTATCTGTTGTTTGAGCATTTGTGTTTTTGGTGCTATTTTTTTAGGGCAAAATTATTACCCTAGTGGTCGTGTTGCCCTGAGACTGCCGACTCCGCCAGGGAACTGCCGTTCCCTGGCAGTGGCGAGGTGGTTCAGGGGCATCCATATGCTTGGCAGGACTGCCGTGGTCCAGCCAAGCATATTACGAGTTTCTTATCTACCAGGATTTTCATGGAAGTTTCTCCGCCATTAAAATCCTGGCGGAGAGGAAACAAAGGGGGCCTTACAGGGCCCCTTTGTGCCCAACGCCCTGTGGATGCACACAGGGGGGCATAACATGCCCCCCCATGTGTGCATGCACAGAAGTTCCAGCATGGCATGGATTTTACAGTTCATGCTGTGCTGGAACTTATTTTGACATTCCCATGGCGGTGCCTATTTTATAAGCACTGCCATGGGAACGCCAAAGGAATTGCACGCCAATGACAAAATAAGTCATTATTTGGTGGGTGGTTCTCAAATGGGTTTGGGGGTGTGGCAGCAGGGTGGTCCTGCTGACGAACCGTCAAACTTGCAATCAGCCCCTTAGTCTCCCAAATGGCATCTGATTTGCTTCAAATATCATCAGTCTGTCAGTGTCTGTAAATATACACACTTAGCTTTCAGATACATAGGGCCTGATTTAGAGTTTAGTGAGTGCGTATTGACTGCCAAAAATTGACGGTGCAGCTGTACTTTGTCATGGCTGGCTGCCTGTCTGATTTAGACCTCAGCGGTTTGACGGATGAATTTCTGTCAAAACGCTGCGATCTCGATTGTTCTCATTCTACTCTGTTGGCAGAGCATTGGCATAAAACTGGATAATGGAGACATCCCAGCCATGATTCTGCCCAGACAATTTTGATTTCTCTTTCCGTCTTCATGTCAGTAATCCACCACACCTGAGCTGGCAGTATTGAAAGTATAAAATGCTTAAGCACAGCCACCCAACCTTACTTAATCACCTAATCAAGATGGGCCAGATGCTGCAAGGCTTCGGTTTTCTGCTGTTTGATATGCATGACGAGCCACGCCCACCACCACGGAATCAAAGGTAAAATAAGCCTAAGGGTGAGCTATTGTCTTTGGCAATTGGATGGAGGTGGTGAACGGGAGGGCGGATTAATTAATGATAAATGTTCGTGTTCTTAATTGAACATCCCCAATACAATATATTTTCGTGTCAGCGCTAGGATGTTAAAAGCATTTTCAGAAGTTATGCATACAACCTATAACCTGCTAACAGTAAGCACATAATGTGCATGTAGGCCAGAGCACACGTGACCAGTTGGTACACTTTCAAAACATGTAACATCTTTAACATAAAAACAAGCAAAGCAGCAAGACACTGCTAGGATGTTGTTTTTTTTTTAAAGTTCTCTGTATTGGCATTTTAAATTTTAACAAGTTTCAGCAGTGAATCATGTAGTAATAAACCATTTTGCAGTCTAGTTTTCGACATTCAACACTCTGGTTTGATCATATCTGATTGTTACTATCAGTTTACACCATTGCTGTTCTCAGGTAGTATCTCCTTGCTTTTAGGAAGGAGGGTATGACAACGTTACAACAGTAATATAATATAGCATTTGAAGGAAATTGATTTGCCATTTATATAATAGGGAGTGGGAAAATGTAATGAAAAGAAAAGAAAATACAGATAAACTGGGTGACCTTGCACAATGGAAGGACTCAGTCAGTTTCGTGTCACAGGCCCTTAGTGATAGGGGGCAATGACCTCTAACTATTAACAGGTAGGCATGTGGGAGAGGGAGCTGGTAGCCTCCACTGGACGGCTCCCTCCTAGTGTTGTAATGAATGCCCTCTGCGGCCAAGGCAGCACCTTCTGCCCTACATGTGAATTGGGGAATCTAACCTCCTCTGTTCATTACAACTGGGTGGTACATGCAAGCCACGGTTCTAGGGATGTCCCCCAGATCATCTTGTGGCCGTCTCGTCTCTTTGGTGCCCCGGTGCTCCAACCTCCCCATCCTCAAGCGAGTCATCGCTCCTCTCTGGCTCACCCCGGGCCCATTCTCCGGGTGTTCCTATGTTATCAGCACCTCAGTCCATAAATCCGCTATAGGGCAGACCCATACTCCTCTGGCCTCTTCTCTAACCAGTGCCCACGCTTCAGCCCTCGCCCACTGTGTGGCATCTGTCCTCCAAGTCTGGACTCTGGGTCCTACTGCCGACTTCCAGGTGATAGCTATTCTTCTTTTGGCTAACACAAGGGCCAGATCTATAAACCTTGTACCAACTTTTCATGAGTTCGGCCTTGGGAACATCCCAAGCACACATGCCTCCAGATAACAATGGCCAGATCGTTCAAGTGTGTCCCGCAGGGCAGCAAGTACCGCCTCTCAATAGGGTTGCAGTTGGGCACAGTACCACACCATGTAGGCGAAATTCGCATCTAAATATCCACATCGGGTCCAAGGGCGAGGTTCACCTCCATAGACTACCTCAAGTTTGTGCAGCCTCATATATGCCTTATTTATGTAATTGAATTAGGATACTTCAACCTCGTGTTCTGGTGATTCTTTTCGGGTAGGGCAATACTCTCTGCCATTCTGAGTCTGTCAGCTCACGTTGCAAGAACCTTTCCCATCTGTCCCACAAAACAATTACGGGACTGCTGACCATTGTCGATAGAGACAGGTAATACTAAGTCACCAGGTGCCTAGTTGTACCCATGGAGACCAATAACTGCAGGACAGCATGGGTCGTGGGCTCCTCCCATTCCCCAGCCCACAAGTCCTGAAACGCTCACGTTAATGCTTCATACGTAAGGAACTGGTCCGGTGGCAGTTTATAATGTTCCCTCAGGTCTTCCAATGATAATAAGGTGCCCAGCTGATAGCAGTCTCCAACCGTGACCAGCCCAGCCTCCGTTAAAGCCGACAGTTGCCCAACCGTAAAGTAAGAGAGGGGTTCTCCATGAGGGAGCCCCACCAGTGGAAGCGCCGGTGCATACAATAGCGTTCCTGCAGTCTTTAAAATGCATCTGCAGCAGCATTTCCGTGCTGCAGATAGTAGCACCCCTGGGTGCTGGTTAGCCACGAAGGGCAAAGGAGTTTAGCCAATAAAATCTCTATGTGCACCAAGGACCCAGTCACCCCCAGCTCACTCAGGTTAGTCCCGTCAAGCCACATTGTGATCCACTGGAGCTGTGAAGTCAAAAAATAGAGTTCGAAATTTGGGTCACCCAAACCTCCCTCTTCCGGGGGGCACGGAAGGATAGCCAGGGATACCCTATGACGGCCACCATCCCATATCAGGTCACATAACAGAGTGTCTAGTTGCTTAAACCACGAGCCCAGTACTTCCACCGGCAAATTTGTGAAAAAATATAGGAGTCTCGGGAGCATGACCATCTTAGTGATCGATATCCTAGCCATGATGGATAGCTTAAGCGAGCGTCAGAAGTTGAGACAGGACTTCATGGAGCGGAGAGCTTTCCCCAATCTAGCCACACGGAGAACCTCCAACTTATGAAAAATCTGGATCCCCAGATATCAAAAGGAGATAGGCGATCACATCAGATCTGAAGAGAGGCCCAGTGGCTGCGCAGCACCCGTGGAAACAGGGAATATATGTGTCTTGGTCTTATTGACCCGCAGACCAGACACCACCTCAAAATCCTGTAAAAGTGGGCTGTGAACTCCACTCCGCCAGCGGAGTCTGTGGAGTTTTGAAAACTCCATGCTCTGCTGGGAGTGCGGTGTTCGGCAAAAAACTGCCCCCACCCCTAGCTAGATCTAGGAAGCTGAAATGAGTTTGCTGGCGGAATACAGGCTCTAGCGCAGTGGTCGAATAATACCAAATGGCTGCTCCAACCAACACTCAGGACTCAGCATGTTTTTGATTCACCGGATGTGATGTCAGTGCAGAAATGTCACCATGCCGGCACGCCCATGGTGGAGAAGGGAGGGGTAAGATAGTTTGCTGCTGATGATCCCTCCTTATGCAGGTCAAAGCTAGAGACTGCACCTCAGGCTCCGCAGATTGCTTAATTTATGCCCCCAATGTCTCCCAAGGTCTGGGAAGACACTGCAGAGACCCTGTAGGAGACCTCACCTGAGAGAACACTGCCCGTGATCTATGCAGCAATCGCCTGTGGGTCCAGGGTGTGGCAACAAAGAAGACAAAGGAAAGCACAAAATGCCGGTGGTCAGCGCCAAATATTCGGGTGGCACTTCGCTGCACATCCCCACACTTTGGGTCATAGTTGGGAAAGTGCACAGTGGCAGACCCCTGGACTTGATGCTGAAACAAGAGGGTGCCCACAGCATCACGGGTCACATCAAGGCGGAATTTCACCTCCCCTGCCCGTCTGCTGCAGTGAAAGTAGTAGCCAAAGAGAGAGTGGCTCTGTGCAAGGAGGCTTGCAGATGGCCGGTTGGTACATGATCAGACTGGAGGACAGCCTTGTGGCCAGACGGAGGACTGTGATCCAAGTGGGGTGTGCTCGTACCGGCGGGGGGTTGTGGTAGCAGACTCTGTGGTGGGGCCTGCCCGTATGCTGGGGCCCAAGACTGTGCATGCCTGGGATCGGGGTCTTGGCAAGAGGGGAGCTTGGCTCTGGTGGGGAGCGCAGACGGCGGATCCATTCATTTGTGCGCTCGTTAGAGTTTCATAAATAATATGTGTTAAATATGTGTGCGTGTCACTTGGCCCAGATGATAAGTTGCAACACGAGGGCAACCTCTTGTCTGTAAAGTGCACATTGCAAACTCACGGCTTTCTGGTGCAAAAGCAAAATGTAAAATAATTCTAAGTGTGTGTGGGGGGAGGGGATGTTACATTCTTCAAACTGGTATGTAAAATACCAAGGAAGCTCTGTCCTCAGCCACTCTGCCGCGACATTACTATTGCTGTTATTATTAAATCGCCTGATGTCTTCAAACCGACCTGACTGATGTCCCTACTCAACTCCCTCTGGGTGCCGACCATCTGCCTGATACAATGACCCCGTACCAAAACTTTAAAAGCCTCCCACTCTACTATACTTGAGAATGCAGAGCCCTGATTCTGAGTGAAATAGTCTGAGATCACCCCCGCTAGGGAATCACAGTAGAATGTGTCTTCGAGAGAGGCTGGACTCTGCCATGTGGAGACAAGTGGGAGCTCCCCCACTTGCTGAAATACCAGGAGAACGGGGCTGTGGTCAGACAAGGCCTGCCTCAGATATTCAGAGTGTATGATATGTTGGGTAAGTCTCTGAAAACATACAAATTGATCTATCCGGCTGTGTAGGTTATGTATATGGGAGAAAAGCCCTCCGCCTGGGTACCAGTGGTCTCAAACGTGCTGTGGGAGGGCTGTTCCCACCTTATAGGCCTCCAGTCGGGCCCAGACAGACTCTGGATCTTCACAGAAGTGTGTAGAACCATCAAGAATAATCTGTAGTTTCACAGAGGGCCCTCTTGACTTCCATAAAGGAGGCCCTTCTGGCCTGTACTGCTGATGTAAAGTTCGGGAACATTAAGACACTACAATTGTCCACCGTGTAGGGGCCCACCGAGCACGCCATCTGCAATGTAATTTCTCTGTCTCAGAAGTGGAGCAACCTGGCCACCAATGGTCTGGGAGGTCTGCCCAGGGCTGGCGGCTGTGCCCGTACCCGATGGGCCTGCTCCAGTGCAAAGAAGGGGGTAAGCAGGCCCTAGGCTACCTCCATTTGTAGCCAGCTCTACAGGTAGTCCACCATATTGCCTTTTTTTAACTCCCTCTGGGAGGCCCACTACCCTGATGTTGTTACGTCTATTGTGGCCTTCAGCATCTTCTGTACGTCGTTCGAGGAGCAGCACCCTGTCCCTCAGGTTAGACATCTGACTTATAAATGTTGTGCATTCAGGTCGAAGTTCTGTAATGGAGGTCTTCACCTCCTTGACTCGGTCCGCCAACTTGTGGTGCTCCTTTCGCAACAGGCCAAGTCCCACTGACACCGTGCCTATGTCTTG
Source organism: Calotriton arnoldi (assembly GCA_963921515.1). Taxonomy (NCBI): domain Eukaryota; kingdom Metazoa; phylum Chordata; class Amphibia; order Caudata; family Salamandridae; genus Calotriton; species Calotriton arnoldi. The sequence continues at coordinate 3,647,523 of CAWUFW010000579.1, forward strand.
TTGAAGGGTGGCCCTAGTGTCAGCTATGGCCACTAGGATCTTATCCAGCTGTAGCCGTATGGGGTCCACAGATAGAGTGGTGTCATCATCTTCCGCTGTGGTTCCACAAGAGTGATCAGGGGCTTCGGGAGGAGCTCCCTTCTGCTTAGGCCTTGCTTTCCCCATCAGGGCCGCAGTGGATAAGGGATTAAAAACAGGGCTAGACACTTAGGGAATTGCGTGTAACTCTTCCAATGTGGCGCTAATAGGTCACCAATCCAGCACCAGAGGCGGGTTATGCACTCCGCTGCATTTCCCAGTCTCATCAATATCTCAGACTGATGATAGAGCAGTCCCACAGCTATAAGTTCGATGCAAGGCCCTGAACTGCAGAGAGCCTCATAGGGCACCCGCCAACACCACACCTGCACCTCTTGGTCATGGGCGGGGTTTGGCAGGTAATTATAAGTTCAAGATGCGGCGCTTCGGTGTTACGGGTGGGGCACGGTGGTGATCCACCACCCAAGGGGGCCCCCCTCCTTTCGTTGCATAGACTTAGGATCACAATCCTTGGGGTAGACAACAAGGGACACTCCTTTTACCTCAGTAAGGCAGGTCTAGGTTTCCCAAGTATATTGCAGCAAGAGCTACCTTTTCTCCGCAGCTCCAGGGACTCTCCAGAGCCTTCACCTCCTCGATGTCAATTGCTGAGGGGATCAGCCCTTTTCAGCGCTCCAAGCCGTGTTCCTGTGTGCAGGTTGCGATGTCTGCCCCTGCACCTCTACTCCCTCCAGGGAGTCCCGCAGAATCGTATGCCGTCGGTGGGCTCACCGCTTTTCCCGGGGCCTCACAGGTGTGGACCGCAGCTCCCCAGGGCAGCCCAGACCAATCACTCCCTCACAGTTTACAAGCACTGTGCCGGGGCCTCAGGGAGAAAAGCGCGTCACAGCCAGGCTGCAGCCTGACTTCACCAGGTATTCCTGGAAGCTGCCCGTTGTCTCTGCCCGTTGCTACCAAACCCATGCCACCACTCACTTGTCCATTGGGGGGTAAACTGCCAGCAGGCACAGGCAAAGTGAAGCCTCCAACAATGGCTGGGTTGGTCTTGTGGCAGAGTCGCCCCTCGGTTACCACCACTCCGGTTCTTGGCTCGGCCCCTCCACCGGCGGTGAAATCCCGGTCCGGGGGCAACATAAGATGTCTGCCGGGTCCTACTCAGCCTTTCGCCTGTTTCGGCTTCTCCCTGGGCTCGGGCTCTCCGATGTTCCTCTGCACCCCAAGGGTACTTTTTGGGTATAAAAGAACCACATCTTCACTGGGTAACAAAAGGAGAATCTTCCATGCTGACTCTAGACGATGGGGTCTCTGCTCGCAGAAGCTCTAGCATGCAGTGGTCTGACATCCCTTGCGGGGTGTCTAACTCAAGACAAAGACGGCATCCTTTGTTCTCTCCCATCAGGTAATGGGGTTGGCTCTTTCCTAGAGGATTTTTGGCTTTACACCCACATACTTGCTAGGTACACTTAGGTACATTTAGATAGGGTCCACATAGTAGGAGTGCGCATGATAACTGCCATGTATCTATATGCCTGCATATATTCACTGTTTTAGCACCATGGTAGAGTTCTACCTTTTATTTACTCTGTTGGTGCTTGTAATCTTATACATCTGTTCCTGTCTAATGATTGTCGCAGCAAACATGTTTTATACTAGAATGACGCTGGTTCAATAAATGCATATTGAAAACATCCCTATTGTTTATTCTGTGTGTCTCTCTGAGAATAAGTGAGCACATTTGTCTGAGCAAAAAGTGCTGTACTGTTTCCACGATCCCTGAAGGATCAAGGGTTGTCATGTTCGATAGTTGCCAGAAACTACTCACTCCTTGGTAAGGTTAGGGGGCTTGTACTGGCACTGTGAGCTAGCTGGTCTAAAAGCTAACATATCCTTTGGGAGTGTCTGGAATCAGTCTGGACACCAGTCCCTTAGTTTATGTTGTCTAAACACCCAGGGCCTGATTCACAAAAGTAATCTGAGACAAAATCCAAACTTTACGACTTTTGGTATTCACAAAGCATACTTAGGAATAGTAAAGTTAGGATTTTGTCTCAGTTAAACCTAAGTTTTGGTCTTAAGTTTAACTTAAGACCAAAACTTAGGTTTAACTGAGACAAAGTTTTGGTCTTAAGTTTAAGTTTTGGTCCTAAGTTTAACTTAAGACCAAAACTTAAGTTTAACTGAGACAAAGTTTTGGTCTTAAGTTTAAGTTTTGGTCATAAGTTTAACTTAGGACCAAAACTGAAATTTAACTGAGACAAATTCCTAACTTTACTACTCCTAAAGGCCCTTTGTGAAGACTGAAAGTCGAAAAGTTAGGATTTTGTCTCAGTTAAACTTAAGTTTTGGTCTTTAGTTTAACTTAAGACCAAAAATTAAGTTTAACTGAGACAAAATCCTAACTTTACTACTCCTAAATGCCCTTTGTGAATACCGAAAGTCGTAAAGTTAGGATTTTGTCTCAGATTACTTTTGTGAATCAGGCCCCCAGATCCTATATAGATTTGTAGGAACTACACAACATGCTCACTTCACACTGCACTCTAGAGCCAACATTTAAACACAACAAATAGTTTATTATATTGAATTTATGATATTATAGTGTAAGGGGTCGGGCTGCATCCACAGCACTCTCAACTAACCATAGAAAAGGTCACAGGCACAATTGAAGGGCAAGCCAATAATGAAGATGCCTTTAAAAAATAGCATGCAATATCATACGAAGCAGTTTGGCAGGGCGTCTGTGGCCATTCCTATGAATGCCAGCCCATGTCAAACCCTACCAAAATTCTGAAAAGGGTGCCTTAAACACCTACTAGAAACATGAACAATAAAAATGGGGTACAATACAACGGAAACTAGGAACACTACTCTGGAAGGATACCACCTCCAAACACACCCAAATTTTGCACACTGATGGATAATGGAGTGAGGGATAGGAAATATCGATAGTGCCAGAGCTATCAGCTCTAAAATTGGGGAACCAGAATTAGTTTCCATCCTCCACTAAACATCTTGTGATTCTGCACAATTCACTTAATCTCCTATGCCTAAAATAAACAAGCACTGGCAAAGCCAATAGATCTGTCATTGACTGCCAGCCTTTTGGATATAGCAATTCTTATTTTATTCTGTCTTGGTTTTTGCAAAACTTTATTGTTGAGGAAGTTGCCAGTCCTTCATAAATCTAAAATCATATTGGCTAAAGAAAGACATATTTTCTTGCTCTCAAAGAAACACACATTAACATAATAGTCCCGAGCACTGAATGGAACTAATTTGTTTGTGGATGTGCTACTTGTGAAAGGGTAGCATGCTGTAACTCACAGTGAAGTCAGCCAATGGCTGAAGTGGGCTCACCCATTACCCCATGAAGCAGGCTGGAGTTGGGGGTGGGTTGCAGAATAAAATGTGAATGACGCAACTACAGAATAATGGATGAAGTCTGGATGAAATCCCCTATAAGTAATTATGATTACTTCTAGTAAAACCAAAAGGTCTTGGCTAACACCAGACCTAAAAAAGCCAATAGGTCTGGTGTTGGCTGCCTGCCTCTTGAGTTTGCTTATGCTTCTTTTGTAATGTTTTTGTAAACCTTTATTGCAAATAGAGCATTTGAAGAGGTACATTGATGGGCTTGCAAAGACAGCTAGAGAAGATTACATGGATAGAACGGGATGTATAGCTAGATAGACAGCTGACTAGATAGATAGATAGATAGATAGATAGATAGACAGTGAGACAGACGGACAGACAAAAAGGGTTGCAAAGATAGACAGTGAGACAGAAGTCCAAAGATAAATAGAAAGGACAAAAACTGGAATAAACTGCACAGCTTCACTTAGTAGTATAATTGTTAAATGTCTATATAAGCATGACATACAGGAGTTTGAAAGCAAACATGTGCTCTGCTTGGACTGCGGCATTGAAACAGACGAACAGTTTTCACATGCAGTTCTTTAGTACCTTGATGTCAGGGGCAGGGACAGATGCCTAATCAGATGGTTGACCAGTGGCCTTGCAGAACATGCTTGGGGACGCCTGAGTGGCCAGTGGGATAAATGGGAGGCTGATTTTGGGAGGGCCCTTATTGGCAAAAAATGAGACAGAGTTTTAAGGTTTCAAGCCATGCCAGGTTCAAGCTCATTCAGTTCTTTGTCATGCTGTTGCTGGAACTAGAAACCCCTTAAAAAACAGAAGACAAGAGGCTTTGGCAAAACAGGAACAGTTTGATTAATTAAACATTACAGCAGTAGAGCAGTTACAGGCACAATTTACTATCAGTATATGTCCTTCTTTTACACAAAACATGATGAATTGTAAAAGTTTCCGTTGTACTATATATGGTGAAAAATGTTGGTTGCTGCCTTTGGAGTCATAAATTAATTGTCTAAGGTTTACCACAGGTGATTCTCGCTCTGATATGGACACAATGTGGCCAGTGAATAACGTGTCCGGCAAAGGGGAGCGCATGATCACTAGATGTGTTAGGTACTGATTGGCTGTGTGTACCTATCATGTGGCATCTGACGTTTTAAAGTGGTTTAGGAGCCTGTGTACTCCCTCCGGCCATGTATGCTTTATTGGAGCAATCACTCTTGACCCTTGTAGTCGCTGTGCCTATCTTGGAGATTGATCAAGAGTTTCCTTTCCGAGCGTTTGCTTGCCAGCTAAGCACTCTCCCACCTGTGACCTATCAATCAGCAATCCTGAGCCTTGGTCTCAGGGCCTGCTTGACTACATATATGTGAGTCAAGGTTGATGTGGAGTTCACAACGGGTGATTCTGTTAATAAGGTCGAGATTTCATTTTATCGATGAATACAGAGATTTCCATATTAACATTCCCCCTTTAGTTGATTCTTCAACTACACTACCTAACTTATGCATTTGGACTGTTACTTTATTTGGGGCCTGTTGTTCATTATGTCAGCTTTTGATAACAGCTACCTTCCTATTTACCTGCATTCTTCCCACTTTGAAGACTGTGTTTTTATGGCAGGTGAACCCCAATTATATAAGCCCACATACCAATAGCAACATAATGATAACTGGCAACAGTGATTTACATAAACCGGATATCCATCGTGGGAGCCAGTAGAACCAATTTAAAAACCACTCCTGCTCATGGGCACGTCCCTCTTTGTGCATGTTTCTTTGCAGACTGTGCAGTGCTTGATGACAAACGTCAGTGTTTCATTGTTCATGTCTTTTCCTGGGATGAATGTCCAGCAGGCAGCTCCGATCTTGGTGCAGACCTCTCCCCTCCATTGCGATCATTAAGTCCAGTACATATCGGTGCTGCATTACCATGAGGCGGATTGCTCACATTTCTTCTTGGACAGAATTGAGGCCGAGCTCATTGCTGTTCATTATTTTGAGATCTCCCACTCGGTAATTTGTATCCAGCGGGCATTAGATTTTATTTGCAGGGTGAAGAAGGATATTGAACCCCCTGACCACAGCTGTGCTTCTGTGAACAGTATAAATTCTTCTGGAATGTCTTTGAATTGTGTCCAGCCAAAATAGTCCATAGCTCTCCTTTCACAAGCTTTGTGCAACAAGGTTGTCTTTTTCCTTAACGGTTGCTGGTACAAGTCCAATAGCTCTTCTCTAGGAATGACCAGTGTCAGGTGTGCAGTGGAACGCAGACCACTCCATCTGGGAACAAGCTGAGCGTAGGCGTACTCGCTGCATTGCCAGTAATAATCCATCAGCATGGAGGTGCCCCATCAATATTCGAAATATATAATATCACTCTGCAATTAGCATTTTTGCCAATCAGAAGCATTCCTTTTCCTCTAAAACATAAGGAATACGGTGTTAGTTTCCATACAATCAGAGGCTGTTCTTTCCCTTCTAGCCAAATGTATCCACCCACCTCAGTGCCCCATATTTCCTGACATGGGGTGGTCATACTTTCATCGAAACTCTCCCCCATGTACCCATTCCCCTTTTTATCCCCTAGCTGCGTCCCCTACATAGGAATTCCATCTCGGGAGGCCATTTGTTGTTTAAGAAGACTGTCCCGTTACACTAAGAGCCACTCTCAGTCCACAGATGGATGCTAGAGCAGACATGTTTGCGCACTGAGTTGGGGGTTTTGCCACTTCCAAAAATCTTTTCTCTGGGAAATCTCAGGGCCATGTGATATCTTCCCCTATTTGGCCCTCCCTAAGGATTCTGCCCAGCTCAGATTGGATATCAGTGGATTCAGTTACAATGTGAGCTGTTGGGCTGGTGTCGTATCGGGTTATGTTTACAACTACCTGTGTGGTTCTATCTTGTGGGTTCGATCCTGGCCATTATTCTACATAGGTAGATGTGCAAAAGGCATTTTGCTTTCCCAGGAGCTACTTCTTGAGACAAGTAAAGCCTGTCTGCACCTACTACATATGGGATTAATGAATAGAAATAACATGACCTGGCTAATGCTTGGGAGCCTACTGTGGTCATGTGCTGGTACCAAGTGTTATTCAAAAGGGCACTGTGCAATGCATGTGGAATGCTGGTGTTCTGTTTGGTGTAATCCCTACGCAGGCACTGTGGAACCCTTTTAGTTAACTTCTTTTGACTCAGCAGTTCCTCTGTAGTACTCTAGTGTGGGACTACCCATAGTAGGCAGATCATACATAACCATATAAATATACATAACTTGTGCAGCGACGCTGCAGTTCCAGGTATGGGTCCTTTGGGAGTCATCTGCGCTTTGCCGGTGGCTGTCTTTCTTCTGACCAGTTCACAAAAGTTAGCAGTTTTTAGTTCTAGGCTGATATCGCCATGTAAGGGCTCAAAAGCATGTTAGAATGACGCACCCATGCACTTTTCCCCTTCTCTTTGAGGGTTGTGGGTGTTATGCGGACCCCTCGCTGTGGGCCCCTCATATTTTCCTCCTTCTATTTGTGCAAGTTCAGTAATGTTCTTTTTTCCTGGGTTGTGGGGGTTGATGACAAGTTGACATTGGTGCACTTCATTGTCCTTGCGGCTACCTGTTTCTGAAAGAACTTTGTTGACTGTTAATTCAGCTTAGTTACATAAGCTCCGTTCTCAATGGTTTTGGACAACCTGTATTTTACCACAGGGGTGTGAGCCAATCAACTTACTAGTCGAGATCTGGTGAGGTATCGGAAGGTGACCCCTGTTGGATATGTCTTTCCGTGGTTAGGTGAGTGAGGGTGATTACTTTAAACATAATGGGACAAATCTTATTTTTATAAGCTGTTATCCAAATGGGGTGTTTTTGGACCTTTTCTGACATTTTTGGCTCTGGTTGGTCAGCTCAGTGTTAGATATGTTGTGGAGTGGTCCCATGAGTTCAGGGAGGGACAGGATTGTGGCCTTAGCAGGGGTCTATGGGCGTCACTAGATTTTCCAAAAACGCTTCACCTGGTGCGTGGATAAGAGCGTGGTTGCTGTGAGGCCCCTTCCTGAGACTATTATCCTGCTGGGGGCTACCTGTTTTGATTTTACCCTCAGTTGCGCTTGCTGTCAGTTGTGTTTTTCAGTCCTTGTATGTTCGTTACATGTGCGCAGAAATGTGGGAAGAGGGAGTGTGTTGCCGTTTGGTGTTGATGGTGCTTGGAGCACGTTTTAATGTTTGTGCATCACCCTGTTCCCAGCACGTGGTGTGCTATGTGGTCTTTCCTTGTGACATCAGATACCTGGCTTTGGATGATCTTGACCCAGCCTTTTTACCTGTAAACTTCTTTTTGGGCTAATTCTGGGTGGTTTTCTTTTAGCTTGGGCATTTTCTTGGGTCGGAAAATTCATTGTTTCACTACCCCCACGGCGAGAGGGTCAGAGGCGACTCTGTGGCCCCCTCCACCCATACAGCCTTGTGGGGTCAGAAGTCAGGGCCGACTGTTTTCCTGGATTGTGCCTGCAAGGTTGGAGCAATGTGAGCGGACTATACTTGGAATGGAGGTGAGCCTGAAAGGGGTGCACCCGGTGCCCTGCGTTCCATCTGGAGCAAGAGTAGAGGCTTGAAAAGTATATGCCTGGCACCCTCCTTCTCCCTCAAACCACACCCCCTTTACATCAGCATTTGTGGTGGGTTCACAGACCCTAGCTTTTGACTAGGGTCTCTTGAGCTCCTCAAATTAGATACAGTTGTTGATTGCCTAACAAAATTGGTGTTCATCTTGTCGATCTCCAGAAGGGTGAAAGGTTGAGCGAACCACCCACCTGGAGTCTCAAACACGTCATCACACTGAAGCCTCTTCCCTTATTGACTCTCTTGTGTGGGGGCTGTGGAATTTTAGGGTCTTATCATCGCAGGAAGAACATTGTTCTTGTCACAGTGGATGGCTTCGTTTTTAACTGAAAGGGAGGTCTCCATTGATTCGGAGGCAACTGGAGCATTTGGGGGCGCTATTGAGACTACACACTATGAAGAAAATGTTCAGTGTAGATAGGATACCTGTAAATGGGGTCATTTTGCTTGGTGATTGGAATGCGTCTCATTAGACTTTGGCTGCGGGACCTGGGTGTCTGCTTTTCAATCAGTTTTCCAGATGCTGTCCTGCCCCCTCATCAGACTGCCCTACCCCTGGGGTGCGGCCTGTGAACCCAGCCCTGGGGGAACTTCAGCATAGTGGGGCCTGGCTTCTGTAGGCCCCTTAGGCAACCTGATTATTCTGCTATCCTGTGGAATCACCATGTTGATGCCGAAATTAATGTGGACGCCCAATTGACATAGCACTGAGCAGCCCAGTACTCCTGGACTCAGATAAAAAATGTGGGACCCGCATTGCTGTCTGTTAGTCCTTTCTGATCTGACATAATTTTTAGGAGGAGGGGTTCGGGGTATCTGGTTGTCTTTATCATCGGAGGTGAACTACGGGGGAGTTATGTCACTGGGACTATTATTACCTGTCTTCATTTACTGGGTGGGACTATTTTACTTTGAATTTTGGCTCTTTGGTTGCTTGAAGGCACTACCTCCTCACATGTGCTGGGTTCCCTATCTATTGATTCTGCTTCCACGTGCTTGCCCAATTGCTTGATCCATGCTGCAGTTGTGTGGCGAACAGCGGACTTCCCTGTGTCTGAGTGTATGATATTAATGATATGTTCTTATTACCCTGTGCTTGATACTGAGGAGAGACGTTAACCATATTCTGTCGCGTGGGGTTTTGGGGTGGCTGGCCCATATTCTCTAGCCTCAGTTGCTTATGCTGCTCAAGGTATGCCTTTATCCGGCATGCCTCTACCAGGTGATCCCACCTATGATGATAGAAACACTCTTTAATGTCTTGTTGCAGTCAGCCTCCCTAGAACATACTACCAAAAGCTGGTTGTGTTCCTGGACTACCAGTTAGGAACCCTCTAAAGTTTTGCGGTGGAGCCCCCATTGTGACTGGTGCCATCTGTACATCTTTTTCAACCTATGCTGCACTCATTTTGCTGTGTCTCTTTGGGTCTGCTCCTGCTTCTTTCTATCCTTTTCTTGCTTTTTCTTATGGTAGTGGAGTATATGAGCTTGTATATCCTGCCTGGGATTGGTACCTATACCAACTACAGGAAACCAATGTAGGATCACACTGTGTCACCCCCCAGCAGGTTCGCCCCTAAGCATTATGGTGAATGCAGTTCGCCAAGCGTGTGTACTTGCAAAAGTTTTTCGAGTATTTCACCAGGTTGGTGTAGATTAGTACTGGTCATCTCTATACACGTGTTTCTGGATTCTTATCCGTCGTCAGTAGAGATTAGGCAATTCAAATATTTGGGGTTGCTGAGCAGGCTGCCAAAGTGTTCTCGGGTCACAGTACCTCTCAAGGCGCGCAGGTGCCTCTCCACGAGCTCGTCAGCTCAAGCGGCTCGAGGGAGCCTTTTAAACAGGAAACCAATGTGGGATCACACTGCTTCACCCCCCAGCAGGTTCGCCCCTAAGCATTATGGTGAATGCAGTTCGCCAAGCGTGTGTACTTGCAAAAGTTTTTCGAGTATTTCACCAGGTTGGTGCAGATTAGTACTGGCCATCTCTATACATGTGTTTCTGGATTCTTATCCGTCGTCAGTAGAGATTAGGCAATTCAAATATTTGGGGTTGCTGAGCAGGCTGCCAAAGTGTTCTCGAATCACAGTACCTCTCAAGGCGCGCAGGTGCCTCTCCACGAGCTCGTCAGCTCAAGCGGCTCGAGGGAGCCTTTTAAACAGGAAACCAATGTGGGATCACACTGCTTCACCCCCCAGCAGGTTCGCCCCTAAGCATTATGGTGAATGCAGTTCGCCTATACCAACTACGCTGTCCAGCCCACTCTGTATCTCGGTGGGTAACCCTTTCTCCAAAATGTTATAGAAAAATGTGACTTGTAGGCCTATGTTGGCCCACAGCTGTACGGTTTCCTGTCATCTTACCCTCATTCTGTTTAGGAAATTGTTTATGCTTTCCTCTGGCTTCATGGTCTCTGCCATTACCTCTCCTACATCTGGAAAGTCAGAGAATATTTCTCTCAGAGTGGTCCATATCCGGTGCCTATGTGTATTAAATGTGGCCCGCCATGCTGGGTATTTGTGAGCGTGATTGCTGAAATGCGAGCTTGGGTGAACACCGTGTTTGTCTGCTCCTCAATTAGGCTGCTTAGCAGGCTCTTAATGTCACCTATCAGTGGGTTGATACCTGCTGTATTTTTCTCGAAGCATGTAATCCAGTTCCCTGCCCCATCCATTGGCGGCGACTAAACTCCTCTTTGTCCATCTTGGCCCATGGCACGCATATCATCCCTGCCAAGCCCTTCTGCAGTAATGGGTACATCCTCACTCAAGGTTCATCTACAGGTTTCTCTTCAACATAGCGCTCCCATCTTGCGAGGCATTGCTGCATACAGAGGAAGTTCCAACTGGGGTTTCCTCCTTCATTCCTGATGCATTCCTCCACTACTGTCATATCCTCTGGCCTATACGACCCTTCCCTCAGCCAAGACCTGTCATATTGGTCCCTCTCCCCAGTCCAATCTGTAAATAGGTCACAAAACGGGTACGCAAAAGTCTTGACCTCCTCTTTAGCTATTATCTCCTTCAGGGTTAGTTTGCCTTTGTTGTGCACCCATACAGAGCAGCAAGTATCCTCGTCGCTGCTACCCTCGTGTGAATGCACAGGTACCAATTTGTTTTATCTGTGTTCACGGGTAGGTAAGTACTGGGCTGCCCTGATCTCTTATTTCTTGGTCAGCCCCTCTCTTTTGTCGACTGGACAGTGTGGCTCAGAGCCCTGATAGTAACTTTTCATCTACCTCTGATTCTTCCCAACACTGCATTCTGTACCTGGCCCTCTTCACTCATGAAAAGAGTGTGCTATCCTATACTGTTCCTCTAACTCCTCGTCGCGTGCCCTTTCTCTCATGAGCATCAGCTCACACCTTTCTTCCTCATGCTGTCTGGCCTGTCTTTTTTGCTCTGAGCTGCTTGCTGCTTTCATTGTCCTGGCTTCACCTTCAAAGTCACTCTCCATTTCTTCCTCAGTTACCTGGGCAATTCCTGTAGCCCCACCCTTGTCATTGTGTCCAGGGGACTGGAGCCCCCTTCCTCTCCCGAGCTCGCTGAGTCGCTATCAAGAACTGTCACAAACTTTCCTGACACTTCTTTACGCTTGCCTGAACCAGTGGGAGTGTGTGTGCTACTTGCCTTTGAGGTGCCACGTAATGAGCATTGTCGATGGATAGTTGAGCTTTTGGGGACCTTCCTTAGGGACTGGGGCTTGCTGGAGGCATCTAGGTTCTCTTGCTTTTGGTTTTCTCAAGCTTAGACCTAACTGTCCTTTTTTCATGGGGGGGCTCATTGGCTTCTACTACTGTTGGATTTGAATATCCTAATGCAGGGGCAGCTGGTGTGAGTACATCCATCCTGCATATGGTGGGGGAGGTGCCGACGCCTTGCTCGCTATCAGCATTGTGGGGCTATCGATTTTAGCTTCTTCAAAGGTGGCCCATAATTCTAACATTGATTCTCTTTTGTCTTTCTTTGGTCTTGCATATTTAGTTTTTATATGTGTTTTAGTATGTGCAATTATATTTGCGTCAAATGTTCCCACCTTATGCCAGGGAAATGTGTGTGTGTCTTTGTGTGTAAATGCCACTCTTGGTAAAACTTGTTAATTCTATTTTTCTGCTTGGGGAACCTAGTTTCCATATGCTAATCCATGGCAATTTTAGTAATTTGAACAAATACAACTTAAATGCCATTTTGTAGTTTTATTTGTCTAATCGTAGGGGCAATCGTACGTGGTGCACCAAATTACATACTAGGAGCTCAGTTCTTTTGCAATATTAGCATCAATTAGTTTGTATGCTCTTTGCGCATGTTATCCTCTAAAGAGAGAAGGCTTGCATGGAACAGGTTCCTAAGTGAGCTGGATAGTCTGCCAATATCTGCTCTAAAACAAAGGTGGAAATCATAGAAATCATATCATAATAACTCGGGAATCACTGGTCCCTCTTGGCAATATTCAAGTTATGCCCAGTTTCCCAGGTCCATATTTTCCCTGTGTTCGAATTCCAACCTGTTAAACGTCCAGGGTCCAAGCTAGATGCACGTCCCACACTTCTTCCAGATACTAAAGTAAATGATGCATTGGAATACCCTGCACTGCTGGACCACTTACAACATTTCTAAATGGAGCCCAACAACACCAAACGCAGCCAAGATGACCAGACAGTAGCCCAGGGGAAAAGGATTGCCAATTTCAATTAGGAGGAGAGCCATATATTAATAGCAGAAATCACAAAGAATGAACACCTTCGCTTTGTCACCACCAAATTGCCATTAGGGAAGAAGGAAGCCATTTGGCAGTCCATAGTGGATAAGATTAACAGTGTAGGGCAAACAAAAAGGATAGTCCCGGAGTGCAAGAAGCACTGGCATGATTATAAGTGCAGGACCAAAGAGAAATTGTCCAAGAACCTGAGGGCAGCTCAGAGGACCGGAGAAGGTCTAGATCTCCAAGAGGAGTTGGATCCATTGGAGGACCAGGTGGCGTCACCCATCCCAACAGAGTTAGTGATAGGAGTGGAAGGACAGGACAGTGCTACGGTCGAGAACTTAGAAGAGTGAAAACAAGGGAGAATGTTTTTACAAATATCATGCAGCACAGCAACACACTTTGCTGTGCTGCACTTTGCTGTGTGCAAGGGAAAGGGCAGGAATGTCTCACATGTAAACTCATCAATCACATCAATGTCAATATTTTTGGCAGTGACTATTCATTCAGGCCATTCCAGCCCTGCCAAATGTCTTAGGTCCATGCATGATAATAGTGGGACTTGTAGTGGAATGTACAACATGATTGACCAGGACTACAAGTCCCACAATACCAAGTAAAAAACCTGGCCTGTAGCAGACCCTCATGCATGGACCTTGGAAACTTTACACAAACCATTCAAGCTCCCTTGCACCACGAAGTAAGTGTGATTGTCTTTCGGCTAGGTAGCCAAATGTGGAGTGTAACGTTATAGAATGGAATGGAGTTGCCAGAGGATCAGCTTCTTCTCACCCGAGAGGGGATCGTGGTGCTGAGTATGTGAAGGCTCTCCAAGTTGGATCATGTGAAGAGTCAGGTGTTCAATCACTAGCACTAAACCATATTGCATACGTTGTCCTGATGAGATGTCAGGTTATAGCAGGTGTTGTCTTCCATTCTAGAGACCATTCTGTCTTGCTCAAATGAATATTGTGGGTGGTGGTGAATGCAAGTGATGCTCACCAGAGGTCCATGAGTGTTTGTTGGAAGCATGGATGGTGTGTGCGCAAGGTGAGTCCCTGGTAGTGTAGTGCCTTGTAGGTGGGGTTGATCACATTGGACTGGCAGTGTCTGAATGGGTACCCATTGTATCTCAAGGAGATGAGGTGTGATGAGTGTGCCGCATGGTACGCTGAGTGATAGTCAGGCACTGTTGGGTTTGATAGTTTCCCACATGTGTAGCAGCTATGCAGGGATGCCGTTGAAGAGTCCATTGGTGTACTATATTCTACATGTGATGTGGGCCTTGGTGATGGTGTAGCAGTTGTGAGGAGGGAGCCATAAGAAGAAAAGTCTGACTATACTACACATCAGAAAGCAGGTACAGGTGAAACAGGGAATAGCGAACTGACAAGGTGAGGTAGGAGTCGAGGATGAAGGGCAGGTTTTTGGAATGGTTAGTGGGTGATGTGTTTGGGTCCAGTTGTGTGGGCAACCAGGGTAGGTACATGTTGCAGAATATCCTTACTACTATCTTATGAGGTTCAGCATGAGCCATAGCTCTCACATACAGGTATGTATGTTGGTCAATTGCATAATGTTTCAAATGGTGGTGTTGTTGGAGGCTTCTGAGAGTTAATGTATGATTTAGGTGTAATCAGTGTGTGAGATAAAGTAGAGTCCCTGGGTCTGAATGATGATTGCCAGAGGAGTCATGTAAAAGTACAAGTCAGTGGGGCTGAGTGCAGACATTTTTGCTACTCTGCAGTTGAGCACCTTGGGTATTGAAGACATGGAGTGAGAATGAGTGGTTGCATAATTCCAAGTGTGACAGTGTCTATCCCCATCAGTAATGAGTCTCAGGGTCTACAGTTGTGGACTCTGGAGATGTCTTTGTGTGCAAGGAAACTACTGGATTCCACACAAATAAGTTAGGTATAGTAAATACATTCCCTTGCCCATTCCTGCTGTGTAGCAAGATAGCTTGCTATCTAGAGTTGTATAGATGTGTGTCAAATATGACCCCTCTGCCACATGATTGCACAAATTGTATGCAAGACAGCACAGCAAGGCAGATTGGTGTGGTGCACTGTGTGAAAGGCAGAGTGGTGGATTAAAAGTCAGAGATGAGAAAATCACATTACTATGTCAGTGTTGTGGACTAACTGATGGCCAGAGGGAAGGCAGGCAACCCAGTGACATGGTACAATGTTCTCTGCAAACGTGTCAATGAGTGAATGTTACATCAATTTTGACATAAAATTTAAAAGCTAATCAATATGTTCAATGGGGCCCTTACCTGCACTCACTCTTTCAGGGAGGTAGACCAGCAAGTTGACTAGCTGTGTTGCATTGTGTGGTAGCCAACAAATAGGACCCCTTGTCACACAGTGGTTGTGTGAACAATGTAAAAGTATCAACATGTAAAAGGCAACAATAGTGTAATATGGCATTGTGTACTTGTAGGAAGTTATGTTCTACACATCTATTTGTAATATAAAGTGTATAAAAATTAAGTTTGAATGTCCACTAAATTGCTTTTGTCAACATCGATCATAGATCATCATTGATATATTTCTACTCAATTGCAGAGCAACTAACAACACCTCCTGTACAGCAGCCTGACCTCAATGACCAACCTGTTGTAGATGCCATCCTGCCCACCATGGACGATGACAGTTCTCTATTGGTCCTGTGTCTATCATCATGCCACCTCCTTTGTCACCCAGTATACTGTACCTTTTTGTTTGAGCACCTGTTGATCTTATCCACTTGTGGACTTTTGAAGAAGCCTACCTTCCCTAATGGCAATTTGTCCCTCCTCACTAAAAGTCTTCATATATGTTGCATGACATGTCTCCCAAATGGACTCTGCCTGGTCATTCTTGGTTCACAAGCAATGTTGGTATTGTTGGCCCAAACACTGCCAAAATGCTTGTGTTGACCGACCCACATTTGTAAATAAATTCACTCATACCAACCAAAGTGTTGTATGTTTGTAGTTGAAAGGGCTACATATACCATGGTGGATGTGTACTATCATAACCCATTTATTAGCAGTCCAAGGAGAGAGAGTTAAATTCACTAGAACCTGCTGTTGTTGGAAATGCACTAACAACAAGTACATCCACAGCAATTGCATAATGAGGAATGGGTTGCCTCCGAATGGACCGTTAGGGTGTGACAATAAGCTGCAATTAGTTGAGTGACATGCAGTGAAAAACTCATCCTATACACACACAAACGCTTATTGTTAGAAATGGTGGTCTCTAGTTGGCAATGGTTTGCACCTTTGTCCAAATAGGGACCCTTCCTTCTAGTCAGGATAAGGGGGATACACTACTGAAATAACCCTTGCTCACCCCCTTAATAGCTTGACACGAGCAGTCAGGCTTATCTGAGAGGCAGTCTGTGAAGCATTTGCGCATAACACACAGTGATACAGTGAAAAAACTACAAAAGGACGCCACACCAGTTTTAGACAAATAACCAATATTTATCTGTGCAAACATGAACAAAACGATAAAAGATCCACATACAGTAATCAAAAATAGGCACTTTGCCAGAATGACTTTAAAATGCAGTTCCTTAAAGCCAGTAGCTCCATCTGGGGCTACCGCGGTGCTGTAAACAACAGAATCCAATAGTTCCGCCGACCACGTGGGTGCGGACCGGCGTCAGTGTCAGCACACTTATAAACAGTACCTTTGGTTCCGGCCAATCGCATCGGTGCAGGCCAGTCATGGCAACCGTCGCAGTTGCGATGTGAAGCGGTGCGGCATGCGGTGCCCTAAAGTCGCAGTGCAGGCAGCGGCTCAGTGACGGTCATCCAGCGATGTTGGTGAGACCAGGGCTGCTGTGTGAAGCGGTGCGGTGCTTGTTGTGGTGCTGACTGGTCATGGTGCAAGCGGAAGTGTCGGATGTTGGGAGCTGGCACCGGTCAGCCCAGGCTGCAGTGTGGGAAGTCGCGGTGCACCGTCTGACTTACGAGCGGTGCCCCCAAATCAAAGTGCAGTCACGGGTGTCGAGGTCAGCGTGCAGCAATGTTGTCTGTGAGACCAGGGCAGTGGAGTGAAGCAAGGCGGTGCCGAGTGCGGTGCCCACAGGTTGCGGTGCAAGCAGAGGCTCGGTGGTGGCGGCGGTCGTCGTCGGTGAGGCCAGGGTGCCTTCTGCTGTGCCTTTAGGACACAGAGCCAGCAGTGGTGTTGGCTGCTTTCCCCCTCTGTGGCAACTAAAACTCACGGTTCCAGAGGCGGTACCCAAAGGTAGGTGAAGTCTTTGCTGTCCCTGAGACTTTGTGAACAGGACGCAAGCTCTATTTCACGCCCTTGGAGATACTGAGCGACAAGTGAAGAAAGTTCAATTCAGTCCTTTCACTGCCCAAGGCAGAAGCACCAACTGCAGTCCAACCAAGCAAAGCAATACAACACAGCAAAGGGGCAGTACACCTACTGGCAGTTCTTTCAGGTCTTCTTCTTGACAGGTTCCTTGATGCAAGCGAGTTCTAAAGGTCTGGGGTCTGGGCCCCAATATTTATACTCAGTTTCTCCTTGTTCTCTTGGGCAGAGAGGGCCTGTGCTCAGTCCAAACCAGTTTGGTCCTCTCCCACCCAGCTTTTTGACAGGAGGTGGAGACAGCATTGTCCACGGCAGACCAGGCCCATTCAGGTGCAATGAAATCTCCTCCCACTACTCTAAATGCAGCCTAGGTCTATTCAGCTCTGCCCTGATTCATCCAGGAAAGGCAGGACACACCTCAACCCCCCCACCCCCCAGTGGCTGTTTGAAGAGAATGCACATCCCCAGCCCCTGTCACTCCTACGCCAGACAGTCAATCCACAACCCAGCAGAGGCACACAGGATGGCTAAGCAAAAAAATACGTTCTTTCTAAAAAGTGGTATTTTCAAACACAGAACATAAAATCATCTTTACTAAAAGATGCATTGCTACATTCTGAGTTCAGGCATACTAAACTCCATTTCTGTATCTTGTCCCAATGAGAAGATATGCTCGTAAAATGTTACCCAGTACTTCCCATTCTATCCTATATGACAGATAGCCTTTCAATAGTGAAAAATTAAATATACTGTCTTTCACTAATAGAGCATGTCTCACACACCAGTACATGTCCTACCTTTCAAATACACCGCACCCTGCCCATAGGGAGACCTTGGGCCTACCTTAGGGGTGACTCACATGTAATAAAAGGGAAGGTTAGGGCTTGACAATTGGGTGCACTTGCCAAGTCGACATGGCAGTAAAAACTGCACGCAGACACTGCAGTGGCATGTCTGAGAACCCTTTGAAAGACTGCTCTTTTAGGTGGCACAATCAGTGCTGCAGGCCCACTAGCAGCATTTGATTTACAGGCTCTGGCACTCTTAGTGCACTTTACTAGGGACTTACCAGTAAATGAAATATGCCAATCATGGAAACACCAATCCATAATACAATTTACAACAGGAGCACTTGTACTTTAACACTGAACAGCAGAGTCAAAACCGGGAGGTCAGAAAGCAAAAAGACTGGGGAAACACGCCAAAATATGCCAGGTCTAACACTTGCCAGCTATAAATGGTGTTTGGGATACATGTGAGCCCATAACACTGTTTCTCTCATTCACATGCATCTAGCTCAGTGAACACGACAAGGTGATCATCCTATTATGATAGCCTCAATGCTCACATTGAGGACATAGGACAGCACACAAATTAGCATGGTAGCATTAATAATAGGCAGATACTTATGCCCATACTCCTTCTGAATTAACATCATACCTGTGCCACACAAGGATGCACAAGGCCAATCCAATGCCATGGATGTCAATATGCATGAAATGCAAGGGCTTACTGTTGTGGCCCAGTGTCAACTTGTGAATGGTGACTAATACTACACTGGGATAAGTAGGGTAAACGTGTTCCTCTGCCCCTGAGAGGTTGCAAATATTTTGTGTGAGTGCAACCACACATTACATCGTACACACATATTGCTGCACGGGAGATGGAGCACACAAGTAGGCACAAAATAACACCTCCCCAGGGGAAGATGACATAGGAGACTTATGGGCATAAATCATTGAAAGCAGTTACCCAAAGTGAGCTACATGTAATGCAGCACTTACCAAGTAGTCAATGGCAATGATAATGGAGGATCTTCAGACAGATGTGGATACATTCATTATTTGTAACCAGTCAACAACAATGACCCACTTGCACAATGGTGCAAGGGTGTGTGCCGTCATGGCAGGCACCAATGTGTCCCACCGCAGCCTGGAGTCTCTAATCGGTTGTGCCAAAACTATATCAACTATACTAGCCCTATCACTTTCACACAGAGTTCAACAGTAGTATGCTGCCTGTGTATGCTGTGAACAAAATTTCCAAATGAGGCCCACTTACAATGGGTAAAGTTTGAAAAGTCTCCATAATTGACTCAATTGTCAGGTAGACTATCAATTCTCCATAGACCTCTGACAAAGCAACATGTACCTACAAAGATTGCAGGTCAATAGCTACATAATATACTGAATCCAACTTACTTCATGCTAGCTACTCGTGAATATAAAAGTAGAAAAATGTTAATCGATAAAAACTATCTAACCTACCTACACCTATCTAGCCTAAACTAAGCTTAACACTACCTTACACTATCCTAACTTATCTTAAACTGTCTACACCTACAGAGCCTATCCTAACTGACTTTAACTCTAGCCTACACTATCTTAACTAACCCTAAACTATCTTACTTACTCAATACAAATGACAAGTTAAATATCTACCTTCCACCCCTTAATAACATAGGTTAGCACAATACGGAAAACAACCACATCCTAAACATGCACTACCTATACATGTAATTCTAAAAAAAAATATTTTTTTGGGGTTGTTTTTAATTCAGTATTTTTTTTAATAACACACATTAAACAGCAACTCCCAACCCACTCAAAAACGCATGCCAGTCTAAAAACACACTTAAAAACTACTTCCCAATTAAGCATGTAAAAACTAACACTAAACTACACAATACCTATGCTAAATCCTAACTAACACTATGCCTAAATTACTAAAACTATAAAAATAGCCTGTAAAGAAAAATAAAAAGGAATTGTCGAAGAGAGAGTTCAAATTTAAGCTCCATGGCCTCTTGTAATGTTATCATGATGGCATGAAGACTTGCCAGCTCATCCTCTATGCCATGCATCCATATTTTAAGCTAATCTTGCAGGTCTTTCAGGGCCTGGGCCTGAAACTAAGATCCTGTGATAGGGGTTGGGACCATGGCCTGTGTGGCTGGCACTTGATGGCCAGTAGATAGGCCTGGAATCGCCTGATCAACATCCAGCTTCTGGTGGACTCCCTCCTGGGGTTTCTGGCCATTGGAATGGTCTGTGTCAGCCCGCCTTCCTGCATTTCAGGTTCCCACAGACTTGGCTTTTTCATAGAGCACCCCCATCTTCTTATAGGCATTGCCTACATGCCGGATGTGGCGGTAGTGCACCAAACTTATTGAGGGTTAATTGTCCTGTTCATTTGTCATATTGTCTAGGGAGGTAAAGCAAGAATGTATCAGCTAAAGTAGGAAATGCACATGATGTCTGCAATATTAGGTTTACATTGTCATACAATTATATGTGGCAGGCCAGCCCATCACCAAATATTGAGAATGAGATATGGACAATACATCTCCTAATCAAACACGGCAATTTCTGCATTGCATTACTCATCTGGAATTACACAAGGTAACATACAATGCTGTCTTGACTTACTCAGTGCCATGTAGTCAAAACATAGATGGAGGGTGGGTAGCTACCTCCTGTAAGACATAACTATTGTACACTTCACCAATTTAGACTCAGGCAAATACCAAGAAATCTAACATATAGCTTCTGGTATACAGTTGTAACAATACCATGGTGACTGTAACATAATTAAATGTCTGCACACACATTCGTTCTAGGCTGCATTCCTCACCTCACATTACGCTTTAGGCAATGCATCTCAGGAGTGCACACGTACATGCATGTTGGAGTACTCATCTGTACAAGTACATTGTAGTGTATGATGCGGGGAACCTTGCACCATGAATCAAGGGTAACTGCATAGGTGCTAGTTACCCCACCGGCAGGCGAGCAATGTAATGGGCTGTATGCTGTTGACACATTGCATACCTGCATGTGGATGATTACACAGTGCAGCAATATTACTAGCTACCTGGCATTGTATGAATGCCTCCAAGAAAGGGGACATAGGGTATATGAGGCCATGAGTTTGGCATTTCAATTTAAATCCATGTGCATACTAGTGACATAAATTATTATGTTTGCACTGAGGTAGGAATCCTGACATCCTGTCACGACCTGCCTAGCCACATGTCCATAACCTGCCATGTGGACATCTACACTCACAATGCATCAGTCAGGCAGTCTGGTAATGATTTATCCAACACCATGGTTAAGTAGATTTGCAAGCCTACATCCTTCCAGCCTCCATGGAATCTGTGTAATTGTTCCTCTGTCACTCCATTTCACATATGTATGACATAGACTACTCTGAGGGATGCTCAAGTAACCCTGAGGCCAGATTACAGCAGCCATACCTCAGGTTAAGGGAAGCAAATGAGCAATAGTGCGACCAAATGTGTCCAGCTTCCACCAGCATTATGACATGCAGCACACAAATTCAGTCACCACACACTGTTGGGTTCTACACTCCCTTTGAACTATACTAGAGTGTATGAAGTTGAATCCAAACTACCAGCACACACACATTCAACATGTGCTCACTGTTCCACATTTGATCCTTAGTGTTGTGCATGTCTTGCGCAGACACATGCATTCTGCACATGTTGGTATCATGCACTTTTTTATGATGAACCTGATGTAGGGCAGGGGTGGGTGTAACTCAAGGCTCCAGACCTTTTGAGTAGGTGTGTGTTCCAGTAGGCCTTAGTGCAGTGACCCAAGGTTGAATGCTATTTTGTACTACTACTGTTCACTACAAAACATGCTGCTAACTCCACGTTAGCTCTACCTTAATCCTGGTAAAGGCAGTAGCGTACATCTATTATGAGGACAGGTGTGTCTGTGACCATCCTGGGCCATTAAAGTTAATGGGGTGACCCTATATCCCTCAGGACCTGGGTATTGGCAATATAACAAACAATTGGTCCTGTCGGGTGATGCAATTGCTGTGATCAGTCACTATTAATGCAAACAGAAATCAATATCTTCATATGATAAACAATAAATGTAAATTTTTAACTAACAAGAAATAAGACTTTATGAAGAGAACACACCAAAGCAAGGAATTTTCAAAAGCGAAGTATTATTTACTTTTCAGTTTTAACAAGCAGACTGCAATCCTCAAAAAAAGGCCTAGGTAATGTCAACCATCCATATTCCAAGTTCCCCTTTGGGCATATACCAGAGTTGGTGGAACAAACAACTATGCAGTTCTACCCTCAAGACAGGCAGAGCCGACATCAACCGTTCACTTTAGCAGCTACAACGGGGGTTATATGCTTGATGGTCCTCTTTATTTTGGAAATGGTCAAGTACTCATTATTAACATGAAAGGGTGTGTGAGCGAGTGAGTGAAAGGATGGAGAGATGGATGAGTGAAAGGGTGAACAGATAGATAGATACATTTTTTTGGAGAAGGATGCATAGGTTTGGATATGGATTTGTGGACGGACGGAATGGTGAAAGATTAAATGATTAATGACAGTATGAATGAATGACCTAATTGTGGGAGAAAATAGTGGATATCACCAGGTGGGTGGAAGGATGAACGGATGAATAGATAGATGTCTGGATAGAAGAGGCAAACAAGCTCTTCTGGGGAGTCTTGTGATGACTTATTTGGTGCCATCAGAGCTTTGATTTAAAGTGGGAGGTATTGAGATTTACAGTCTACTCCCTTGAGGGCAAGGGTACAGTACTCTTAACATGCATGGTTAATTTCATACCCTAGATCTCCATTGCACCATATTCAGTAAGATTGTGTATGTACTCATATGTTTGTGCTTGAATTTTGACATGGAGGCTTCACACATTCACCATTTCTGTGTTCTTAGGTGATGAGATGTTAGGCATCTCCCTTGTCTTATTTGGCTGGTTACCGCTGTTGGGATGGGTGAACACAATGTCAATGAATGTCATGATATGTGCAGGCTCGACAATGCCCGGCAACAGCGATATCAGTAAATGCAATGTGAACGCATGCCATAGCTTGTGCTCGCACAATGCACGTCAGTGCAATCTCAATGTATACTGTAGCTTGTGCCTGTACAGCAGCGCCAACATCAGCAACAGTGATACCAATATATGTAATTATCCATGCTCGTACGATAATTTTGTTGTTGCTATTAAGACCAATGTCAATATACGTTCAGACCAGAGCAAACAAAATCTCGTTAAAACCAGTATGAACTATATCAATGCACAACATGACTGCTGTAAACGTAATGTTGATAATGCCAATAAAAATATACCAATGGATGCAATATTATTTTTAGGAGTTCCGATGAACTCACATCATTGCTGTTGAATTCACCCAAGGTGACCTCCCCATCAACCCCGAGTCAGAGATGCGTGGCCAGGCAGGTCCTGTGACCCAAGGCCACGCTTATCGAGTAACAAGTCACAGGTGGGGCCCCCCATAAATATCAGGCTAACACACCCAGGGAAAACCCTGATCGATTCCACAGATAGATAGTTGCACCACAAACAAGTCCTAGATAATTGGCCTCATAAAACCTGCTCGGCCAAAGGCTCGCGTTCCCCAGAAATACTACAAAGCTAGAGACCACATGTAGATAGGTACACTCAACCAATCAGGACACAACATGCACACCGAACGTAGCGATCACGTGCCCCACACACTGGAAATCTGGACACATGCACAGTGGCCCACATTAAGCTCTCCCCAAGGTCGAGAGCCACATGTGTCCTTATCAGATGCGTACATGTTATTGACTTATGACTAGGATGCTCTTTTGGAATGTAGCGAACATTTTATTGTACCTCAGGAACTGTATAAATTGACTGCCAAAACTTTGTACATTGAGAGACTCTGAGCAGACGCACTCTGTCCAGGCTCTCCCGGCCGGGTTTAATTAAACCAACTTGCTCCTGTTTTGCCAAATGCCTCTTGTCTTTTCATTTATTTAAGATAAATTCATATCCGAGCAACACTGTCAAACATTGCGACTTCATCAGGTTATTCTGTTCTGTTAGAGGCCTTGGAGCCTGCTTGCATAGTTGTGGTAATCATAGTAAATGTGCAATTTGTCAACTGTGGCAAGATACGGTATTGATATCAATCAGCCCCGGAAAGGTGTCACATATGAAGTTTTTTTGTGCATCTCCAAACATAGGTGTAATGTATGCATTCTTTACATTTGGCATTTTTACATCAACACCTGTGACTAGGCCTTTGTTTATGACAACTGTCACTCATGGTCTGTGATAGTATCTGCACCAATATTTGCCCCTGTAAAATGATGAAAATTTGCATGCTTGTCCAATGGTGAGACACCCTAAAATGAGGGGTTAGCTCAAGTAGGGCAATTTTTCCCTATTTGTGTTCCCTCAATGAGTGAGTGCCATATGAAACACACTTTGCTGCTGCACAACACAGCAAGACTGCAGTCTGTGAGGACAGGAATAGACAATTTAGATGTAGAAATGTGGCAAAACTGGCCTATCAACTTGTCACAGAGAACTTTAACTGAGTCTGAAACCCGGGTCCTAAAGAAGGGATTAGGCTTTGTACCCACTCCCAGAACTGAAAGATTCCGGGGCAACTGTGAGCTTCAAAATTTCTTTAGAAAGATACGATTGAAGGTGTTCTTTCATGACAAACCCAGTCCCACTCAGACGGACTCAGGGCTACGCAATCCCTCAAAGTTCACCCCGAATGCTAATATGAAACCTAATGAAATACTCATATTCCAACAAGCTGTTCCGAAAAAAGTTGCCAAAAGTGAAAGAAGATCTTCCTTTCATAATCTCTCTGACTACACAGATCACCGGACTGGAATCTGATGCTGAATCTCATGGTTGGCTCAGCAGGAATGTGGCTGATTTCCTCATCAATAAACAACCAAGAACTCCTTACTTTTATGTCTTGCCCAAAATCCACAAGGGACAACATCCACCACTGGGATGACCAATTGTATCCGGGATTAACTCCCCTCTGGAGCCCCTGTCTTGCTTCTGTGACCACTTCCTACAACCAGTGGTACAAAATACTTCATTAATGTTACAGGACACTAGAGATGTCCTGCGGTTGATTGAAAACACCAATAATGCACACGATATCAACTTATTGATGACATGGACATAGAGGCACTCTATACAAATATACCCCAAACAGCGGCACTCGCAGTGGTGGAGAGTGCTCTATTAGCCGAAGAATGGACTTCATCAACTCCAGTAAGCTTTATCATAGAGTGCGCAACTAAAGTTCTCACTGAGAATTTCTTTCAATTTGAGAAACAACTCTACCACCAGACCCAGGGGACATCAATGGGAAGCACATTTGCCCCTAGCCTGACATGCCTCTACATGGCAACCTTTGAAAAGGATAGGATTTTACATGAGTCTAATCCCTACAACTCAAATATCACACCATGGCGCAGGTATATTGATGATATCTTGATTTTTTGGAAAGGCCAAAGGGAACTTTGTGAGGCATTCTGCCAGTGGATTAACACCCTCAATCCCTATCTCCACTTCTCCAGTAGTATCCTAAATAATAGGGTTCCTTTCTTGGACCTGATGGTCACCTTGACACAGGGGAGATTGATGACTACCACATACAGAAAACCAACTGATTGCAATAGTTTACTTCTATACAACAGTCATCACCCTAAAGGTTTTAGAGATAACTTACCATAAGTACAAATTTTACGGCTACGCCATAATTGCAGCACCATGCAGGATTACAATATTCAGGCAAAACAACTATCAAATAATCTGAAAAAAAAGAGTACACAGCTCACAGTGTCAAGGTTGCCACAATGTAGGTCAAGAACAACAATAGGGAGGCACTCCTGGAATATACGACAAGACAACAGAAAGACACATTGACATGCATAACCACTTATACATCAGACTCCCCACAAAATTCGCAAGATTATCAAAAAACACTGGTGTCTCTGGCGAACTGACTATACCACAACCTCGGTTCGCTTTTAAATGTACTATGAACATCAAAGACATGCTGATACACACAAAGCCACGGATACCTCCTAAGTCCAATCAGAAACCACTTCCACCAGTGACGGGGTGTTTCCTGTGCGGGTCATGCACTGTATGCACTCTGACTGTTACGACTAAGGAGGTCCACAAGACTAATACTCTGAACTGGGCACAGAAGAGACACACCAACTGTAATACCAGTAATTTCATATATACATTGACATGTCCTGCAATAAAAGGTACATCGGTATGACCACCAGACCAGTAAAAACACGCATAATGGAACACTGCAGCAACATTCAGTGCCATAGAATAAAGCCCTAAATATGCACACACTTTTCAGATCAGGGGCACACACCAGATGACATACGGTGGACCATCCTTGAGGCCCACCCAGGCATGAGTAAGAATGCGCTCTTTAGGAAAGAACAAAATTGGATTTTCCGTCTTTCAACACACAGAGGGGGGTTGAATGAAGACATTCCATGGAGTGAACTGAACAGATAATCCACTTCAGCCCCACCCCCGTGTAACACTTAGTGTACATCTACTGTCTACCTAGTAGGGACACACTACTATTGAGCCAATACACTTCGGCCTCACCAGTAACACTCGGTGTACATCTACTATCCACCGAGGAGGGACACACTACTTGTGAGCCATTCCATCTTGAACTACTTTGACCTCCCCAGTAACGCTCAGCATGCATATACTGTCCCATTATGAGGGACACACTACTATTGAGCCATTCCACTTGGATCTACTTCAACTACAATCTCATGAGTCACCACTGGATGCATGAGAGTCTAGCCACACTTCCCATGATCTCCAGTGAATTGTGTAGTTGCCTTAATATAGGATCACTCCAATGACTTGACCCATGTTAGTTTCCATTCCAGACTACACTTCCCATGACTCCCTGGGACCTGAGTAGTTCTCCTCTAACATCAAAGCTTTCCGCCCACTGCAAGCCATGTGAGCGGTTTTGATCGCTCCATCCACTGTACTCCCTTCCATCCCAGACTACACTTCCCATGACTCTCAGGGAGGTTTGTAGTTCTCCCTCATCACTGGGTCTCCCCGCCCTGATAGCAGGCTCCCCAGGGAATTTCGGTTGTCACTAGGCAACCACCAGATGTTGCAGCACATGTGTTCCCAGTTTAAGGACTTCCGCACCCGACGGCAACTAGGATCGTTGTTACCCATAAACATTGCCACAGCCCATGTTGGCGGGCAGTCAGAATTCCGGGCACAATACTTTAATTTACTATCTGGAACATACACTTTTACTATGGCCAGACCCCGGGGATACGGTTCTCTACGTTACTATACCACTCCTTAGGTACTTTCAAGATGGCGCGTCACCTTTTGATTCATTTTCTCCCCACACACGCGAGGGGGAATTGAGATCACCTGCTTAGTGAGCAGGTTTGAATCCTTTAAAGCCCCACCTCGCCCCTGTTGCTATTTCGCCGAGGTGAAAGAGAGAGAGTAGGTCGATCGGTGCAACCGTCACGATGACGCAGTAATTGTGTTGTGTTAATTGAGTTTGCAGCACAAGTCTCTGATGCTGATACAAAATATATGTGTTGACTTAAATATCTCTGCCAAACCTTTTACTGTTTTTTTGTAGGACACTAAATTAGCATTTATTCTGCCAATACTCGAGGAGGCCTAAGAGCAACCCTAATTGGGTGAGTTTACATGCCTCTTATCATAGTGTATGAGATTCTCATGCCTGCTTATGCCCTTAGATGTGTCACTTACCTGTCACTCTTTCTCTCTTTTTCATTGCACCTAATGCACATCAGTGCTAATAGCATGTTGTTCTAGCCAACGCATGCTGGACAAATATGAGATTTTAACCAATATAGATTGAAACTTTTTATTACCGGTCGACATTCTCATAAGGTACACCACATTTAGGTTTTAATAGTGATTGGTTTAAACCTGCTACTAATCGGTCATCCAACCACTGTGTAGATGAAAATACATTTTTGTTCCTGATGAATTGCCAATTGATCACTTCCGTGACAGATCAGGCATGAAACATGTTGACCTTTTATACTAGAGAGCAACCAGAGAACATTGTTCCACAGGTTAGCCACTATTGGTTTTAACCAGACAAGTAGACTAAGTGATTAAAACTTGTTTTGGAGTACTACTTAGCCTATTTTATTACACTACTAACACTCACCACACCATCACATCCATCTACACTTCATGGCCCTATAGCCCTACAACCCCACTTACCTAACGGCTTGGTATAAAAGATCCCCGACAAAGAGCCCCTATATGGGTGCCCGTCAGGCATTGCAGCGCCGGCCTGACGAGGAGCAAGCCCGATGATAAAGCATGACACCCAATTGGGTGTGTGAGGGCCCCAGTTCCAAAAGGAGCAGACTCCCATCCGCTCCTTTGGATTCTAGACTGACCAAACATATATTCTCAGTTTGTGACTTTGTCTAAAGGAACTGCATACTTATTTGTTACAATGAGTGCCATATGAAACACACTTTGCTGCTGCAGAACACAGCAAGACTGCAGTCTGTGAGGACAGGAACAGACAATTTAGATGTAGAAATGTGGCAAACCTGGCCTATCACGTTTTGCAGTACACTGCATCACATTGCATTGCTGCGTTGGTTGGTTTATTAACTAGAGGCATGTCCCATGTTTCTTAACAGCTCAGACAACATGATTGTTACATGTGGGGGCCTTCTTCTAGTTGAAAAGATGTGAAAAGATGTGATTAACATTGACTTTGACATGAAGACAACACAATGAATGAGTTCAAAACATGTATTCATATTTTGGAATATTAACATAATTTCAGGGTTTTTAACAATCATGTGATATGGTTTGCGTAAAATGATTTGCCACAATCTGGTTACGTCTCTGCCAGTCAGCCAATGTGTGATGGATCTCTCCTTCGAATTCATCCTCCCCCTGACATGTCCAGGCATCTGAACCTGGATGGCAGAACTCCAAAAGTCCCACTCTGTCTGTGAATTGGTGATTGGGGTCATGAACCATGGCTGCAAACCATATTCTTGGTCAGCTGAAAGTAGAAAAATACATCTGCACATTGCACATTGTTACTGAGACATAACAGTACATGTGTGTTATGTATACTGACAAACTCTTACACAATTGTTATTGTATAGAACATTAGGTGTTAGATACCGTTGACCATTGGTTTACACATGTCTCTACCAGTTCAATGTGTCATTCCAAATGTTGAGCATGTCCTGATACTTTGGAGACATATACAGGCTGACTTTCATGTCTAGGCAGTATTTGAGTATGATAGGTGTTTCTTTTAAATGTTCCTGACCTCTCTATGTTATGTGCACTCACTAGATGTTCAAAGTGACAAACTTATGATTGGATTTTCTGGCATATATTCAGCCATACGTAGGTTGTACCAACATGTTTGACAATCACACATACATATGTCCTTTTTAAACCTCTGATGTTGTTGTTAGCCTTAATTTCATTGGCACAGCCTTTGATTTGTTCACTTAATTTTGCATGGGTATTTACTGCATTTCCAATACATGACGTGGCTAGTCATATATTTTGTGGTCAGCCTACAGCAATGCTTTTTGTTGGACAAGGTGTTATGCTGAACTTAGATTGACTCACAGGAATGGTAATTTAGGCCATTTTCAGGTAGGACAAACTGATTTAGAAACAAGTAACTTTCTACTACAGACCTGGACACAAGGCTGTAGGTTTTCACATAAATGTATGTGTTTAAGACTTCTAGGTGAATCTGTACCTATTTGCCTTGATTCTGTCATCACTGATGTAGCAAGGCTATCTAAAGATTGGGATCCTGAATACACAGTGATACCTTGCCTTGGTGGCATTTTATTGTATGTTAGTTACTGATGTCTGACAGCATATTGTGTGACTGTGAGTTTTACATGGATGTACTCAGATGAAGGAAATGTAGGCAACTTAAAAAATGAAGTCACGTGAGGAATAATAAGGTTTCTCCTCATTAAGCTTCACCAGGGGAGGCATAGCTTTTTGGCGCATTCCCTGGATTACCAGATTTGGAAAATCTGGAAATGCATCATGAACCTGAAGGAAGTGGCTCCATTGGGTTCACCCAGGTCATTCACGACCACCTCTCAGCCTTCCAAACCAAATGAAGAGTCGGTCAGACAGTAGAGAGTACAAACCAATATCTATTTATTCAGGTACACTCAGAGTGGAGCCCGGTCTACCCAGTTGCTTAGGAGTGCTGCAGAGGGACTGACATCAGCAAGCATAGAGATACATTATGTACATTTCAGAATCAATGAAGGCACGCCCATAATGGAATTTTCCAAGCAGATGCAGAAAAACAGTGAAATACAAAAAATACGTTTCGATTCTGCAGCCGGGCACACACTATCTAGCTGTCAAGGTCATTCTGCCCGTGCCCGCCACTAGACAAGTGGGAGATGGCTTCTATCTAGATGGAAAGGTATGCGTTAATAAGAACAGTGTATTCATAAGTGAAGCCAAACCTAACCTTGGAGAAACAAAAACTAATTTGGGCCTTTTCTCTGAAATAGCAAGACATAAGTTTTGATTGTAACCCAAAATTGCGCCGACATATAAAATGGTGCCGTGAATGCTAACATACATACAATAATGCATAGGTAGGATTCTTTCTATTCTAAGAGACCCTCCTTTTTGCATAAGCTAAACATTTTATAACAGTATAAAATATGCAAAACAATAGAACAAAAATCAGGAGTGAACTTGACTATAAGCAGTCCATATCCTCAGAATCAGGTACGGAAACAGTAAGGAGGGAAGAAGTCTCAAAAATGCCCTCATCAATGTTCATAAGGTTGTCTATATCCTTTTGTAACATAATTGCAGCATTAGTATCATGAATGGATGTCTTCTTTGTAAGGAAAAGAGTGGTGCAACAGGAACAAAAGAATGGGAGATATTGAATGAGGTTACAGCAAAGTATCAGCACCACAACTAAATAAATTATTTTCTCAAAAATCCAACCCCAATTGCCAAACAATGACCAACTCCAATTTCCACTCTCCATTCCCTTGACTTTCTCCAAGATATCTACTATATGCTTTGTGATATTTTGCTCCATATTCTTTATCCTGACTACACACTGGTCCCCGACTACAGCGCACACACCACCACTCTTTGCCAAGATGAAGTCAACTGCATATCTATTCTGCTCGGAATTGATCTGCATACTTTCCAATTGCGTGGTGATGTCACGCAAAGCTGCCACTGTGGAGTTAGGTAATATCTGCAGCTTACATCCGAAATACTCTCTAGCTCTCTCACCCCTAGCCATAGCAGTACCACCAAATGTAATTATGGGGGAGAGAATGTATCCGAAAGTGATCCCATTACTGTAATTGTTGACTTCCAAATCAGTCACTCCATCACAAAATTCTGCAGTCAATGTTCTTTTTACCCATCTTACACTTGGCTTACTGTACTTTCAAGGCACGCCTAGGGGAAGCACCATTCCTAAAGCAACATCATCTGTGCCATTATAAACATTTGGGTAAGTACCATCAGACAGGAAATAAAATCCTTGGTGTGCATAAAGGGGCCCTTCATAATCTACTGGAGCATATCTAGTATTCACTGCAAAGGTACTCGGATCCTTATCTTTCACTAAAGACATCGTATTTTTTAACAACACTACCCCAGAACAATTGATGTACAGAAATGCATCAGTACTATTTACTATCGGACAACATGCAGGATAATAACCAGCTTTTTGGGTGACTATTAAATCTTGGTAATGCCAGCCCACTAAGGTAACGTTCTGTTCTTTCATATACAAATTACCACAATACTTATTATTGTCACACCCCGGATACCCTTTTCCTCGTGGCTTTCTGTAATATAGAGAAGGGCCGGGATACCCCATACCAAACTCACCCCTTACCTCTACAAATTGGGATGGGCGGGTATACGTATAATTGACAAGTGACAATGGGTAAGCAGTCCATAAACTTGTGACAGATTCAGTATGATAACAAGATGTACCTTTTCCCAAAAATCTTTTATGTGCGTCTAAAAAGACATTATTTGGTGTTGTTCTTTTCTGCCAAGCCTGAGGAATAACCTTACCCTTGGTACATGATGTCACATCCTTATTATGCTCCAAAACCCATAACACCCCACACAAAGCCAATAGCAACAGAATCACAAGAACAGCACATATGAACTTTTTCTTTGTGGACCAAAAAACATGTGTATAAATAGGGGAAAACACTGGCTGCTCTTTCTCAGCAACCATTCTGCCAAAGGGATGCATAACAAATGATAAAATGGGGCAAAATGCAAATGAGAGAAATATACAAGTTCCCAGTGTCCGTCAGAGCCTCACTGGTACAGGCTCCTATTGTTCATCAAAACGTTGGCGCTCTTGAGCACCGGCGGTGGAGCCTGCTCTGTCCTAAGCTCGTATTCCCACGTCGACCAGGATAATATACCCCCAAGGGGATATTTTTGATCTATCCTGTCCAATGTTCAAATGGTGCACAAATCTCTCATCACCCTAAACTAACTCCATTGGTACTATGACAAAGTACACCCTAACTTACACAGTCCATCCCTAACTAATCTGACTTCTCCTTTGGTGCACTGTCACCCAGCCGAGGGCGCAAATTGTACCTAATGACTCCAGGCACAGAGTGATCAACAAAAAGAGGCTCCTGGATAGCCTGTATTTCCGGAGGAACTGCTGAATTCAGCACTTCATAATTTTCCTCATCTGTTCGCGTCCAGGTCAGACTGGCGCCGCTGAAGGGGACAAACCGAGGCACCGTCTCGCACTCGGAATCCCCTATTCCATCATGCACCCACTAATCATAGGGCAGAGGTAGAGGTATTCTGCGACAGTGTGTCACATGAATCCAGTTCTTACGGCCAGCGACCTTGACTGCGGTGCACGTAGCTAGGAGGACCTGCACTGGCCCTTTCCAACGCAGCTCCAAACTTTTCTTCCATTGAAAATTCTTCCCAAGGATGTAGTCCCCAGGCTGAATGTCATGTCCGGGCCCCTCGGGTGTAGCTGGCAGAATTTCCCAGACCTGTTGGTGAATAAAATGCAGACTGTCAGTTAACTGGCAAAGATAGTCAATCAACAACGGGTACTCAATATCAGAAAACCGCTGAGGTCACGGGACGCCCCAGACATTTGCCGGGCATCCAAACACGACCTTGTACAGTGACAATCCTGTCTTAAAATGTGCTGTCGTTCCCGTTGACAAAAGAGCTAACGGCAAAGCATCTGGCCATTTTAATCCTGTGGTCTCCTGAATCTTTGCCAATTTAAGTTTGGAAGTACCATTGTACTTCTCAACCAAACTTGCTGACTGTGGATGATTGGCAGCATGGAACTTCTGCTAAATACACAGACCATCACAAATCAACTAAATCACCTTTGCATTAAAATGACTTCCGTTATCACTCCAAATAAAACGGGGCAAGTCGAAACGAGGAAAGAACTCCTTCAGGAGTATCTTTGCAGTCGCAATGGCTGTATTGTCTTTAGTGGGATAAGCCTCAACCCATTTACTGAATGCACAGACAACTACCAAGACATACTTCAAATTATTGCACCTTTCTAATTCTATATAATCCATCTGAAGGACCTCAAAAGGGAAAGTGGGTGGTGCAAAATTACCAGGCGGTGTGGGGGTTCCCTTTCCAGGATTGTGCATCATGCACACCATACAGTACTTCACTAAATGTGCAGCCATTTTCGAAATGTTGTCATTCTGCCATCCGGGGTCTAACAACTTGCATATACCCTTAGCACTAATATGGGCTGGGCCATGGGCCATCGTATTGACAGGAAGAACATATGCATCAGGCAACATCCATCTCTGCTTTCCTGACTTGTCATATTCAACATCCATCATCGTTTAATTGTGCTGTACTTTCCTGCCACATTGCCAACTCTTCGATTGTGGCTTCACTTTGTATCTCTTTCACATTCTCAAGTGTGTCCTCAAACATGGTGACTTCAGGCACCCACCTAGCCGGACCTGCTACAAACATTCTTTTCATCTTAGTCTAGGCCGTTTCTTTAGCTGTCTGATCCGCAAAAGCATGTCCCCTTCCTACAACGTCAATGACTTTCCGGTGGGCACTACACTTCACTTTAGCCAATTTCTTAGGGAGTGTCAAAGCAGACAAAAGCCTCAATATAAGGTGCCCATGCTGGATTTTGGTGCCATGTGAAGTAAGAAACCCTCTCTCGGCCCAGAGTCGCCCAAAACTGTGCGCAACCCCGAAGGCATACTGGCTGTCAGCATAAATATTGACAACCAGTCCCTCACTCAACTCACAAGCTCGTATAAGGGCAACAAGCTCGGCCGCTTGAGCCGACTGATAAGGGACTTGTGATGTCTCTACTACTGTATGCAGTATAGTAATAGCATAAGCAGCAGTGGTAGTGTCATCTGATAATTTAAAACAAGAGCCATCGACATATAGTTCCCCTTGTGGGCCAGATAAGGGAACATCAGTCAAGTCTACCCGTCCTCTCATCTCTTCCATCCGGAAGATACAATCATGTTTGCCGACTTCATCACTCTTAGAAGGGAGGGGCAGTAACGTGGCTGGATTCAGAGTAGCACATCTTTTAATCGTGATGCGTTTAGCAAACAACGTTAATTCATAGCCAGTCAGACGTGCACTGGTGAGGTGCTGTGTCTTTGTCTTATTCAAAAGTGTATCCAGCCCAAGTCCGGTCCATTGTCTAATCAAAGTGGCCATGGCCGCGACCACTCTTAGACAACTCGGGATGGCTCTTGCGACTGGATCAAGAACTGCAGAAAAATAAGCACACGCCGTTGCTTATCTCCAAATTTTTGTGTTAAAACAGAAAGCGCGCAAACAGCCATCTTATGGACGTACAACACAAACGATTTATTATAATCTGGGGTGCCAAGTACTGGAGCCGAACAAAGCGCAGTTTTCAATTGCTCAAAAGACTGCTGACAGTCAGGCGTCCAAGGCAAAGGCTCATGCACTTCTTTCGTTGTTAGAGCTAGCAAAGGTTTGATTAATAAAGAATAGTAAGGTATCCACTGCCGACAATAGGAAGTGATACCTATAAAAGCGCGCACATCTTTCTGAGTCTGTGGAATAGGCATCTTAACAATGGTGCTGATGCACTCGGGGGTCAACCTCCTATCCTCCTTTGACAGTAGGTGACCTAAATAGGTGACCTCCTGTCGACATTACTGAAATTTAGAAAGAGAAACTTTATGTCCATGATGAGCCAAATGCAGCAACAATTTAACTGTACTGTCTCTGCAACCTTGCTCTGAGTCGGAAGCGATAAGGAGATCGTCAACATACTGCACCAATACATTGGCTGTAGGAAGCAAAAGGGAATCCAATTGACTCTTTAAAGCCTGGCTGTAAATACTTGGACTCTCAGTATAGCCCTGAGGAGCTCGACAGAACCTAAAGCTTCTGCCAGCTAGCGTAAACCCAAACAAGTACCTACTATCCGGATGTGTAGGAATACTAAAGAATGCATTTTTCAAATCAATGACAGAAAAGAATGTAGCAGTGGAAGTAATCATTGTCAAAAGTGTAGTAATGTCCGGGACCACTGGAAACTGAGGAATTACTATTTTATTAACTTCGCGCAGATCAATCATGAAACGATAAACGTCTTCATGATCATCAGGGGAACCTGAGGGTGTCCGTTTAAAGATCAGAAGAATGGGGCTATTACAAATATTGGCAGACGTCTCCTCAACCACTCCCTTCTTGATTAAGTCCTGAATAATTTGCAATAAGGCTCGCTCTCTTGCCTGTGGTAATTTATACTGAGGCATACGAGGCAAAACAGCATTGTCTTTAACTTTGATCGAAACCAGAGGGATATGCAACAATCCCACATCTGTATCACCAGTGGCCCACAAAGTGGATGGTATGTCAGCAAATTCAGCAGGAAGAGGGAGAGGCAGGCACTGTCTAGTACTCACATTTGGGCCCATTGTCATATAAACACCTTCCGGGGAACAATAAATAGTAGCATGCCGTTTCTTCAACAAGTGTAAATCCATCAGATTTTCAACACAATTAGATGTTAACAAAAATGGAGAATCTAAAGTGAAAGGACCAATAGTCAATGCAAAAGGTCTTGAAATGGGGCTCACAATCGGTACACCAGAAAAACCTACCGAAACATTATTATGGCCAAACAGAGCCGCTCCAGGGACCATATTTCAAGAAACAGAACTTTTTGTCGCACCTGTGTCCACCAAAAATTCCTTAGTCGAACCTTGCAGTTCCGCTGTTACATAAGGACCACGCTGATCAACAGGTATCGGAACTGGTCCCCCACTCTGAACGTGGCTTTCCTAGCTGTAACACATTCCTGTCACTTTCTCCATATCATAGTCATCATGATAGTACTGTCCATCACGAGGGTTGTCAAAATAATTATTATCAGAACAACCCTGTAAGGCTGTAGCACTCTGAGCCCTATTAGCCCCACCAGCTCCACGACCTCGTCCACGAGAACCTTGTCCTCTGGGGACCGCTACCTTCTGCAAAAGCACTGGGCACTCGCTACGCCAGTGACCCTCTTCCTTACAGTACGCACACTGATTCGGCCCCAGAGGTGGCATATTCGGCTGCCTACCAGTACGTGGAAGCTGTCGGGCAGGACCACCATGTCCTCTGCCATTCCCTCTAAAAGCCTGTTGCAACAACACATTTGTCTTTAAATCTTTATGTTTTTCTCTGACCTTTCTTTCTTCTCATTATCTCGATGCTCATAATATTGAGCCATATTCAGAATAACGGAAGGGGGAGAGATGGACCAGGTACTCTCAGAAGCCTGCAATTGAGTCGCAATTTCAGGAAGCAAATTAGAGACAAATCTATTAACAAATATCCGAACACCTCCCTCAACAGACAAGTCCTGGCCACTGTAATCCAAAAATGTATCCTCAAACCGAGTGAAAAAATAAGACACACTCTCATCTTTCTTCTGTCTACAAGCTGACAATTTATCCCAATCCACTTTTCTCGGCAGAATAAGAGAATGCATATACGTAATAATGTGACCTGGCAACGCTAAAATTTCCGCTTGGAGCTTATCACCTGGTTTTGTCTCCTGGTCCCATGCTTTAATTTGATCCCTAGTACCACCCAACTGTGGAACATGATCTTGAGTATGGACCTGCCTCCAAATACCAACCGGAACAAGAAGACCAAAAACCATTTCAGTATCGGTGAGAGTCATTACCGTTGAGGAAGCGGCTTCAGTCAATTCTTTATAATAAGCAGTGGGATTTTTCCAAGGATCGGGCAAATGAGTCTTAAGGGACAAAACCTCACTTCTTTTCAATGGAGTATAAAACCATTGTTCCTGAAACCTGGCCGCCACTGCCGCTCGAGTAACATTACCATGCTGGTCTGTTAATTCCGGTATCTCCGGGTGATATATGGGATGCATCTCTCTCATCAGAAACTGGGACACTGTAGTAGGGCTCTTATCATGCAACCTGCCCCTGTACGCAACCAATGTGGTAATGTTACTAAAAACTTGACCTGGGTCCATACCATTAGTATACACACGATCTTTAATATCAAATAAAATTTGCGGCACAACATTACCAAAGTGTTGCTCCCAAAGACCAATTAACGTAGAGGACAAATGCTTATGAGCATGCTACTGTATAAAAGGCTCGTAATCTTTCATCACATCCCAGACATCCTCCACACTGTAAATGGGATTACGACCCCACTGCGCGGCCTGATAAGCCACAACCTTCTTCTCTTCATCTCCCACCGCAGACCATACAAAAGGACCCATATGCTCATGAAATCTTGGTAAGTCTCTATCCTCCAACCCACGAACTGGTGTCTCAGTGCTTACAAATATCGGGGGATGAAGGAACAGAGAAGGAGAAGCAACAGAAGTAACAGGCACAATTGTCGCTGGCAGGTGCATCGCAGGAGTAAGAGCTGGGGACAGGGATGCTGAGACAATAGGTTTGGCAGGAGAACTAACAGTCACCGTTGCCACAGACGGCAAAGAAACAGAAGAAAGCGGAGGTGAAGGAGCCAAAGCCACAACCGTTGAAACGACAGCAGTAGACAGAGGAACAGAGAGAACGGCTGTAACAGATGGCTGTGATGGCACAGGGACAGTGGGATTTATCCTTTGTGGAGCATATGGGGGCGGGGCCGAGTATCTAACAGTTCTTCCACAAAAGTATCAGTCTCCTCCTGAGCCAAATACGATGTATCAATATGCAATCGGAACCTCCTATCTTCACATTCAACTCCCTTTTCCTGTTTTTCTCTATCATATGTGTAGGACTTGGCCTTTTTGGCTAAAGTTCCCTAAACTTTTGGCTTTCCCCCTAGACCGTTTTCCTGACATAGAGTTGCCAATTTAGATGCTTTCGGTACTTTGCCACTGCTGATCAGTGTCAAAGTACAAGTGTTCCCTGTGTAAAGTGTAATGGTAATTGGTTGGCCATGATTGGTATGTTGCCTTACTAGTAAAGTCCCTAGTGATGTGCACTGTGTGTGCCAGGGCTAGTAATGCAAAGGTGCGCGGAGAAGGGAACTCAGGCCTGCAGTGTAGGGCCTGCGAGCAGTTTGCTAAGTTAGCATGTTGTCCTGACAAGTATAACCACTTGTCAGGCCTTACTTTTCCTTTTGCGTACACAGAGGGCACCCCTGTGGTAGGTCCTGGGTAGCCCATGGGCAGGGTGCAGTGTAAGTAAAAGGCAGGACATATACTGAGGTGTGTGTTATGTCCTGAAAGTGGAAAACGCTCCATTTCGTTTTTCACTGGTGAAAGGCCATTCTGCCCATAGGACAGAATGGGGGAGGCTGGGTATTGTGTTTGTTAGCCTAGTTTCCCATAAGTTCAAAATGGAGAGGTGAAGTTTAGTATGTATGAACTCACAGCGGCATAACACATCTTTCTATGAAAGTGGTTTTATCACTGTGTGTTCAGAAGCCACCCTTTTAGAAAGTGGCTGAGTTTTGTGCTTTAAGCATTTCTGTGTGTCTCTGCTGAATGTGGATTGACTGTCTGGATCTGAGAGGGGAGAGGAGCCGGGGGAGGTCTTGACCCAGGGAGGGGTTGAGATGGCACCAGGCTGACCTGCAGTTGGAGAGCAGGCAAGGAAAAGCACCGGGAGGTGAAGAGGCCTGGGTTGCGGCTATAAAACAATTGACCCATCTCCTGCTGATTGATTAAGGATCCAGACCCCCAGTATCAAAGGGAGAAAGGTGACACTGGGAGGGAGACACCCAGAACTGATTTAGGCAGGGGTCAGGGACCCCTGAGCACAACAAACTTCAAAGACGTTTAGGGGTATAACTAGGAGAGCTGAGACCCCTGAACGGGGGGAATGGAATAGAAATGGATTGAGACTGAAAAGGCTTGGACCCATTTTGTGGTCAAGAGGAACCTCTGCTAAGGAAGGAACAACTGAAGAGACTGCTGGGGAAGGACCAACCCTTGCTTCGTGATCTGGGGCTGGTCTGCAGTTTGCTGTTTTAACCAAGGAAGAGGCTGTTGGGACTGAGCTTTGTGCGCTGGGTCCCCCTGCTTGAAGAACACTGTGCTTTGTGCTGTGTCTTGTTACCCCCCAAGGGCCCGAGGTGAGCTGGCTCCCTGTTTGGAAACACAGGAACATAAAAGTTTCTGGAGAAGTTTCAAGCGACACGGTGGGCGCGTGTTGTGGCAGCTTGAGACCCTCGGAAGGTGTGCCCTGTGATCTTGGACACACGGAGGAGGAGGGAGACTCAGATGCACTGGGTGCGTGTCGTGGTGCACAGGAGACATGGGTGAAGAGCGCCTGGTCAACGTGTGCACCGAAGGTGAAGTGAGCCTTGGACGCGCTAGGTTCGTGTCGTGGTGCACAGTAGGCGTTGGTGAAGAGCGCCTGGTCAGCGTGTGCATCGGAGGTGACGTGAGACTCGGACGTGCAGGGTGCGTGTTGTGGTGCACCGCAGGCGTTGCTGAAGAGCGCCTGGTCGGTGGGGGCATCGGAGGTGAAGTGAGTCTCGGACGCGCAGGGTGCGTGTCGTGGTGCACAGGAGAGGTTGGTGAGGAGCGCCTGGTCAACGTGTGCATCGGAAGTGAAGTGAGTCTCGGACGCGCAGGGTGTGTGTCGTGGTGCACAGGAGGCGTTGGTGAGGAGCGCCTGGTCAACGTGTGCATCGGAAGTGAAGTGAGTCTCGGATGCGCAGGGTGCGTGTCATGGTGCACAGGAGGCATTGGTGAGGAGCGCCTGGTCAACGTGTGCATCGGAAGTGGAGTGAGTCTCGGACGCG
Source organism: Calotriton arnoldi (assembly GCA_963921515.1). Lineage (NCBI taxonomy): Eukaryota > Metazoa > Chordata > Amphibia > Caudata > Salamandridae > Calotriton > Calotriton arnoldi. Next base: position 3,687,772 of record CAWUFW010000579.1, read on the forward strand.
CAGGGTGCATGTCGTGGTGCACCGGAGGCGCTGGTGAAGAGCGCCTGGTCGTCGAGTGCACAGGAGGAGAAGTGAGGCTCGGACACGGTGAGCGTGTCGGGGTGCGGCCAGAGGCATTGGTGAAGAGCGCCTGGATATCGGGGCACCGGAGTTGGAGTAAGTCTCAGTGAAGCAGTGTGCATGCTTTGGTGCAACCTGGGACTGTGGAGGTGATCGGCTGACCATCGTGTGCACCGGAAGAAAGTGAGTCTCTGCAACGTGGTGTGCGGGTCTTGGTGCCAACTAAGACCGCAGGAAGGAGTGCCTGGTGAACCTGCACTCAGAGTCGACATGAAGTCCCATCAGCGTTGTGTGTGTGGCTTCGTGCCAGAGGAGACCCGGAGGGTGCCGTGGTGAAGTGCACCCGGAGTAGCGTAATCTCAGGGGCGTGGGGTACGTGTGCCCTGTGGCCGCCTGAGTCCTTCCTAACAGTCGCGGCCCAGAGTGGCAACCCGGAGGAGCTGAGCTGCCAGGCCGAGCCGCTGAGGCCCATTGAGAAAGTTCTACACGGAAGGCCCAGTTCGCTGAAGGAGGAGAGGAGATAGGGGTCGCGCCCCCAGGTAACGTGGATCACTGCCTGTGCGGAGCGCGGGCTCGGAGGGACACTCTCTCGGCCTCTCAGTCCTTCTGGCGGCGTGAGCCTTTGCTTCGGCTCAGAGTGGAGCCCGTACTGCGTTCAGGAGTGGCAGTACTGGGGCCAGAGTGAGAAGCTGTACTTTGTGGCATCGTTGATACGTGTGGGGGGGCAACTGTTATCGAAGAGGCTGACTGTCGTAATACACATTGCCAATATTGCTGCTAACGAACTGCCGGACTGTCTTAGGACGCCTGACATTATTTCTTCATAACGAAGTACACGATTGTAGCACTACGCATTGCATTATTTCCCCCTTGCAAAGTACAGGATTGTAGCGGCCCACATTGCATTATTTCTTCATTGCAAAGTACGTGATTGTAGCTACGCATTGCATTATTCCTTCATTGCAAAGTACATGATTGTAGTGGTGCGCATTGCATTATTTCTTCATTCCAAAGTACGTGATTGGGGTGTGACGCATTGCATTATTCCTTCATTGCGCAGTACATGATTGTAGCGGTACGCATTCCATTATTTTTCCCATTGAAGGCACCGGGGTGTATCGTTACGCATTGTATTATTTCTCCTTTGCCCAGCACAGGATTGTATCATTACGCAACGCACTATTGTTTGTCCATTGCAAGCTGTGTGATTCTAGCATTACGACCAGCATAGCATTTTGAAATAGTGGTTGGGATTTGAACCTACCAACCAGCCGGAGCGAATATTACCCTTTATTATATGTTGGCTTATGTATCATGTGGTCTGATCGTATATCTTTTTACATAAAGTTTATACTCGTTTTGTCAAACTCGTGTGGAGTCCATTTGTGGTGTCACCAGTGGGTTGCTGTGAGCGTGGTTGCACATACTGTACACTCGTGCCTTGGAGATCGGCCTGGCTGCTCGTGCCAAGCTACTTAGGGGGTGAGCGGGGCTATCTCAAACGGTGTCCTTACTTGGCCTAACGTTGAGGGAGGAGTCCCGGGTCTCGCATTTGGTGACAGTGGTGTGGGACGGGGACTCCGTCTTCCAACATTTGGCGGCAGAGCGGTGGGATACGATCCTAACGTAATTGAAACGCGTGTGTGCAAAACCACTCACAGTAATTGGTGTACATCACAAATTGATCGCAGACCACGACGCAACAACATATTGTTTTGAATTGTTGGTTCTATTGTTGAGTAACCTTTAAACCACACATCATGTCTCAGGAGGGGAGCCAGATAGCCGGTGAGGCTGGGGCTGCAGAATTAGAGTTTAACATTGAGGTATTGTCTACCTACAATGGTAGCGCCAAGAAGGAGGAGCTGCAAGTGGCCTTGAGGGCCTGGTGGGAAGCCAAAGAGGCTCAGGAGACGGGTGATGTTGAGGTGGATGAGGATGACCCAGGGAATGGATTTGGTCCACAGGATTTGCCAGTGGAGGGACCAGCCGCAGGGGCTGCTAGTAGCTATTCAGGGAGGAGTTTTTCACCAGAGGAGTTGGAGGAAAACCAAAGGGTCAGACTGCATGAGTTGGAGGTGTTAAAACTTAAAACTCAAGCAGAGGAGAGCTGGAACGCTCTCGCGTTGGAAGAGAAACGGGTTCTCTTCGCTCATGAGTTAAGCATGAGGGAACTGGACATTAAGGGTAAACAAGTAGAGTCCAGTTTGAATGGTGGCAGTGCACAGCCAGTGCCAAGTGTGGATGAGTACAAGTGTGCACTGGAAGATTGGGTAGTGGTTAGCATGGTAAACGATTTGGAGGGGTTGTCCAATTTGGCCCCAGGGGAGCCTAGGCTCAGAAATTATTTTCCAGGATTGCGCCACCCCGGGTTAAGGTGTGGGCTCCTTGATTCCCGGGAGCCTGCACGAGAACCGGACCCCTGGTCATGGGTCCAGGGACCTGAAAAGGCCCCAGAGAGGGAAGAAGGGCCAAGTGGCGCAAGGAGATCCCAGAGTAGTGAGGAGGGGTTGTTGGCTAGCCCCTTGTCTCAAAAGAGGGGGAGGAAGAGTAAGCAGCACCCCCAGGGATCAGCAGCACCACCCAGGAAACTGGGCGGGGGCCGTAGGAGAGCCCCCGGGTGGAGGCCTAGTGCCTACTTGCCAGAGGTGTGAGGAAGGACACCTAGCATCAGGAGGGCGTGGAGAGTCTGTAGCCAGAGCTCCTGCCGTCCTGAAGTTTGTGGGTGCCATTCCTAAGTGGCAGGCCCAGAAAACTAAATGGAAGGATAAAAGAGGGTTGTGTTTCCCAGTGGGAACACCCGTGGGACAGTGTCCAGCCAGTGGGGCTGGGTCCCCTAGAAGTGACCAGGGTAAACCCACTTTTAGCCTGGAGGGCAGGATGACTGGAGGTAGTATCCTGACCGATGGGCCTTCCCAGGGTACCACTCCAGGGTGGAGTTGGCATGGGTCCAGCACCCCTGGAGGGGTCCCCCTGGCTGGGAGGGATCCATGGAACAGCATTGTTGGCTCAGGGAGTAGTGATCAAGAAGACCCCCTGGGGTCAGGAAGGCGTGGAACAGGAGGGTGTCCCTGTGGTAGAGGGCCTGCGTCCTGGTTCTATCGCCTGAAGCTGGAAAGTCCATCAAGGTAATGATTGGTCTACCCTGGCTTTTGCCTGGGAGGGGGTTGTGTAGGACTTGGCCTTTTTGGCTAAAGTTCCCTAAACTTTTGGCTTTCCCCCTAGACCGTTTTCCTGACATAGAGGTGCCAATTTAGATGCTTTGGGTACTTTGCCACTGCTGATCAGTGTCAAAGTACAAGTGTTCCCTGTGTAAAGTGTAATGGTAATTGGTTGGCCATGATTGGTATGTTGCCTTACTAGTAAAGTCCCTAGTGATGTGCACTGTGTGTGCCAGGGCTAGTAATGCAAATGTGCGCGGAGAAGGGAACTCAGGCCTGCAGTGTAGGGCCTGCGCGTAGTTTGCTAAGTTAGCATGTGGTCCTGACAAGTGTAACCACTTGTCAGGCCTTACTTTCCCTTTTGCGTACACAGTGGGCACCCCTGTGGTAGGTCCCGGGTAGCCCCTGGGCAGGGTGCATTGTAAGTAAAAGGCAGGACATATACTGAGGTGTGTGTTATGTCCTGACAGTGGAAAACGCTCCATTTCGTTTTTCACTGGTGAAAGGCCATTCTGCCCATAGGACAGAATGGGGGAGGCTGTGTATTGTGTTTGTTAGCCTAGTTTCCCATAAGTTCAAAATGGAGAGGTGAAGTTTAGTATGTATGAACTCACAGCGGCATAACACATCTTTCTATGAAAATGGTTTTATCACTGTGTGTTCAGAAGCCACCCTTTTAGAAAGTGGCTGAGTTTTGTGCTTTAAGCATTTCTGTGTGTCTCTGCTGAATGTGGATTGACTGTCTGGATCTGAGAGGGGAGAGGAGCCGGGGGAGGTCTTGACCCAAGGACGGGTTGAGATGTCACCAGGCTGACCTGCAGCTGGAGAGCAGGTGAGGAAAAGCACCGGGAGGTGAAGAGGCCTGGGTTGCGGCTATAAAACAATTGACCCATCTCCTGCTGAGTGATTAAGGATCCAGACCCCCAGTATCAAAGGGAGAAAGGTGACACTGGGAGGGAGACACCCAGAACTGATTTAGGCAGGGGTCAGGGACCCCTGAGCACAACGAACTTCAAAGACGTTTAGGGGTATAACTAGGAGAGTTGAGACCCCTGAACGGGGGGAATGGAATAGAAATGGATTGAGACTGAAAAGGCTTGGACCCATTTTGTGGTCAAGAGGAACCTCTGCTGAGGAAGGAACAACTGAAGAGACTTCAGGGGAAGGACCAACCCTTGCTTCGTGATCTGGGGCTGGTCTGCAGTTTGCTGTTTTAACCAAGGAAGAGGCTGTTGGGACTGTGCTTTGTGCTCTGGGTCCCCCTGCTTGAAGAAGACTGTGCTTTGTGCTGTGTCTTGTTACCCCCCCCAAGGGCCCGAGGTGAGCTGGCTCCCTGTTTGGAAACACAGGAACATAAAAGTTTCCGGAGAAGTTTCAAGCAACGCGGTGGGCACGTGTTGTGGCAGCTTGAGACCCTCGGAAGGTGTGCCCTGTGATCTTGGACACACGGTGGAGGAGGGAGACTCTGACGCGCTGGGTGCGTGTCGTGGTGCACAGGAGACGTGGGTGAAGAGCGCCTGGTCAACTTGTGCACCAAAGGTGAAGTGAGTCTCGGACGCGCTAGGTGCGTGTCGTGGTGCACAGCAGGCGTTGGTGAAGAGCGCCTACTCAACGTGTGCACCGAAGGTGAAGTGAGCCTCGGACACGCTAGGTGCGTGTCGTGGTGCACAGCAGGCGTTGGTGAAGAGCGCCTGGTCAGCGTGTGCATCGGAGGTGACGTGAGACTCGGACACGCAAAGGTGCGTGTCGTGGTGCACTGCAGGCGTTGGTGATGAGCCCCTGGTCGGCGGGGGCATCGGAGGTGAAGTGAGTCTCAGACGCGCAGGGTGCGTGTCGTGGTGCACAGGTGGCGTTGGTGAGGAGCGCCTGGTCAACGTGTGCATCGGAAGTGAAGTGAGTGTCGGATGCGCAGGGTGCGTGTCGTGGTGCACAGGAGGCATTGGTGAGGAGCGCCTGGTCAACGTGTGCATCGGAAGTGAAGTGAGTCTCGGACGCGCAGGGTGTGTGTCGTGGTGCACAGGAGGCATTGGTGAGAAGCGCCTGGTCAACGTGTGCATCGGAAGTGGAGTAAGTCTCGGACGCGCAGGGTGCGTGTCGTGGTGCACCGGAGGCGCTGGTGAAGAGCGCCTGGTCGTCGAGTGCACCGGAGGAGAAGTGAGGCTCGGACACGGTGAGTGTGTCGGGGTGCGGCCGGAGGCATTGGTGAAGAGCGCCTGGATATCGGGGCACCGGAGTTGGAGTAAGTCTCAGTGAAGCAGTGTGCGTGCTTTGGTGCAACCAGGGACTGTGGAGGTGATCAGCTGATCATCGTGTGCACCGGAAGAAAGTGAGTCTCTGCAACGTGGTGTGCGGGTCTTGGTGCCAACTAAGACCGCAGGAAGGAGTGCCTGGTGAACGTGCAATCGGACTCGACGTGAAGTCCCATCAGCGTTGTGTGTGTGGCTTCGTGCCAGAGGAGACCCGGAGTGTGCTGTGGTGAAGTGCACCTGGAGTAACGTAATCTCAGGGGCGTGGGGTACGTGTGCCCTGCGGCCACCTGAGACCTTCCTAACAGTCGCGGCCCGGACCGGCATCCCGGAGGAGCTGAGCTGCCAGGCCGAGCCGCTGAGGCCCATTGAGAAAGTTCTACACGGAAGGCCCAGTTCGCTGAAGGAGGAGAGGAGAGTGGGGTCGCGCCCCCAGGTAACGTGGATCACTGCCTGGGCGGGGCGCGGGCTCACAGGGACACTCTCTCGGCCTCTCAGTCCTTCTGGCGGCGTGAGCCTTTGCTTCGGCTCAGAGTGGGGCCCGTACTGCATTCAGGAGTGGCAGTACTGGGGTCAGAGTGAGAAGCTGTACTTTGTGTCATCGTTGATATGTGTGGGGGGGCAACTGTTATCGAAGAGGCTGACTGTCGTAATACACATTGCCAATATTGCTGCTAACGAACTGCCGGACTGTCTTAGGACGCCTGACATTATTTCTGCATAACAAAGTACAGGATTGTAGCGGCCCGCATTCCATTGTTTCTTCATTGTAAAGTACATGATTGTAGCTACGCATTGCATTATTCCTTCATTGCAAAGTACATGATTGTAGCGGTGCGCATTGCATTATTTCTTCATTGCAAAGTACGTGATTGGGGTGTGACACATTGCATTATTCCTTCATTGCGCAGTACATGATTGTAGCGGTACGCATTGCATTATTTTTCCCATTGCAGGTACCGGGGTGTATCGTTACGCATTGTATTATTTCTCCTTTGCCCAGCACAGAACTGTATCGTTACGCAACACACTGTTGTTTGTCCATTGCAACGTGTGTGATTCTAGCATTACGACCAGCATAGCATTTTGAAAGCGGTGGTTGGGATTTGAACCTACAAACCAGCCGGAACGAATATTACCCTTTATTATATTTTGGCTTATGTATCGTGTGGTCTGATCGTATATCTTTTTACATAAAGTTTATACTCGTTTTATCAAACTTGTGTGGAGTCCATTTGTGGTGTCACCAGTGGGTTGCTGTGAGCGTGGTTGCACATACTGTACACTCGTGCCTTGGAGATAGGCCTGGCTTCTCGTTCCAAGCTACTAAGGGGGTGAGCGGGGCTATCTCAAACGGTGTCCTTACTTGGCCTAACAATGAGGGAGGAGTCCCGGGTCTCGCATTTGGTGACAGTGGTGCGGGAGGGGGACTCCGGCTTCCAACAATATGCTACAGCTTTCTGAGTCAATGTCTGCATTTTCCCTTTCCGGGCCTCTTTCTCAGACGTCAATCATCTCTGCCTAGCTGCCTTCTGCCACGTCCGAAGAGAATCAAACATAGACTGTCTACTTCGCCTCTTAAATAACTGTTCCTCTAAATACCCAATCTTCTGTTCATCGAAAGTGCCCGTTAATGGCCACTGCTACTTGGCTTTGTTCCTCGTATATTTGTGCCATAATGTACTAAACATAATAGGGCCAAGACCATGCTTCACATACATATCAAAATTTGGGGTGCCTTCTGGAGGAGCCGGCTTTGCTTCTTCCAATCGAGCATCTGTAAAAAAACAACGACAACACAAAGAAAACAACTTACTAACTCTAGGCTTTTTCAAAAGAAAACAAATCCTCTATTTATGCTTAGCAAAGCAATTGCAAATGCTTTTATCCCAAAGACGGTCTTCAGACCGTACCCAATGCAAACCAAAATGGTACCATATCCACAAAGAACCAAAACAAACTCACCTGATATATGCAGGTCAAAACGAATTAATTCTCCACTGCCGACTCTTCAGACCAAGCGGCAGATCCAAGGGTTTCACCGTTTAGGACTCCAGTTGGGATGACCGCTGGGCGAGGCACCATCCGGCAGGACGGAAGGGGCAGCTGCGAGCAAACAATCGTCTCATACAGGGATCCCTGAACCGTCAGTCCGACCTGAGGATAGCCTCGACCTCCTCCCCCCCGTCTGCAGAAGGGGATGGGTCACTCACCCAAAGAAGTCCCTGTTCGGGCGCCAACTGAAGGAAGTGGCCCGATTAGGGTCACCCGGGTCACTCACGACCACCTCTCAGCCTTCCATACCAAATGAAGAGTCGATCAGACAATAGGGAATACAAACCAGTATCTGTTTGTTCAGGTACACTCAGAGTGGAGCCCAGTCTGCCCAGTCGCTTAGGAGTGCTGCAGAGGGACTGACATCAGCAAGCATAGAGATACATTATGTACATTTCAGAATCAATGAAGCATGCCCATAAAGGAATTTTCCAAGCTCATGCAGAAAAACAGTGAAATACAAAAAATACGTTTCGATTCTGCAGCCGGGCACACACTATCTAGCAATCAAGGTCATTCTGCACGTGCCCGCCACTAGACAAGTGAGAGATGGCTTCTATCTAGAGGGAAAGGTATGCGTTAATAAGAACAGTGTATTCATTAGTGAAGCCAAACCTAATCTTGGAGAAACAAAACCTAATTGGGGCCTTTTCTCAGAAATAACAAGACACAAGTTTTGATTGTAACCCAAAATGGCGCCGACATATAAAATGGTGCCGCGAATGCTAACATACTTACAATAATGCATTGGTAGGATTCTTTCTATTCTAACAAACCATGGGAGTTGCATGGAAACACAGACACAATGCCAATGGAACACCTTCCTTGCACTAAGAAATGTAACACAGCCATTTGCACTGCATTGCATTACTTGCGATTTGTGGAGCCATTTAAAGCCGCACAAAGTGTCTTTGCGTGGCTTCAAAAATCAGACTTAAAAGTTAGCATCACCCATGTACCATGATCCGTGGTGCAAACATGATGCAAAGCTCTCTTAATGATACCCCTGGCTCTTTTGACTTACACAGAGATTGCTATTGTTAGAAATGGGAGTCTCTAGTTGGCAGTGGCTTCCACCCTGTCCAAGTAGGTACCCTGCCTTCTAAAAACTGCAAAACCTCTAAGCTGACCGTTATCCCTTAAATGGCTGGCCACTAAGGCTCATGCATAGAACATGTCCCCAAAATATTTACTCAACCGGAATGTTTTCATAAAACAATATTTTTTATTTATAAAAAGTTTTTTTGATTTTTCTCTTTTTCAAAAAGTTCATTATTATAAATTAGCACAAAACATGAAAACAAACATGCAGAATAGTCCAATTATATAAATTTTTCAATACATATGTACTTAGTTTCATGAATGGCATGAATAAATTGAACAGACAAAACAATAGCATGTTTTGTGCTAATTTATAATAATGAACTTTTGAAAAAGAAAAAAATCAAAAAACTTTTTATAAATAATAAATATTGTTTTATGAAAACATTCCGGTTGAGTAAATATTTTGGGGACATCTTCTATGCATGAGTCTTAGTGGCCAGCCATTTAGGGATAAAGGTCAGCTTAGAGGTTTTGCAGTATTTTTGTTGTTTCCCTTCTCTAGGACCTTACATTATATAGGGGGTACCTTTCTACTTATCAGGTACCCTGCCTTCTAGTCATGATAAGGGAATTACACACCCAGATAACTCTTGCTCATCCCCTTGGTAGCTTGGCACGAGCAGTCAGGCTTATCTCAGAGCCAATGTGTAAAGCATTTGTACATAACACACATAGTAACACAGTGAAAACTCTACAAATGGACACCACATCAGTTTAGGAAAATAGAGTATCTTTATCTAAACCACACAAGACCAAAACAACAATAATCCAACACACAACTCAAAATATGTCTTTTGAAAGGTTTTAAGCAATTCTGTCCATAGAATTATATGAATGTAGTGATTTTACGCAAAGTACCTCAGATGCGTCAAAATCCACAAGGCAAAACTACCACACAGGTGGGAAGCATCAGAAAACACAGCAATACATCGGTACCTGAGTCCTTGAGAAGGAGATGCTTCAGTTTTACTGCATGCAGGAGAAGTGTTGCTTTGCATCCGGACTGTAGCGGGAAGCAATTCGTTTAAATCCAAGATGGGTCTGGTCTGCAGTGATGCATCGGGAAACTTGTTGCATAGGTGTGATGCGTGAACATCGGGACACGCTGGAGGTAGATGCAGCGACGACAAATACACTCTTTCAGGCTCCAGGTCCTTCTGATCATCCTCATGATTTGCAATGGACCGTGTGGCCAGGCACACCAGCTCAGGGAACCCCAACATTTCCAAATGTGACCTTAGATCTAACTCCTTCCAGACAGTATGCTCCAGGCGTTGCCCAGCAGACAATCTACAGGCATGAATGGACTCACAGCTACCCTCAAGGAACCTGAGACCCCCCCCCCCATTCAAAGGGAACCTGAGCCACTAAACATTGACTTGGTTCTCTACAGCAACAACTTGCTGGGCCACATTAGGGACTACCTGCTCTGAAGACACCGGATGACCCTGGATGTTTGCCATGCTGGCTCCTGTGTCTCTTAGAACCAGGCCCTTTGCCAATTAATAGTAACCCACTGCCGATATTTCCTAGTATTGTCAAGCATGAGGGTTCTCTATACCATTTCACTGTCATCCAGGGACACTACGGTAAACTCAGCTGTATCCCCACCAATTGCTGGGTTCAACTCCTTCTCAAGCGCTACACTAGCCTTCCCCAATGACTGCCCACAGGTGCAGGGCTTGCCCGCTTAGGACAATTGGGATTCCTCCCTGAAGTGTCCTTCCTGAATACATTCAAAACACTTCAGTGGTCCCTTTTCTGCAGCCTTACCTGTAGGGAAACACTTCATTTTTTCAGTAGAGGGTTGGGAAACCTGACCCTGGATACTTGTTTCAGGCCCTGTAGAGAACTATTTACTTTTGTTGTTGTCCTTCTCCCTCTTTCAACTGCCGGGGACCCGGCCCGCCCTTGGCTGGATCTCCTCCAGCTACTTTCTTGTAGACCCTGCTGCCTACCCTGCAGTCCACCTCCCTAGCAATCTCTCTGGGGGCAGTGAGCTTATGATCAATCAAGTGCTGGGGCAGCTTTGTAAAACAAAGACTAAACATGTGCTCTTGTGCAATCAAATTGTACAGTTCTGATAATCTGTCACATCGCTGCCATTCACCCAACCATCCTGTGCCTTGCAAAAAGAATCAACACTATCGACCCAGGTCAGTGGGGAAAACTTCACGCTGTCACTAATCTTCTGCCTCTATTTCTCAGGGGTCAAACCACATTTCCTGCTAAGGGCTTCCTTTATGGTGGAATACCTCATCTTGGCACCCCCTCTTTATGGCCAGTAAGGTGTTCCTCTCCTCATTTGGGATATGCTTCTACAAACGTGCCCCCCAATTCCCCTCAAGGATCTTGTGCATTTACAAAGCTATCTCATAGGCCTCAAACTACTGATCTATGTCTTCTCCCACTCCATAATCATGCACCAGACCCTTGAGTATGTGTACTCTCTTCGCAGAGTGCACTGAAGATATGCTGCCACCATCTGTGATGCACTCAGCCCTCTTGGCTTTCAAATCCAGCTCTCTCAAGCTCAGCTCCTGAGCTAAAATAATTTTCTTCAACTCAATGGCCAATTTCTTTTTCTCCATTTCAAATATGAGTTTTGCAAGCTCCAACTTGAGCCTCCGTTCTTCCCATCTGTCCTCCAACTCCGCTGGGGACAGGCCTTTAGAGGAAATACTGCTGCCTGCTCTGAAGTGAGCCATCACTTCATTCAGTCTGGACCACTGCCCCACAGGCAATTCTGGCTCACCCAGCCATTCCAGATGCAGACTTTTCTTCTCATCCTCCACAACATCATCCCTCTCCTCTGGGTACACAGTTGCATCCCTTGCTGCTAAGCAGGCCCTCAGCATCTTTTACAGCTCCTCCTTTCAAGAACACTTGAAATCCCTGCAGAAACCTTTGAGCTGGATCACCACGTAGGTCCTTCTGCTTAAACTTCAGTACTGCAGGTACAGCTGCTGGCTCTCCAGTTTGAGACAGGACTGTTGCAAAAACTCAAACGGTTTCCAAAGAGAATCCAAAGAAAAAAAGTATATTGATCCATAATGGTCTGAGCTATGAAAGTAGTGTATATCAATTACTGTATGCAATGCACAAATACAAGTCCTATCCTCACCGCAGATCACAATGTTAGAAGTTGGGTTTCTGGTTTGCAGAGGTATGCACCCTGTCCAAGCAGGAACCACAATCCTAGTTAGGGTAAGTGTAGTACACAGTAAATGTTTACCTGTGCTCACCCTCTGCTATCTTGGCACAGAGCAGTCAGGCTAAACTAAAGAGGTAATGAGTAAAGTATTTGTGCACACACAAACACACACACACACACACACAATAACACAGTGAAACCACCACAAAAGTACACCACACTGTGGAGATTCACTGCATAAGGTAAACGGAATGGGGAATCTTGGAGGTTCTAGTAAAAGACTGTTGCTGGCAGAATGCTGGAGGTTACTGATGTATTAAGAAGATGTTCCTGCAATTCAAGGATATAAAGCTATAAACCACTGTGAGCATGGTTACTACAGATTACATCGATGATTGACTCTGCACAGGGCGCAGAGAAAGAGTAACCTCCACCCCTGGAAAAGCACTTTTACAAGGACTTGGCCAGTGCTACTGAGAAATCCATCAAGTAATCATGAGTTTCAAATCTCTTGTGTAATGGATGAAACCTGTGAGCCTAATGATGGAGCCTGAATTTCCTCTTGTGTGCAAGTGCTGTGAACATTCATGTGAACACACAATCTAAATAACTGTTCTCCCTGAAGAATTGTATGAAGATCGGTGCAGCATACTCTTACTTTTGGAAGCGATGTTCACATAAAAGGCGAGTGTGGCGTACTTTGTATGATTTTTTTTTTTAAGACAACGTATTTATTTTTTTAAATATTATTTTTTAAAAAGGGGCACTTGCACACCTGTCATCTGGAGCGCTGTAGTATAACTGCCTCGAGGCTGCTGACTACACCACAAGGCATTTCCCCGCGAGCACGTTCAAAGGCTCGCACTACAATAATCAAGCGCTGCAATCTACCGGCTTTACAATTGCCCCCTGTCAGCCCGTTCAAAGGCTTGCACTACAATAACCATGTGCTGCGGTCTACCGCCGTAAACAGCATTTACTGACTGGCTCTGATCTTGGTCACACGAGCGATACTAACTGGCTCCAGGGTGTGGCTCCAGACTTGTCTGGGAAGCAGTGCTACGCTGAGGAAGCTACTGAAATATTCCGATTTGACAGCACATTTTCTGCTTTCTGCAGATAACTGATGTCAGTTACATAGAAGAAGGACTTCTGTATAGAAAAGAAAAAAAAATAGTGGAAACACTTTTCTATAACTAAAGGAAAGACTATGGTCAATTTCAACTGTTGTTTTAAATAATTATTTTAAATTATTTTTTTAGTTTTTTATTTCAACTTGTTATAGTAGTCTGTTGTTTTAGCAAATTGTGGTAGTTAGTTATTTTCACTTTTATTACAGGTGTTGCAGAACAGAGTATGGCTGCTCCACCCAGCTATCTGGCTATGCCTGGGGAGCCAATCATCACTTGGAAAAGATGGAAAACAAATTCAAATATACGTTGTCTTTTGGTGGGGACAAATATGGCCGGTTTAGAAGGCAAGCCATATTATTACATCATTTAGGAACGGAAGGGAGAAGGATTTACGATGATCTTGCTGAAGTATCACTGGGCATAGGTAATGGTCAGCCCATGAATGTATATGACAGATCATTGCAAATGTTGGATAAGCATTTTACACCCAAAGTAAGTGTGGTTTTTGAAAGACATACATTTTTTGCCGTGCACAAGGTCGCGATGAGGATATAATGAGTTATGTTGCTACATTGTGAGGTCTGGCAGTGACCTGTGAATTTTAGAACTTGACAGAATCAATAATTCACAACCAAATTGTGAGATGCACTGAAGACAGAAAGGTGAAAGAAAGGCTTTTGTCTATTGATACTACACTAGAGGAAGCCGTACAAATGGCTGGAAGCATGGAATACACTGCTGTATGGATGAAAGAAGTTGATATGGGGAAACTTTGTGTCAAGTCTTCAGAGAAAGAGGTCACTGCAGTTGGTATACAAGAAGTTAAAGTGAAGAAACCTGTTAAGATTATAGAGCCTAGTACTAGTAAAATTGAAGAAAGGAGGAAAATCGTATATTACCAGCGTGGTTGTCCTGGGCACATCGCTTCCAGTTTCGCATGTGGGGTGAGGAGTGTAAGGTGTAGGTCATGTGGGAGGAAAGAACATCTAGCAATGGTCTGTAGATCTAAGGGGAAGATGCAGGATGCTAGTGTAAAGATGGTGGAGAACTTGGAGGAAGTTCAAGAGGAGATTATGTTGACTATAAATGATATTGAGGATTCAGCCCAAATAGAAAGCCGCAATAAGCAGAGTAGGAGTGTGCAACTGGAAAGTTCAGGAAAATTGGAGAAGTCTCATTGTATTACTTTGGGAAATATACAGGTCAAAATGTTAGTGGATTCAGGTAGTTTATTTACTTTGGTTTTTAGGGATGTTTACAAAAATTATCTTAAAGGGGATGTAGATAAGTTACAGCAAGCCGACATTAAGGCAGTAGGGTATGGTGACAGGTGTCAATGTTGAACTGCTGAGTTGTAGGCTATGCATTGGCACGAAGCCGCGCAGAGCCAGGAATGCTTTGGAGTCAGGGGCAGTGCATTACAGACTTTGCTAATGTGGTGGCCGAGACTCACACAGCAGCGATGATTTGGAGTTGCTGTGCTGGCAAAGTTGGGGATGCATAGTAAGTCGAGGTCATTGTGTTGCGCAGTTAGCAAGCAGAGTCCACGGCTTTGGTGCAGGGAGCAGCGAATCGTTGATATCGCAGGAAAATGTGCCGGTTCTGAACGACGCTTCGGTGTCGATGTGTTGGTATCTTGGGTTGCAGATCCACAGGGCTCAGGACTGGATTTGGCACTACTTGGCAGAGCAGGGTTCACAGCAGAAGAGCCCAAGTGCTGGTAGCAAGATGCAAGTGAAGTCTTTGATATCCCTGAGACTTCAGAAACGGGAAGCAAACCCAACAAGCCCTTGGAGTACCTTTAGAGATACAAGATGTAGAGAATCAAGTCCAGTCCTCTCACTTCCAGGCAAGAAGCAGCAGGCAGCAGGCCAACACAGCCAAGCAAGCAGCAAAGTGGCAGTCCTTCCTGGCAGCACAACAGATCTTCTTCCTGGTAGAATGCCCTTAGTTCCAGAAGGGTTCTGAATATATGTTATGTTATGTTATGTTAATGGATTTTGTAAAGCGCGACAGCTGCCCCAGCAAAGAGGCGTCCCGGCACTGACAGAAGTGAGGTGGACAAGATAAGGGGGGGGGCCCCAGGGAAGGTCTACGGAGTGGGAAAGAGAAAGGTTTTTATGGCCTTCCTGAATTCTAGGTAATTGTTAAGCCCACGAATGTGGGCAGGCAGCGTGTTCCAAAGGATGGCCGCTCTGTTCCGGAAAGAGCGACCTCCGGCGCGAACTCTCCTAACCCGGGGAACCACCACCAGGTGTTGTCCCATGGAACGGAGCTGGCGGGGGGAACATAAGGTAAAAGCAGGTTGGCCAAAATACCAGGAGAGGCAGATTTCAGGGCTTTGAAGGCTATACAGAGAGCCTTGAACTCAATCCGCCTGGCCACAGGCAGCCAGTGGAGACAGCGAATGGCGTTTGTCACAGAGCAAGCTCTGCGCAACCCGAGGAGAGATCTTGCGGCCGTATTCTGTACCCTCTGTAGCCTATGTATTTCTCTCTTGTTAGCTCCCAGATACAGTGAGCTGGAGTAATCAAGTCTAGACAGAATCAAGGCCTGAATGATGATCTGCCTGGTAGGGGCAT
Source organism: Calotriton arnoldi (assembly GCA_963921515.1). Lineage (NCBI taxonomy): Eukaryota > Metazoa > Chordata > Amphibia > Caudata > Salamandridae > Calotriton > Calotriton arnoldi. The sequence continues at coordinate 3,703,267 of CAWUFW010000579.1, forward strand.
CAAAGAAACCTAGGATGGGTTTGAGCCCTCTCAAAAGCCCAAAACAGGTTCCAGACACCTTTTTAGTTTGGGTCTGGAAGTTGAGGGATGAATCCATCCAAACCCCTAAGTTCTTCACTGCCTGCTTGGGGGAGGGGGCAATGCCTAGGCTCTTGGGCCACCAGAGCTCATTCCATTGACCATGGTCTTTCCCCACCAACAACACCTCTGACTTGTTGGCATTTAGTTGGAGACGGTTGGCGGTCATCCACTCGGCGACTGCCGCAAGATCACTTTGAAACTTAAGAGCGTCTTGCTTAGAGTCGCTCGAGAGAGCCACCACCAGCTATGTGTCGTCGGCGTAGGAGACCATGGTCAGCCCTCTGCTCTTGGCTACTACAGCCAGAGGTTGTACGTATAGGTTGAAAAGCAGAGGGCTCAGGAGGAGCCCTGTGGCACCCTTGCTTGATGGGAAAGATGCCAGAGGTGAAGGGGGCTATCACCTGAAACATCCTATCAGCAAGGAACGAGGAGAGCCACTTCAGGGCTGAGCGCACAATTCCAGCCTCCTCCAGGCGTCGCAAAAGAATGGCATGGGACACTGTATCAAACGCGGCACTGAGATCCAGAAGGATCAGTGTCGACGTCTGCCCTGCATCCAAAGCTGTCCAGAGATGTTCTGTCACAGCCAGGAGCGCCGACTCTGTGCTGTGGCCAGGGCGAAAGCCATTTTGGGAAGGGTCTAATCTGTTGTTGGAGTTCAGGTAGTCCGTGAGGAGGGAGTTAATGTAAGCCTCCGTGATCTTTGCGGCTCAAGGTACCAGGGAGATCGGCCAAAAATCTTCTGGCTTTTTTGGGTCTAACGAGGGTTTTTTAAGCAGTGGTATCACCCTGGCCTGTTTCCAAGCTATAGGCACGACTGCTGTATTGAGAGACCCATTGATCACCTGTCCTAAGGGAAGTAAGATAGTGGATAGAATTTTCCGAAATTGGTCAGGCTTCAGTGGATTGGCCGGAGAGCCTGACTTGATTTTGGAGCATAGAGCAAGTAATTGATCAGGAGGGATCGGTGGAAAAGCCTCTAATGTTACGTTGGTGTGGTTGCAAGATACCGCAAGGGGGCCGGCTTGGTCCGTAGGGAAGCACTTATAAATGTCTTCTACCTTCCTGACAAAGAAGGTGGCGAGCTCTTCACACTGCTGATCAGAGGTGATCAGTGGACCTGCAGCACCTTTCTGAGTTTTAAGGCAGGAGACTATCGAAAAGATACTCTTCGCCGGGTTGGTACTCTTGCTGATTTGCGGAGCATAGAATGCTGCGCGCTCGACTTGGATGGCCCTGTGATAACTTTTTACGGCTACCCGGTAGCAATCCTTAGAGGCCGGGTCAAAATCCCTTCTCCAGACTCTCTCCAACCTTTTACAGATTTTGCGCAGTTCAGCTAATTTAGTGTTGTACCATGGGTTGGATTTTGATTTGCAATTCATGGACAGCTTAGCTGGAATCAGGCTATCCAACGGCTGGTTAATCCAATCGGTAAAGGCCGAGTTAGCCTCATTAGGGTCAGCCGGAAGAACTGGGGTGGTGGCGGAGAGGTGTGTTAATAATTGGTCCCAGTTCAGTTTATGCCAAGGGCGTTTGAGGGAGAGTGATTTGTCTAAATTACGCGCTGGCGCGATACCCTGAATGGACATGGGGACCAGATAGTGATCGGACCATCCCATCGGGACAGGGGGTCGGACAGTAAGGGAAGGTATATTTGTGAAGACTGGGTCCAAGAGGTGGCCAGCCGAATGCATCGGTCCTGAGACCCGTTGATTGAGCTGACAGGCTGCAAGAACGGCCACAAAATTAGCCACATCGGAGTCAGAGTGATTATCCAAGTGCAGGTTAAGATCTCCTGTGACTGTAAAATTTGAGGCATTAACCGCCAGGGCGCTGACTGTCTCGATAAGAGCTTCCCTAAAGACTTTTGATGGACTCGGGGGTCGGTAAACTAGTAAGCCTGTTATAGTGTAGTTAGGGTTAAGGGTGATTTTAAAACGAGCACATTCGCCGCCAGCGACGGGCTGCTTTATGAAGGTGCAGAGGTAGCCGGTTTTAAGAATAACCGCGATACCCCCGCCTCTCGTTTCCCTATTGAGGGTGTAGATGTTATAACCCTCCGGGAGTGCTAGCCCTGGCTCAGCGACCATGTCCTCCGACAGCCAGGTCTCCGTAAGGAACAGGACGTCGGGAGACTCTGCTTCCAGAAGATCATGGACGTCGGCAAAGTGTTTGGCTAGGGAGCGGCAGTTTAGGTGAAAAATGGTAGTGTTTTTACTGGGGGGGGGGTGACTGCGAGAAGTTGCTGAGATGACAGACATGAAGCCACAGCATTTGCAGCCGAAAGGACCCTCTAAGCCACCCAGGCCAGATTGCTTACACCTGCCAACCCGCATCCTGATGGCTAGCAACTCATTCCGGACATAGGTGTACCCCATTTTGTCGAGATTGGCAGCATGTCTGGCGACGAACTGGCGCGGACGGGCGCAGACGGGCTGCAGCATGGGCAGATATAGGGCCGAGTCTGCACACTAGAATGCCGACCGTCGACTTCCGACCGGAAGTGAGGGTGGAATCAAGTTCAGCTGGTGTAGTCAAGTCCCGCCCTCCTCTCAATCGGCACGTCAGCCACGGCGGACCAAGGCAAGGACAGCAGAACAAAGGTGTCAGAGGTCCAGCACTTATACCCTTTTCAGCCTTTGAAGTAGGGAGACTTCAAAGAAAGGTCTTTGTAGTGCACAAGACCATGTCCTTTCTTGCTCTGGCTTCAGACACACTACAGGGAGTATGCAACACTTTGTGTGGGGACAGGCACAGCCCTATTCAGTGCCAGTGTCAGCTCCTCCCTCTCACTCCAGCTCAGGAAGACCCATCTGCCTGGTGATTGGCCATCAGGATATGCAGGGCATACCTAAGCTTCCTTTGTGTGTGACTGTCTAGAGGGAATGTACAAAACCCAGCTGTCACCCATCCCAGACGTGAAATCCAGAGACAGGCAGAGGCACAGAATGCTTAAAGTAAGAAAATGCCAACTTTCTAAAAGTTGCATTTTCACACTTGCAATTTAAAAACCAAATTCACTAAAACGTGTTTTTAAATTGTGAGTCAAGAGATACAAAACGTATTCTTCCTATCTTTTCCCAATTGGAAGTTGCACTTATAAAGTGTTACAAGGCAGCTCCAATGCTAACCTATGGGAGAGATAGGCCTTGTTGTATCGAAAAATGAATTTAACAGTTTTTCACTTCCAGGACATGTAAAACTCCAAAGTACATGTCCCCCCAAATACACTGCACCCTGCCCATGGGGCCACCTAGGGCCTACCTAAGAGGTGATGTATCTGTAATAAAAGGGAAGGTTTGGGCCTGGCAAGTAGGTGAACTTACCAGGTCGAAGTGGCAGTTCAAAACTGCACACACAGGCTCGGCAGTGGTAGGCCTGAAACATGTTTTAAAGGGCTACTAATGTGGATGGCAAAATCAGTACTGCAGGCCCACTAGTAGTTTTTAATTTACAGGACCTGTGCACATATACTGCACTATACTAGGGACTTATCAGTAAATCAAATATGCCAAACATGGAGAAACAAATGTCATTACATTTTAGACACAGAGCACATGCACTTTAGCACTGGTCAGCAGTGAAAATTTCAGTCCTAAGACCAGCAAAAACTAAACAAAACAGGAGGTCAGGAAGCTAAACGTCAGGGGAAACCACACCAAAATATGCCAGGTCTAACAAAAGTATGATGCAAAGTAAAACACTATGTAGTTTGGTTTTCGTCCTGGGCAAAGTTTATTAAAAAACTATTGGTTAAAATGTGTCCAGCAACACAATATGTTTTGCTGTGAAATAGCAGAAGTCACATAAACAGCAGTGGCAGGAGGCTGGAACTGATAAAGTTGGAATGTGTCCTGTGCTCACAAGAAGAGTTGGTAGAAAGCATTCTGCTATCACAATGGCAACACTAAAGTAATAATAAAGTAAAAGCAGAAACGCTGTCACTGAAGTGAACTACCTTGTGTGCGGATGTACTCATTGTGAAAGAGCACAATACAGTCACGAAACAGAATTTAACCAGTGGCTTAAGTAGACTGAGCCATTGCCCAATGCTGTATTTTGTAGTGGGAGGAGGCAAAATGTGAATGACACAACAGCAGACCAATGGTTAAAGAGAGATGGCAGAAAGCTTCTTTAAGTAAGTAGATTATATATATAATTTTAGTAAAATCAAAAGATCTTGGCTACCACCAAACCTAAAATGGAGGTTTAAGTTTCAAGCATCTTGACACATGCCTCCTGGGCATTCTGGGTGCTACAAAAAGCAATAGTTCTAAAGAAGGGAGCATACTCAGACTTGCACTGAGCCCCACACAGTCAGGTTCTCGGTGAATGCTAGCTTCTTTTTTTCACGGACAGCTCATTTCCAGCATTTGGGTAGTGCCCTCAGCACCAATGCCCATCTCTGCCTCCAACTCATACCCACACCTGATGGCCTTGAAGTGTTCATTTTTTATCCCACTCTACATTGCTTTGAAGATAAAGGCAGCATTAAAAAAAAACTTCTCATGCTGGTAGTGGCCCTTGTGGCAAAGTTATACAGGTGTTTGGGTGCACTTGTGAAAAACTATACCAAAGAGTGGCAACTAACCCCTTAACACCCCGCCTAATGAAGGCACAAGCACAAAGGCATTCTCTCATTTGCATTGGACGACACCACCACACAAAGATGGGACCATGCCCCCATGCAAAGAAAGGATCAACTTCTTGGGACCATGGCAACACTCAAGTGGCACAGCTGCAATTCATATTACAAAGGGGTCTGCACAAGCTACCTCCTCCGCTTTTGTAATATCATAGTGCACCTGTCGAACAAAAAACAGGTATAGTCACCTGTTGTGTTCCCTAGGGACTATTGGCCTGATTTAGATCTTAGTAGATGGTTTACTCATTTACAATGGTGACGGATATCCCACACGCTGAAATATAAAACCTGTAGGATTTGACTACGGTAATTCTTTGTATTTGGGCTTACCTAAAGTGGTTGTCAAAAGACTTCAAGTGATCCAAAATACAGTGCCAAGGACCATTCTTAAGCTGCCCAAGCACTCCTCAGCTTAAAATGCTCAGGCCTCATTGCACTGGCCCCTGGTGGAACAAAGAATACAATTTAAGGCATTATGCATGGCACACAGGGCAATTAACCATTGAGGCCCCACCCTGGTCAGGGATCTCTTGGTACCCTTTTTACCCAATAGGACTTGAGAACTTCTAACACAGGACTTTCGAAGGTTCCATGTATTCAAAGGACCAGATGAGGTGTAAGATCTTTCTCTTTTTTATTACCGAAGCTATGGAATTCAATGCCAATTGATCTGGGGACTGAATCTAAGGAAAACAAATGCAGAAAGCTGCTACAAACTTAGCTATTTCCCAGCCAAGTCAGTCTGGTATAGTTGAGACATCCAAGGTGCACGTCACTACTCACTCAGCGCTGGAAAGCCTTAAGGTAGCTATGCACTTTATAAACCAACATAACATATCATAACATAACATACAATGGGATTTGTATTTTGGCGGATGGGATATCCGTCACCGTTGTGAAGGAGTAACCCGTATCCCGAGATCTAAACGGATCCTATGTGTACAATAGCTCAAGATTTTGTGGCGATGGCGTGAAGTGATAGCCATAGTTTCAATTCTGTGCCATATTTTTCTATGTTGCTTCTACGTGTTGAATAAACATTGCACAGTCAGGAGTTTTACTCAAAAGCAAGTTGCATTTCTGGGTGTTATGGTTTCATCTATAACATTATAAGCATGTACTAAAACTCCCAGCATTCAAAACACAATTTCATAAAAAGTCTTGGCAGATTTAAGGTGCCATGCTTATTGCCACTTGCACTAGATTAAGCAGTTTTAAGAAGGGATGACAGGATGTGCTGACAAGTAAAAGTAGTTTGATGAAGCTGGTTAGAATACTTTGCTTTAATATCTCCTGATAGCCAATATATTTTTTTTTTAACTCTTATTTTTGGAGATTTTCACTGCTGTGTGGAATTACAATGGTATCGATCAGCGAAATATCAATTCTCTAACATCTCAGAAACCCTTAAAACAAAAGAAAAAAATCAAAACTAAACAGCAAAACTGATACAGAGCCCTTCTCAAAAGAAGAAATACATATAACATCTTGTTCTCATTATTATGCTACTAGCCTATATCCATCAACATGAATTAGTCACATATCACTTTTATAGTCCTATAGTCCGGCAACACATCATTAATTAAGTCAATTAGGGATGCGCACTGTTCCTAACCCAGTCCCCAACTTTCAAGACCACTCTGCTATTTCATAAAACATATTTCAACCTGTATGAATGTATGCCCCGCTCCCCGATGGGTGTTATACATACATTGCACCAAAGAGCTTCATCATATTAGCATCCCACATCCCACCAACAACCCCAGGGAATATCTCAAAAGGGGAATTTCTACGCATACATTTGAATCCACCTCAGGCGGATGGGCCAATAAATAGTCCCTCAGTGGTTGCCATATGTTTTTCGGTTGTGAGACAGGTGGTTGCAATGTGGCATTTATGTAGCTGGTAGTATCACAGTATATCAAGTCGCGAATCCAGGCCTTCACTGTTGGGACCTGGGATCCTCCCCAGTGCAATAAAACCTTCCTTTTTGCAATAAGAAAGGCAATGGCAGTGAATCTCCTCACTCCCGTTGGCACTGGCTTGACGTAACCCAGTAGGGCCGTTAGCGGTACCGGCAGTATTGTATGCTCTATCATCAAAGACAGCAGCCGAAAAACCTTCCCCCAGTATGTAAACATGGGTCCACAGTTCCAGGCCAAGTGTGAAAAGCCCGCCTGATCCATAGCACATCTAGCTCATATGTTTGGTGTGGTTGGATCAATTTTGGCAAGTGGGTGCGGTGTTATGTATGCTCTGTGTAAGTATTTAAAATGTAGCAATATATGACAATGATTATTTGACACAGCCTGCTTGTTCACAGCAATATAGCCATACCTGGTCTGTCAGTCGAAATCCCAAGTCTTTTTCCCAGGCCTTTTGTGCTTTCAATCCGGCCATTGGACGAAGTCCTAAAGATGTGTGGTATAGTCGTGACACTAAATGGGCCCCATCTGTTGCTGTGATGGTCAATGTGAGCAGTGGGATATCCGTTGCCGAGGTCAGGATTGCCCCCTTCAGGGAGCAACGCACCCTGTGCAGAATAAATGTGTCCATATATGCTGCATCTCTATTTGATGTTAGCTCTTCCACAGTGCACAGCTGCGCGTCCCTGAAAAAGTGACCCATAGTCTGCAGACCATATCGGGCCAAAGTGCGTTTAGTAAGCGTTTCAGTCGTAGGGGGCAGCCAAGGGTTATCGGCCAGTGGTATATGCGGAGAGTACAGGAACTCTGCGTCTAAATATCTCTGCAATTTGGACCATGCCCAGCATGCAGTGGGCAGAGTATGAATTTCGGCTGGGTTTCTAGGTAACCACTGTGGCAGTATAATGGAGAGCGAGTTCAGGTGAGTCTGGGAGCACTCTAGTCTCAAATATTGCAGTCTGGCATCCATATGATACCAATAATATGTAAAGTGTATTTGGGCTATCAAATAGTATAAATAAAAATCTGGGACCCTAAATCCCCCGCATTGGTACGGCATAACCAGTGTGTTCCAACCTATGCGCGGCTGACTGCCTGCCCATATAAGTCAAATAAGCAGGCCACTCAGTGTTTAAAAAAACTTTGCTGTTAGGGCGATGGGGATATTAAGAAAGAGAGTATAGAAAATGTGAGAGCACCCCCATTTTGATGATGGCGATTCTGCTAGAAATTGAGAGTGGAAATTTGATCCATTGCTCAATTTGCGTTGTGAAGTTATCAATTGCCAGCCCGTAGTTGAGGTGGATCACCTCCGGAGCACTGCAGTGCAAGAAAATACCTAAATACTTGGGAGGTTCAGTGCACCAGTGCAATGGGAATTCTAAATCGAATTGGGTGGTGGCTAGCGTCAACGGGAAGACCTTCGATTTACTGCAGTTAATGGTTAGCCCAGAGTATACTCCGAAACGCACCACCTTTCGCAACAGAGGGGGTAGGTTAACAGCCGGTTCCCTTACAAACAACATCACATCATCCGCATAGAACGAGGCCACAAGTGGTCCCTGGTGAAATCTCAATACGCAGGGTGAATATGTCTCTCCTGGATATATCCTGAAAGGAGGTCCATAGCCAGGATGAACAGCAGGGGTGATAGTGGGCATCCTTGTCGGGTGCCCCGTGTAAGACTGAATTGGGTGGATATTCCGCCATTTACTTTAAGGCGTGCCATCGGGTTGGCGTACAGCACCCAAATTAAACTGGAAAAGCCAGCTGGGACTCCCAGTTTCTGCAACACCACATGCAAAAAAGACCATTCTAGTGAATCAAATGCCTTTTCGGCATCCAATAAAATTGCTGCAGCTGTGAGAGAAGGAACCAGCTGGTTGATGACCGCAAAGATTGCGCGCAAGTTAACCGTGGTGGATCGATTAGGGACAAATCCCGCTTGAAAGGGACATATGATCTTATCTATTATAAAAATAGACGGTTGGCGAGGATTTTGGCCAAGATTTTCTATTTTTGGTTAAGTAACGACAGAGGCCTATATGACGTGCAATTTTGGCCGTCTTCCCTGGTTTAAGCAAGGGCGTGATAATAGCTTCTGGCATAGTGGGGGGGGGAGCGATCCTTCCTGTAAGGCCTCCGCGTACACCTCTAATAGTCGAGGAGCCAATAGGGTCTTGTAGGTTTTGTAGAACTTGCCCGTTAATCCGTCGGAGCCGGGGCTTGGCTACCGGCTAGGCCGTCAATCGCTTGCTTAACTTTGTACTCATCTATGGGTGCAGCCAGGAGTTGGCGTTGTCCATTGTCTATCCAGACCATGGCCACTTCCTCTAGGTAGACCGCAAGGGCGTCCCCCAACGCGGGGTCCCGTATAGTGTAAGTTTGGTATAATAAGACAGAAATGCTGAAGTGATCTCCTCCCCTCTCAGCAGCGTTGTCCCACCATCTAAATCTAGTTGTGTTATATACATTGTTAGAACTGGGGGTCTCTAGTTGGCAATGGTATACACCTTTGACCAAATAGGGACCCTTGCTTCTAGTCAGGGAAAGGGGGATTACACTACTGGATAACCCCTGCTCACCCCCTTGGTAGCTTGGCACGAGCAGACAGGCTTATCTCAGAGGCAGTGTGTTAAGCATTTGTGAACACATACAGTAATACAGTGAAAACACTACAGATGGACACCACACAGGTTTTATAAAAATAAGTATTCTTTATATAGACTTAACACAAGACCACAAAGGACAAAAATCCACAATACTGTACTTAAAATAGACTTAAAGATGGTAGAAGTAACTTAGTTCAAGATGATGATAAATGCGACACGTTTCTCACAAAAGTACCTTGGATGTGTAACGCAAAACAAACAAAGGGTCCGCAGGGAGGGCGTTGTGGCAAGCAGGCGCCTCGATGCGATGCGACGATCTGGTGCGATGCGATGAGAGTGTGCCCTTGATGCGATGCGACGACGTGAAGATGATGCGTGCACGCCCGACGGCCGTGCGGTGAACTCTGTACCTTTGGAGCCGCGACAGGCCCTGTGACACGCCTCTCCGGTGATGCGACGGCAGGCAGCTGCGACGGCGACACGCTTCTCCGGTGATGCGACGGCGACCCTTGCGGTGGCGACACGCTTCCCCGGTGATGCGACGACAGGCAGATGCGATGAAGACACGCTTCTCCGGTGATGCGACGGCAGGCAGCTGTGACAGCGACACGCTTCTTCTCGTTCAGTTGCGCTTCCAGCTCCCAGCGACACGCAGGCTTCTGCAGACAGAATCCCCAGCAAGGGAATTGAGGAGGGAGCTGGTGGTGAAGTCTTGTAGCCCTGAGACTTCAGCAGGAGACAAGCTCTAGTTCAAGCCCTTGGAGAAATATTCTGCAAGATGATGAAAGTTCTTTGAAAGTTCCTTCTCCTTTCCTTGGCAATGAAGACCACTGCAGGCCAACCCAGCAAACAGCACACTGGCAGAGGGGCAGTCCAAACTCCTGCAGCTTCCTTGGTTCGGCAAAGGTTCGTCTTGTTGTTCCAGAAGTGATCGAAAGTCTTGGGGTCTGGGCCCCAATATTTATACCAGTAAATCCGTTGTCCTCTGAAGGCAGAGGGTCCTGTACCTAGTCCAAACCAGTTCTGGGTGCATTATGCCAGTGCACAACTTCTTCCTTTGTCACTGTGGGCCAGGGTCATCAGACACACCACAGGAGGTGGAGCCAGCATTGAGGAAGCCAGGCACAGCCCTATTCAGGCCCAGGTGCTACTCCTCCCACCACTCCTCATGCAGATAGGTCTATTCAGCCTAGTGCTGACTCACCCTGTCTCCTGGAGTCCCCCAGCACCTGTCACTCACAAAACCAGCCATACAATACACAAGCTAGCAGAGGCAGGCTGGATGGTTAGGCAAGAAAATACCTACTTTCTAAAAGTGGTATTTTCAAACACAGAATGTTAAAACCAACTTCACTAAAAGATGTATTTTATCATTCTGAGTTCAGGCATACTAAACTCGAATTTCTACCATGTTCCCTGGGTCAGTTAGGATTATAATATGTTATAATCAAACTGCCCATTCTTCCCTATGGGGAAAGGTAGCCTTGCAATAGTGAAAAACTAAATTGGCTGTAATTCACTATCAGGACATGCTACCCACATCAGGGCATGTCCTACCTTTCACATACAATGCACCCTGCCCTTGGGCCTACCTTAGGGGTGTTTGATATGCAGAAAAGGGAAGGTTTAGGGACTGGCAAGTGGGTGCACTTGCCAAGTCGACATGGCAGTCACAGACTGCACACAGGCTCTGCAATGGCAGGCCTGAGCTACACTTTACAAGCTGCTTCTGTGGGTGGCACAACCAGTGCTGCAAGCCCACCAGCAGCATTTGATTTACAGGCCCAGGGCACCCATGGTGCACTATACTAGGGTCTGACAAGTAAATCAAATAATCCAATCATGGAGCCACTAATCCATACATCAAAATACAATAGGGAGAGCATATGCACTTTAGCACTGATCAGCAGTGGTAAAGTGCCCAGAGTCATAAAACCAACAAAAACAGGTCAGAAAAAATACAGGAGGAAGGCAAAAAGTTCAGGGATGACCCTGCAAAAAGGGCCAAGTCCAACACAACCCCCTTCCAGCCAAAACGCACGGTAGACCAATCACTACCTTGATGGGATTCCCTGCTTTGGGCGATAGAACATGGACCCTGGCCCGCAACAGCAGGGGCATACTCCAGTTCTACGCCAATCTGAGCCTATTTGGGTCCCTCTGTCCATACTCTCAGGGCCCACCAAGCTACCCCATGGGGAATCCTTCTCCGCACCTGTGGACACCATCTGTGCAGCACCTAACCTTAGCTTGCTCACAGGTGTGTCCCAACAGACAGACAGCAAGCCACAGTGGCCACTGACAGTGGTCAGTGATGAGACCCAGGCCTTATGCCTCGCAGGGCTCTCAAACCTCTGTGGCGTTAGAGAGCGGGGGCAGTAGCCCCGGGTGCTTGGCACCCTTTGTCCACTCTCCCTCCTGTCAGGTCAGGTATGACATCCTGGCACTGACCCACCAGCCCCGGGCCCGTACCTGGCGGCTGGACAGGAGACTGGGGTGGGCTTTCCCACACCCGGTCCTCCTTCTCCTCGTTGGGGCTCTGTACCCTCCCACCTGGAGTGGTACCCCCTTCCAGAATTGCCAGGGCACCTGTGGCAGGTGTTCTGCACCATTCGCCCACCAGTTCAGGGGTTCTATCGTGCAACTGGGCATCCAGGTCAGGGGGGACACCCCGAACCTGGCCCTCCAACCTAGGGTCTAGACCCTCCAGTTGAACCGGGGTCAGAGGCGAGGACTCCCTCCCTCTGCACCACCTTCCAGAGTGCTGTACCCTCCCACCTGGAGTGGTACCCCTAGAAGACCAACCGGTCAGGACACTGTTTACAGTTGTCCCTCCCTCCAAGTCAGACAACACCTGAACCTAGTTTCCCAACCCAGGGACCAACCCCTGCGGTTGAACACTTGCCCGGCGCACCAGGACTTCATTGGGAGAACATATGCCCCCCGAGGGTGACACACAACTCATGTGTCGTGTGACAGTCTGCCTGGCGCAGATCTTCCGACCCCTGTCCATCTAACAGTGCGTGAAGATCCCACAGGACAGAAGTGGTGTCACCATGGTCATTCATTGGTGACTCAGCCCTTCTGGCTGGCCCCTGACCCACTGGTTCTACCACTGGGGACTCTTTCCCCCTCTCACCCCTCAATCTGGACTTCTGCACCCTCTACTTAGGAGTGGCACTGCCAGACACCAGAACTGATGGAGGCCTGCTTACAGACACTCCCAGTTCACCAGACACTAGGGGATCTCCCTCAATGGGTGGCCCATCAGGACAGACTAGGCTCCCTACCTGGTGTTCCCTTAAAGAACCATCCAGGCCCTGAGACTGAGGTTGGGCACTATCGGGACGCATCCCAGTCTCACTCCTTCTTCTTGAAGACAGGACGTGAGGCCCTACACCCCTCCCACTACAACGGGACCTAGCTGGGCTACTCTGAACCACCTCCACCACTCTGGGTTGGAAGATATCTGAGCCACTCCCCCTAGGGTCACTCCCCAATGCCTCTTCAGACCCTCTGGAATCAACAAAAAGGTCTACCTCCTTGGTGAGCTCCCTGGGGTCAGAGAACCCACTCTCCAACAGGTGTTGGCATAGCTCTGGAAAACAGGGGCTTACAATATGCTCTCCACAATTTGAGTCATAGAACCCCACCAAATATCCTTCACCTCACCATCCAGTTACTTGCACACGTACCCCACACCACTCTCCTGTGATTGGCAAGACAGTATATGACTGTCTCTGTCACTCAACCCACACTCTTCTGGGCGGTCTTCACACTCACATACCAGGACTTCAACCTTGGGGGAAACCCTCTCCCTGCACCTCTCATCTAGAGTCAGTAAAGTGTCCCTCCCACCACTAGGACCATGAACCCCTGCAACAGTTTCCCAATTTACCTCAGGGACACTGCGAACCACTGGAGCTACCTCATGTCCTTGAGCCTCCTGGCGTATGTTAACCCCCTCCAAGTCGGGCACCCCATCTCTGGGTGTGTGCACTACTCCCTCAGCACTAGGTAACATAATTTTGCTGCCACCATCTGAGCCGGATTCCACCTCCAACTCAGCCAAGCTCACTTTCTGAGCTACACACATTTATTGTTGCTGGGCTGAAACACTCATGGCCTCAAGCCTCTCGAGCTCCAAATCAAGCGCCCTCATTCTCAACTCATGTTCCAATCTCATCCTCTCTCTCTCCAAGGCCAACCTGCTATTCTCTAGGTCCCTTTGACCCTCCATCTGGAGCCTGGCCATCTCCAGTTCGTGCACCCTATCTCTCTCCCTGTCTTCCAGCTCTCCTGGGGACAGGCCTTTGGAAGAGATGCTACTGCCAGGCGAGGACGGTACCCCTTCCCTGGCTGGAATCAATGATATATTCAGCTGCCCCTCTGCATCCCCAACTGGCTCCACCACCAGTTCAGGGGTATTTCTTGCTTCCACCCAGGCCCTCAGCGCCTTTTGGTATTCATCATTTTTGGCAATGCCTTGGGTAGCAACTTTAATTTTTTTGCAAAAGCGCTTTAGCTGTTTCACATTGTAGGTTTCCAACCTCTCTTCCTCAAAATCTAGATCCATAGATGCAACAGATGCTGATCGGCTCATGGTAGTAAGAATTGACAGTTCTCAGAAAAACGAACAGTCCAAGGAGAAAAAAAATTCTACCAAAAATGTATGTCGTTGCGTTTGGTCTGCACTCACTAGTAGTGTACACCAATCACTGTATATGAGTCACAAATGCAAGTCCAGAATCCTCACCGCTGACCACCAATGTTAGAACTGGGGGTCTCTAGTTGGCAATGGTATACACCTTTGACCAAATAGGGACCCTTGCTTCTAGTCAGGGAAAGGGGGATTACACTACTGGATAACCCCTGCTCATCCCCTTGGTAGCTTGGCACGAGCAGACAGGCTTATCTCAGAGGCAGTGTGTTAAGCATTTGTGAACACATACAGTAATACAGTGAAAACACTACAGATGGACACCACACAGGTTTTATAAAAATAAGTATTCTTTATATAGACTTAACACAAGACCACAAACGCCAAAAATCCACAATACTGTACTCAAAATAGACTTAAAGATGGTAGAAGTAACTTAGATCAAGATGATGATAAATGCGACACGTTTCTCACAAAAGTACCTTGGATGCGTAACGCAAAACAAACAAAGGGTCCGCAGGGAGGGCGATGCGGCAAGCAGGTGCCTCGATGCGATGCGGTGATCCGGTGCGATGCAATGAGAGTGTGCCCTTGATGCGATGCGATGACGTGAAGATGATGCGTGCACGCCCGACGGCCGTGCGGCGAACTCTGTACCTTTGGAGCCGCGACAGGCCCTGCGACACGCCTCTCCGGTGATGCGATGGCAGGCAGCTGCGACGGCGACACGCTTCTCCGGTGATGCGACGGTGACCCTTGCGGTGGCGACACGCTTCCCCGGTGATGCGACGGCCGGCAGTTGCGACGAAGACATGCTTCTCCGGTGATGCGACGGCAGGCAGCTGTGATGAAGACACGCTTCTCTTGTGATGTGGCGGCGGCCTCGACTCGCTTCTCCGGCGATGCGACGGCAACAGCTGCGACAGTGACACGCTTCTTCTCGTTGAGTCGCGCTTCCAGCTCCCAGCGACATGCAGGCTTCTGCAGACAGAATCCCCAGCAAGGGAATTGAGGAGGGAGCTGAGAATTGTAGCCCTGAGACTTCAGCAGGAGGCAAGCTCTAGTTCAAGCCCTTGGAGAAATATTCTGCAAGATGATGAAAGTTCTTTGAAAGTTCCTTCTCCTTTCCTTGGCAATGAAGACCACTGCAGGCCAACCCAGCAAACAGCACACTGGCAGAGGGGCAGTCCAAACTCCTGCAGCTTCCTTGGTTCTTCTCTTTGGCAAAGGTCGTCTTGTTGTTCCAGAAGTGATCTAAAGTCTTGGGGTCTGGGCCCCAATATTTATACCAGTAAATCCTTTGTCCTCTGAAGGCAGAGGGTCCTGTACCTAGTCCAAACCAGTTCTGGGTGCATTCCGACAGTGCACAACTTCTTCCTTTGTCACTGTGGGCCAGGGTCATCAGACACACCACAGGAGGTGGAGCCAGCATTGTGGAAGGCAGGCACAGCCCTATTCAGGCACAGGTGCTACTCCTCCCACCACTCCTCATGCAGATAGGTCTATTCAGCCTAGTGCTGACTCACCCTGTCTCCTGGAGTCCCCCAGCCCCTGTCACTCACAAAACCAGACATAGAATACCCAAGCTAGCAGAGGCAGGCTGGATGGTTAGGCAAGAAAATACCTACTTTCTAAAAGTGGTATCTTCAAACACAGAATGTTAAAACCAACTTCACTAAAAGATGTATTTTATCATTCTGAGTTCAGGCATACTAAACTCGAATTTCTACCATGTTCCCTGGGTCAGTTAGGATTATAAGATGTTATAATCAAACTGCCCATTCTGGCCTATGGGGATAGGTAGCCTTGCAATAGTGAAAAACTAAATTGGCTGTAATTCACTATCAGGACATGCCACCCACATCGGGGCATGTCCTACCTTTCACATACAATGCACCCTGCCCTTGGGCCTACCTTAGGGGTGTCTGATATGCAGAAAAGGGAAGGTTTAGGGACTGGCAAGTGGGTGCACTTGCCAAGTCGACATGGCAGTCACAGACTGCACACAGGCTCTGCAATGGCAGGCCTGAGCTACACTTTACAAGCTGCTTCTGTGGGTGGCACAACCAGTGCTGCAAGCCCACCAGCAGCATTTGATTTACAGGCCCCGGGCACCCATGGTGCACTATACTAGGGTCTGATAAGTAAATCAAATAATCCAATCATGGAGTCACTAATCCATACATCAATTTACAATAGGGAGAGCATATGCACTTTAGCACTGATCAGCATAGGTAAAGTGCCCAGAGTCATAAAACCAACAAAAACAGGTCAGAAAAAATACAGGAGGAAGGCAAAAAGTTCAGGGATGACCCTGCAAAAAGGGCCAAGTCCAACATACATCGATTGGTGTTCGGGGTGAAGTAATCTGGCGAGCGTCCTTCCGGGTCATTCACCTTCACCCTATGCCCGTGCTCTAGCGTATTTGCCCA
Source organism: Calotriton arnoldi (assembly GCA_963921515.1). Taxonomy (NCBI): domain Eukaryota; kingdom Metazoa; phylum Chordata; class Amphibia; order Caudata; family Salamandridae; genus Calotriton; species Calotriton arnoldi. The sequence continues at coordinate 3,719,625 of CAWUFW010000579.1, forward strand.
GATAGTGTACCTCACGTGCTGCTAATTCGTGAAATTCCATTAGGAGTGCCGCTCGTTCATGAAGCGCAGGGGGAGGTTGGCTGTCCGTGCATCTATATGCATGTCCCGGAGTCCTCCCTCCACTGTCTCGAGCTCCCTACGGATGGTCCGCAGCACTCCCGCCTGTTTGGCTCTACACACCCCTCTCTTATAGGCCTTCAATGCCTCCCATAGCGTGGACTTTCATTCCACTGTACCAGTGTTTAACTGAAAGTGTTGACGAATAGCCTCCCCAACCACGCTATGAAAGACTGCATCTAACAGCGCCTCAGAGGGAAATATCCAGGACGAATGGGGATGTGCCACACTGGGTAACTTTATTGTCATTTGGACAGGTGAGTGATCTGATAGTGTATGAAGTAAGTGACCCGATTCAAGTCACCCAGGTCACACAAGACCACCTCTCAGCCTTCCCTACCAAATGAAGAGTCGGTAGAGAATACAAACCAATATCTATTTATTTCAGGTACACTCAGAGTGGAGCCCAGTCTGCCCAGTCGTTAGGAGTGCTGCAGAGGGACTGACATTAACAAGCATAAAGATACATTATGTACATTCAAAACCAAATGAAGACACGCCCACAATGGAATTTTCCAGACAGATGTAGCTGAACAAAGGAGTACAGAGGATAAGTTTTGATTCTAAGGCTGGGCACACACTATCTCCTACTCAAGGTCGTTCTGCCCGTGCCCGCCACTAGACAAGTGGGAGAAGGCCTCTATCTAGGTATAAAGGTATGCGCTAATAAGAACAGTCTATTCATTAGTGAAGCAAAACCCAACCTCAGGGAAGAGAAACTTAACAGAGGCCTTTTCTCGGAATCCATAAAGAGTTAGTTTCGATTATGACTCAAAATGGCGCCCAAATAGAAAACGGTGCTGCGAATGCTAACTTACACACAATTATGCATAAACGAAATAATTTCTATTCTAACATGTACGCGGCAGATAGTCAACTGAGAGGACCGCTATTAGGAGTCGGGCGTGAGATACTAGTGATCTATTCTCGACCACAAGCCATGCGGGGCAGAATAAAATGTGTAGTCTCGCGCCGTAGGGTGCTGAGCCCTCCAGGGGTCCTTAAGAAGAGAGGACTGTAACAGTGAGGTGAGTGCTTGCACAGCATGCGTTTTGGTGATGTGCCCTGTACTCGTCGTGTCCATTGCGGAATCTAGGGTAAGGTTAAAATCTCCCCCCCATTAGTATATTATCGATATCAAATCGTGCGATATGTGTGGCTACTCCGGGAAAGAACTCAGTAGATTCCACATTAGGGGCATGTATATTAATCAATAGAAGCGGGACATTTCCCATCACACCCGCCACCAGGAGATACCTACCCTCCTCATCTGCCACCACTTTCTGAACTCGGAAAGGGAGAATTTTATGAACCAGAATGCATACGCCCCATGAATATGTGCTATAGTTGGTAAAGAATCTATTGGCACCCCATGCTGTTGCAAATCAATGTGAGGGGAGCGGTGCGTAGTGAGACCCTGCAAGAAAGCCACCTGAATGACATGTCTGGTCATATATGCCAGAACTTGGTGCCCTTTTCAAGGGTAATAAAGGCCTCTAATGTTCCATGACAAGCATTTCAGTCGCAATCCCTCTTATTTCACGCCTAACAGGGACATATAAGTGGCATAGTGTACCATGTATAACTACGCGAATGTGTGATATGCTTATTGCTTATGACCGTTTAACCCTATAATCATTGCTCTGCATTCTAACATATGAAAATATGCAATTTCTGAAGAACCAGAACCCCCTCCCTACCTTCTGCATCGGATACAAGTAAACCAGCACCCAGTGAATCCCGACATATTCCCTAAGAGTGGAAACTTTTAGTCAAAAAGAACAGGAAAAAACTTCCTATGTGGGTAGGCAGCACTGCCGGAAGACCACCTATTTAAAACCAAATGGGCATAACTGTTCTGTACCGCCCTGTACAGGTGGTTTCCGGAGGGATCAGGTTCTGCTGCCATTCAATATTATTGCGTCTTCAGGTCACGGATGCCTAGCAGTGTCCATCTGGCCCAATCTCTCCAATTCGGCTCGTCCCTGACAAATTGACCAAGAAAAGAAAACCTACGAGTCCGCCGATTACGATTGTAATTCCATTTCCTCATCTTATCCTTGCGCTCGAGACTTCTTTCCATTTTGATGTTGTTTCCAGAACTTTGTGGCCTCTTCTGGTGACTCGAAAATTTGTGCCTTTCCATTTATTTGAATACGCAGTTGTGCCGGATAAAGCATGTCATAGCGCACGTTTGCCTTTTGTAATGTTTGTTTAATGTCCCCATACTTTTGGTGCGCTTCTTGCATCGGTGTAAAGTCTGGGAACAGCGCCAGATCAGAGCCTTCAAATGTGATTGATCCCCATTCTCGGGCAAGTCGAAGCATCACATCTCGATCCTGGTATTTGAGGGGTCTCACTATTATGGTGCCGGGCACGGTCCGAGTGTTCTGTGCGCTCTGTCCACTGCAAACATTCCGCGAAAAAGCTTCTCTGCCAAATACATCCGTCAGGACCCTCTCGACAAATCTGGCCATGGGGCCAGTGTTTGTGGACTTGGCCACGCCAGCAATACGAATGTTATTTTGGCGCGAGCGTGCCTCCAAATCTTCGACTTTGGAGGCCACTGTTAAGTTAGCGCTCAGCTCTCTCCAATCTCTTGTTGATAGAATGTTACGAATACTCTAGGCTCAATACCTGCTGCTCCATGTCGCCAATGTGGGTTCGGTACTGCTCAAGTCGCCCATGTATACCATCTGGTCGGGTTGTGAGTGCATCTAAGCATGTGTCAATGGCTTTAAATCCAGTGCCCCGCTCCGCCATGATGGTGACTGTGCCATCCAGTGCAGGGGCTTCAGCTCCCAGAGATCCCTCAGTTTCTTCTCGCCTAGGGGTCTTCGTGGCATCAAAGGACAGCTGGCGCTGTTTGGGTCTCTGTACGCCCCATCACTAAGTTCAGTTACTTGTAGCAGTAGCAGCCCAGGGAATATATGTCACTCTACAAGCCCTGCAGTAGAGTCCACTGATGTGGTTCCAGTGACCTCAAACCAGGGGGCCGCGCAAATCAAGTGGGCAGCGAAGTCCGTCAATGCCTATCTATATGGGGCCATCCGACGCCGTAACTATGGCATCCACAGGGGGGGATGCAGCATACAACTCAGTTGTCCGTGTAGCGCTGTGCTCGGAAGTTCACACCCTGCACATCGAGTCTACAAAGAGGGGATGGGGGGGTCACAGTGCAGATCACCGCAAGTTATGCGGGCCTCATAGGAGCTCCATGCACCATTCTGTTTTCCAGAGCATTTCATAAGTGACCCCCCCCGCTTTGCATGCCTACTCTTGATTGCCACTCATGCCGAGCCCCCCCGAGGTGGGTGGGGGGTCACTATGCAGATCGTCGCAAGTAGTTTGGGCCCAGCAGTAGCTCTGTGCGCCGGTCCGTCTTCCAGCACTTTATCACCGGTGATCCCCTGCCTCGTGTACTCACAAGAAATCACCGCTGCAACCCTTTGTCGAGTCTGCCATGGCGGTCTGTTGCATTACTGGTGGCTCTGCACGCAGCAGCATCGATGCCCGTAGGTCCCAGGGATGCCTTCCGGATATGGAGGTCGCGCTGGCAGTAGCTCTGCGCACTCGAGGCCCCGCCCTCAGGCTCACCTGAGATCCGGGGCCTTCTTGGGCCGCGTCAGGACTCAGGGAACACAAGCCACAGCGCTGTCGTCCTCGGGTCAATCGAGTCCGTTAGCAGAACCATCTGTGCCCCCCCATCCCCTTTCTAGAGAAGCGATGAAGTGGCAGGCGGCCGATAACGTAGCAGGCGGCTCCGGAGTTTCAGAGTCAGGCGGCCATCTTGGTCGCCGGCACAGCCACGCCCCTCCCTCCCCCCCCGTTTGTGTTGGTTTTATCAAACTGCGTTTTGTTCATGGTTGACGTGGACGAACATGGGAAAAGTTTTTGGTCTCAAAATATAGAGATTTGTCTCTAAGCTAACGCATTATTCGATGTTATTTATGAAAAAGACTTCATGCATGTGAACACGTTCCAAAAGTTGGATAAACTCTTGCAAAGTAAACAAGTCAATATTGGTCTCTGCAGGTATATATGCGTTGTAGAGGAGAAACTGAGAGGAATAAAAAAATATTTTAGTCATTATCTTTAATCGACATAACTTTTATCTACTCAGCTGTAACCTCATCTCTCAAATAAAGCAAAATTAACAAAAGAAAACATATCCTATGCAAGAAAGGTTGCATTATTCCAATAGTGCCAATACCTGCAACATCCCCCACCCACAATCCAAGCATGCGTGCGTAAATAAATACACAAGACAAATTATGTATGGGAAAATATTGCTGCAGGTTTATTCCATACAAGAGTATGCAATCTGGTGGGTTATTTTACGGGCGATCCAAGGGCAGGCAGCTGTACCAACCTATGCTGCCCCGCCCGCCTGATGAGCCAGCACTGTGGGAAACACAATCAGTGCTACACCTTTGGGTGATCCTCCTCCGGATCACGTGACACATTGGTCCCTTATTACTCACGCCCCTTTCAGGGCGGAGCGAAGCAGGGCAAACCCCCGGTTGGTCAGGCCCCCAACCGCCCGAAGGACTAACGGGGCGCCGTCGTGGTTTTCCAGGAACCTGCCCTGAGGCTCCTGGTCTTTGGCTCTGGCACCCCTATTGTGCCGCGCAGAGGTACCCTTACTGTACCCGTCTGCCGCAGAGGTACCCTTACTGTACCAGTCTGCTTCCAGATCGCCCATTAACTCCGCCTGCAACACAAAAGAAAACGTCAAAACATTCACAATTCCCTGTCCACCAGCCAGACCGCCGGGTAAGAGGATGGGTGGGAGACGGCGTGGCTGGTGACACAAGAGGACGCCAGGAGGGTCGGTGGGGGTATAAATACCCTCCCTCACCTCGGGCGCACCGGATGTGACGCCCTTGTCGCGACAGAGGCGGACTCCAGTCAGGAGCCCCTCGAACACTAGAAAGGGGGGTAGGCTCGTGCCGCAATGGCACTAAAGGGCCGCCCTTTTAGGAGGGCCTCCTGCGGGGGCGGCGGGCAGCCACATAGTGCCAATACCGGCAACATCCCCCACTCACAATCCAAGCATGCGTGCGTAAATAAATACACAAGACAAATTATGTATGAGAAAATATTGCTGCAGGTTTATTCCATACAAGAGTATGCAATCTGGTGGGTTATCTTACGGGCGATCCAAGGGCAGGCAGCTGTACCAACCTATGCTGCCCCGCCCGCCTGATGAGCCAGCACTGTGGGAAACACAATCAGTGCTACACCTTTGGGTGATCCTCCTCCGGATCACGTGACACATTGGTCCCTTATTACTCACGCCCCTTTCAGGGCGGAGCGAAGCAGGGCAAACCCCCGGTTGGTCAGGCCCCCAACCGCCTGAAGGACTAACGGGGCGCCATCGCGGTTTTCCAGGAACCTGCCCTGAGGCTCCTGGTCTTTGGCTCTGGCACCCCTATTGTGCCGCGCAGAGGTACCCTTACTGTACCCGTCTGCCGCAGAGGTACCCTTACTGTACCCGTCTGCTTCCAGATCGCCCTGTAACTCCGCCACAGCTCTGGAGGCGGCCACCGTCGCAGCCAGGGCCCCCCACCAAAACAGCTCATTTCTCACCTGCAACCTGCTTTCTAGGGCCTCCTGTATGTCCAGTGGAACGTGTCCATGCTGTGACAAATGCACCCCATGTTTGTCAACTTAACCTTAGGCGTACGCCTGGATGGCCCGTGCCACCAAGACAGCTATCTTCTCACTTGCCACCTCTCATTTCCAGGGCCCCCTGCAAGGCCAAGGGAACAAAACCATACCCAATGGTGACAATAAACACCATGTTTATCAAAGTAGCCCTTAACCTTAGCCTCAATCAGCTCGTGTCTGCTGAAACCCAGACCCCTCTGCTTGCAAGAATGCCCCCTTAACCACGGCAGTGAGGTCATTGCCTCCTAAATGGATCACCAAGATGTTAGGGAGACCTCCCCCCCCCCAACCAGTCTCTGCTCCAATTTGTTCAGAGCTGCTCCATCTCATTCCGGGGGACCCCATCCCGACAAACTGCGTCTGGGAAAACCGCTTGGAGCAATTTATCCTATTCCGGGAAGAGCAACTGCCTCACACTACCTGTAGGAATGTGATGGCCTCCCAGGAGGGAACTCTACTCTTACCATGGCTATATTACATTGTAGGATAATGTAGGCTCCCACCTCATGCAACCTGTAGTTGCAGTCCTCCAGTATTTTTTGTGCTTTAACACCCTTTTCCCCAATTTGTGGGGCAGCATCACCCTTGTTAGATGACCGCTTCCACAACCAGCCTATCTACTAGGGCTACCAGGGCAGAGAATATAGTGCTTAACTGAATCAACGCGAAACCTGCCCTTAGGGCAGGGAACCCCTACTCTGTTGCAGTTGCCCAGACATTTGCACCGGACCCTTTGGCTTGCTTTAACTAAAGCTCGATCCCGTGACCCTTGGGGCTCAATCCAGCTATAGACCTAGTTCACCTTGGTATCCCTGGAATGATTGCCCTCCACAAATTCAAGTCCGCATTCAGCTTCCCTTCTAGTCACCTTAAATTGCAGGATACAAACCCCACAAGACCAGGGGGGGTCATGTGTATGTTACCAATGATACTGTCAGAATCTAAGGTTCCCAGTTTCAAGTATTGCCGCAGCCCCCTATTGTGGGTCTGCTGAGACCACACTGCCTCACAGCACGTTACCTTGCTACCCCATGCAGCTCACTTAATGCCCTAGTGTGTCCCTGAAAACACCCGACAGGTGAACTATCTGATGAACCAGGAATAAGTGATAATAGCAAGTGTGTCCTCCTGTACTTGCCATGAATCCCTCCTGTCTTACAGAAATCCCGCCTGTTCAGCTCCTTCTGGGGGGACTTCCCTTTTGCTTAACTGCTAGCACCGTGTGCAGTCGCGACATTAATGGGTAACATCCCGGTTTGCGCCCACCTTAATGTGCCATGCTGAGAGCAACTAGGTACCCCACATCCCTCTTCTCTATGAAGAGATAAAACAGCCGGCTGAATACACAAGGCACAGGAAGTGTGCCCAATGAGAAACCCACAGTTCTGCAAGTTTGTGCCTATCCTTTCGGGGGTGGCTAAGCCCTAGTTTGCCCTTACTTGGATGACCCCCAGTGCCAGGTACAGGCTGATGAGTGGAACAGTTTTCCATGCTGCCGGGCAGGAGTGCCGTACCTTTGCCCAGGCAACTTATGACAAGGTGTGCCATACAGGCAGAAGTCAAAAGATCTCCAAACCCACCTTACTAATACTCTTACAGTTTTCTGTGTATTGCGCTTATTGGAGCATAACATAATTGACTATTTGTCAAGCGCGCGTGCTCCTGTAGCCGAAATGGCACTGAATACCAATCTATGTTACCCCACTCGCTGATAATTATGTACCAACCTCTGCCCTTTCTTAACTTGGGGGAATGCTGAATGCTTCTAAGAACTGTTGCCTGGGGGCAAAATTGGGTCATAGCACACAATTTAACAGGCAACCCCCCGGAGTGTGTAGTAAAGCTGGCCCTGTCGCCTCTGGCGGGGGACTTGAACCCTCCCTTTGAGAAGCCCATGATGCCAAAGCTGAAGCCCGGCCTTTCGGCTTTAGTTCCCACCCCAGCAAGGACTGCTCACACTTGCCGTGCTCGATCCGACCCGGATCATACTAGTTTGCACAGTCCTGGTTCGCCTAGGTGAATGTTCCCTCTCAGCCCTGTATAGGGCCTGTTTCACACTTAAAGAAATGCCTATTCTCTTGACTTTAGAGTGATGCAAGATTGAACTGGCTGCTACCATTCTTACGCCTGCATATGCTAGGCTCAGGACACGGAACACATGCTCTATAATCCCTTGGATTCTAGCCTGGCATTCCTATGTCCCGCTATACCAACCAATAATGGCTCTGCTGTATCATAATGACCCGAAAGACACATCAACCCCGCGGAGACAAGGTGGGGATGCTAACCTGCCCCAAACTCTGCGGAAACAACAGCGTGTGCAAGCTTGCGACAAACATCTGAAAAGTTGCCAACCAACAAACCATCCCCAGCACCCGGGGGGCATGCCGCCATTCCTTGGCATGTACACTGACCGAGTTTAAGATTAATAATGGCATCGAAGGACCCCTCTCTGAGCGCATGCTTGCAACACTATCCACTGCCTAACCCTGGTCAGTAAAGCCACTGCAGGGTAGTATTCAAAGCTAAGCCCACACATCAATCACCTGCCAATGCGAACGACCGAGCATTCACCGCTCCCTAAGCCATCAGAACTGTTGACAATTACGAGGACCACACCACAACAACTTCGAAATTGCCATTATGGTCCCCCCGCAATCCCACAACAAGACTGCTGGGGGCGCACGCCACGAACTTCACCGACCCAAGGCGACAGGACAGGCCGTGCCCATGCGCAAACCGCGTGACAGCCTACCAACCACACGTGGCACACCTCGCTTGCCAATTTACCCAAAACATCTGGTGATGCAGCAAGCAAGGACTATTGATTTGGACAATGGTTGTTGGTCGCCTATGGTAAATAAGCATCCACTATGGCCTTGTTGTAAGAGTATTGACCAGGTAAGTACTACACAATTGACACTACACTTACAAGCCAGTCCTATTTGCTTTCCCAATGCTAGTTGGATGAATAAGCTAACCAAGGCCCAACATGGCTATGGTGGAGTAGCATAGTAAAAATGCTATGTTCTGAAAAGGTGGAACTGTGAAAGAAGTGAAGTGACTCACCCCCCCAACTGGCCCTGATCTCAACAGGATGAATTATCGATGCTGCCTGCAGGCAGCAAAAGAGTGGCTCAGCACGGCGCAGAGTATACAACAACCGAGCCCCCCAACACCTGAGATCAATCGACCTCGGGCGTAAGCGGAGGGGGCTTTAGATAAACAGCGCCCGGCCCTCCTGCTACTCAGACTCCCAGAACTAGTGTGACAATATTCCAAGTGCTTGGTGCTAAGTCCTTCGCACACAAACGCCAGCAAAGCTGACAGCATGAGGTGATAGGCGACTACCCCTCTCAGCGAGTATGTGTCGTTGATTCCACATTTGCGCAACGTGATTTTTTATCCCCTTCGCGGTGCCGCCTACGTCGGCCATCAGGCCCACCAGCATGGTCACTTTGCACAAAGGGACGTCCTTGCTGCCACGCCCATCTGCCTCACAACTTTTCCCCCATGCGCTCCCCTAACGGCCCTGCCATTGACTGGAAAATGTGGCCCCCCTTCAGAGCCCAAACTGATTCGAATGAGGGCTACTCTGCAGTCACCCTGCTGGTGGTGTGCACCCGGGCACGATCTCGCACACCGCATGATGGCATCTCTGCCAGGCACCTCCAGCCAACTCGTGTCCAGGCAAGCACTACCGGCCACCGCCCTTACCGTTCCCGTGACCCCTTCACCCGCAAAAGGAACCACCGCCATGCTTTGTAAACACAGTGACCACCACTAACGGTTGCTAAACCTAAGGGTGGAGCACCGCCATCACCCAGGGCCAGATAAGCGGGGCCTAGCGATCCCACGTCCCCCGATTCTGGCTTCGTTGATCGCATGTCGTAACAGCTGCCATCTGTGAAATGTCGAGACTAACTACAGGCCACACCTGGACCAATACCAAGAAAATACGCTGCCAGGCTGTCCCCTCTAAAAGCAAAACGCTGCAATGACCAGGCGCCCGTGCCCTACCAGGCACCAACCATGATCTGGAGCAAAAGCTCGAGGACCGCGCCGCTCTTTTGTCCCCCCATGCAACACCAGGCCAGGCGTGCCTCAAGATGGCCTGGGCAAGACCGATAGGCCCAACACACCTGCTGCCCACAAAGCAAGACAACGGGCCACTCAAACTGCCCGAATGATGAACGAAACCGGGTCCGAGAACCACAGACGGCAACTTACTTAACATGCCACATCGAAATAATTGCTTCATTAGTCGATGAAACTTAGCTAGACGCCGAGCCTGGCGCTCTTCCCGGCGGTGTCACCGAGTTGTTCCTAACGTATCCGGAGCGGCAGGAATCTCTGGGGAGGCAAACGGCAACATGTAAATGTCAGGAGCGGAAGCCGGCGAAAATGGTCCACACAGTCCGCAACTCAGCACCCCCGCTCTGGCGCGCGCACGCTGCCCCATGCCGCCACCTTTGGGAGGGCCACGCCCATCCGCTGGGCGAAAGTACCCCCAGCATATGCCCTGCGCAGCGAAGTAGGCCCGCACACGCAACCTCCCGCTCTGCCAGTTGTCCCCACGAAGGGGGTAGCCGGCCCCTTCATCCCCATTATGCAGGAACTAAGGCTGTTCCACCTAGCAAGGAGGCTGCGACCATATGTTCTGCCATTTCCTTTGTGCCATAGTTGTTGCGGATTAGTATAGCGTGAAATCGACCAGCAGGTATTGGAGCGCTTTCATTAGGACCAGTTGCATTACACAAGGGCGCGGTCAATTATTGTAGACCCGGGGAGATAAATGGATTTGCCCAAAATTACAGGTTTGTGAGCCGATGCCGGAACTCGACTAAAGACGGCAGCTCTGGCGGGTATGCCGCAACATTTGAGATGAAAACCAGGGGGGTCTCTTCGAGGGGCGTAGCAGTGAGGGTAAGGGCGTGGCTTAAAACACGCAAGCTCAAATTAGTGCTAAAATAGTGTGCCGCCCGACTTGTATTTGGCTGTTTCCTTCATTGCGTCCAGGTATATGCTATAACCAGTAACATCACACCTATAACAAGCCAAGACCGTTGGTTTTTCACGGTATTAGTTACAAGGTAAATAGGCCGCAACTTGAGATGGGCCGCAATCCTGACTCCCGATCGAGCTGACCAGGGCCAGGACACGAGCAGGAACCCCCAGAAGCAGTAGTCTGCTGTGGCGGTGGACACTTACCCCGCTGCAGTGCAAAACACCATGACACCACCCGGCGCCATCACAAAAGAGGCCCATAAGGGCCCCAGTATGTGTACCAACATTTGAAGCATGGCAGGGTAATATGTGGTGGGAACTGCATAGCCTATTCAAGAGCACTTATTTCATTCCAAGTTGAAGACTTATGCCCCTGTGCATTTATAAGCGGGTAACATTATCGCTTCAATCACGTCCTTCCACCTGTGTTTCCTCAAGATAAACAACCACTTCCAACCTTCCCCTCGAAGTTACCTCCATCTTATTATAAAACTGTACCAATATGGGTAGCTTAACCGCCCACCAGGCCCTAATATGTGGAGAAGATACGGTGCTTATAAAGCTATTACAATGTGACGGACACTTCAAAGCATTTTCCCACGCAAAACAGGAGCACAAATGTTTGCTACCAGTAAGAGAAAACTGCCCTCGGTCGCGTGGCACATTGTCTGACAAGCTCGACCACCGAATCTATGCATGCCTTCAGGGCTGGCAAAATACTACTAAACTGCAATTAATAAAAGGTGTACATATTTCCTTACTTTGTTTCCGCAGACTCCGCATCGTAAGCGCAGAGTGCAGTTGGGGCACAATCTGACTGGACGGAATGCTCTCCAAAATGCTCTCCAAAACTAATAATATGGGAGAAGTTGTAGGCATATTAAACCGGGGTTCAAAAGAAAGACTGCAAAAGGCCCTTGCCTGTTGCAACTATCTCCGCCCTAGCTGGACGTGGCTTTCATTCCGAAAAGGTGGACAGCGTGCTGATCATCCAGACTCTGCTGACTGCGCTAAGCAAAACATTTATATACCTGTATATACATTGAAAGCTACTGTTATTTTTTGCCTCCCTCCTTCCCATTAAGCGCAGGACCGGTAACATTACACATTTAATTGTTCCCTCGCCCCGCTTTAAGGCAGAAACACAAATTAAGAATATAGCACTGAGAAGTGTCTTGAACAGTACTCAAGCACTGAACTATTCAAGCACTTTGATATCAGTCTATTGCCCTCAGGCGGCTACACGATACTCCTAGTATCTACCTCACAATGATGAAAGTCTAACTCGTCCGTTTGGGATTTGGTCCTACAACTTGCTGTTTACACCGACGTCCCTGCACAGGCAAAAAACATCCAAGTTAGGTCTGCTTTATTCCCAGCAGCCCTGCAAAGTGCTCCGTGGTCTCTGCCTTCCCTTCCCTGCTTCTTGTAAAAGCAATGCACGGGACATGTTATTGTAATTAGCTTATACTTTTTATTAGGCAAAATGCAGCAAACGCAGACAATAAAGAAAGAAAACGACGCTATAACGACAGCCGGCGGCGAACAACTCCCGCTTGCAGAAGCACTTGGACCCTCAGCACAGCCCCCGAGCCACAGATGCATGTACGCCCGACAGCTGTTCCCCACTGCCGAGCCTGCCCTGGCGTGCCCCAAAACGTCCCGGGCAGGACCACAAATGGCGCCGCACAATCCCCACAAACCTTGCCTTGGAGCTGCAGCTCATATTGACCCCCCCAACCAACACCTCGCCAGCCCCGGCGTGCCCCCGCGCTCGGGGCAGGACAAATAGGCACCAATAGCGCCGCCTTGAAACACAGGCGCTCTAAACCCTCGCTGGTCACACCAATTAGCCCCAACCGGACGCTGGGAGCGCCGCAGTATGCCCCGGACTCACCGCGAGAAATCCCTGACACTGTTCCTAGTAAACGGCGCGACGCGACGCAGCACAACGAAGGCGACCACCATGGACACATCGTGTCCAGCGGGGGAACAACGGCGTGGCTGGCAACACAAGAGGATGCCAGGAGGGTCGGTGGGGGTATAAATACCCTCCCTCACCTCGGGCGCACCGGATGTGACGCCCTTGTCGCGACAGAGGCGGACTCCAGGCAGGAGCCCCTCGAACACTAGAAAGGGGGGTAGGCTCGTGCCGCAATGGCACTAAAGGGCCGCCCTTTTAGGAGGGCCCCCTGCGGGGGCGACGGGCAGCCACATAGACCCTACTCTTTAGAACTTTTTTGTGTCAGTGAAAAAAACCTATATTGCTCCATTGCACAACTATTACACGACTCGATACATATTGAGAACATCCATTGGTAATTTGTGGCAGTGTTTGTGAATTCGTTTTGTTGTGGTTCATTCAAAGTGATATCGTTATTCAATAATGTTCTTATTAATCATTTAGACTTTGTTTTATTAGGTTACGCACTAGACATGCTGTTCAGGTGAGCACAGCCCAGGAAAGCACTGGGTGTTGTGCCTCAGAGGGGCACTGGGTGATGTCCCTCAGGGGTGCACTGAGTGATGTGCATCTTGGGAGAATTATGTGATTCGCCTCTTGGGAGAACTGGATGTTGTGCCTCAGGGGAGCACTGTGTGATGTGTCTCTTGGGAGCCCTATGCAATGCACCTCTTGAGGGCACTGGGTGTGGTGCCTCAGAGGAGCACTGTGTGATGTGTCTCTTGGGAGCCCTCTGTGATGCACCTTTTGAGCGCACTGGGAATTGTGCCTCAGAGGGGCACTGGGTGAGGTGCTTCAGGGGAGCACTGAGTGACGTTCCTCTTGGGAGCCCTATTTGATGCACCTCTTGAGAGCACAGGGAGATGTGCCTCAGAGAGGCACTGGGTATTTGCCTCCGGGGAGCATTAAGTGTTGCGCGCCTCTTGAGAACCCTATTCGATGCACCTCTTGAGAGCACTGAGAGTTACACTTGGTGTGAGCAGTGTGATCCAGCGCGATATTAGCCAACAGCATTCACACACCAAATACTCACTTGGGCCCATACATTCATACTACGCTAATACTTACGCTGGTGAGTCAGTTGTACTCTTTATCAAAACCCCTGCTACCAATTACCTTCTGATTGAAGAGTAATGACTTACCAATGAATCCTTTGCTAATTGGGAAGTTTAAAATGAGTGACATTCATTACTGTACATAATCCTGAAATAACCACTGAGTCAGGAAGTTTTAAAAATGTTTATCTAAAGATTTTAGCAGAGTAAATACAGAACCACATGATACTCGGTCGCATATCAAGGATGAAGCATAGAATAATAATTATTGATCAATGACGGTCCCTCAGAAAGGAGAAGATAGAGACAGCAGCGCAACTAAAGGTTGCAGGTATATTTACCTAAAGTGCGAGAACCAAACCCCTTGGCCAAGGAGTTGGAAAAGATGAGACCCAGGAAGGATGAAGAGCAAAGACCTCCTTCAGGTTCAGAACAGGACCGGTGACCTCTCTACCAACGACGCCTGCGTCGTTCCCCTCTCTGATACTCGGCTTCTCCTTGACTCCCCGTGCCTTCCTTCTAATGGACTCCGCCGCCCCCTCCTCAGGACCTCTCTGGACCATGGTTCAGTCTGCAATCGATCAGCTTGTCGGTCTGGAGCTTCTGCCTCGCCTCTGCTTGTGCTAATTCTCGTCTTCTGCGTCTAGTCTTCTGTGTGTCTTCTGCCTCTTCTGTGTGGGCTAGTTCTCTGAGCTCCTCTGCCTGTTAATTAACTAATTCTATATCTGTTATACCCTTCTACGCCCATGTACCTCCCATTAATGTTGCAAAAATATGGGACCACTATTTCTGATTGGACAGGGACAGGGGGTTGATCCTCACACCATATTGATTTGGTTCGATTTCTTAAAGTCTTTTGTTTTAAAATACCGCCCATCAATTTTATTACATTTGCTTTATTTCCCACCCGTCTCACGACAAATTTTATACATAATTCATAAACATTGTTGCATTTCGGCTGGTACATCATGGGTACAGCAATGTCGGCCATCAGGTCATGGCCTTGGACGACGTCCAGGTTGACTTCATCCTTTTCTTTCTGGGCAGCCATGCAGGGCGCATGCGCAGGATCATTGTCACATGAGTTTTCAGTTCACCAAACCCCAGGCCCAAAGTTTACGAACTAATAAAAGCAAAGAAGAAAATATTACAATCACAAATAAAATGTTTCACTGTATACCCACTCTTTCTATTCTATTCCCATTTATTTATAAATTCTATCCCGCATTAATAGCGTTAGAGAAACGACAATTTAATTATAACACAAGAGCAAGCTGTAGCATGTGAAAACATCAAGCAGCCATTTTAATGCACACTGCGCAGAAGCAGAATTTTCCCACCAAGCGAAGAAAGACGTCACAACACGTGATATGGTTGAGACATGCGCAGTAAAGTTCCCGCGTTTTAGCGGCCATTTTAGAACAGACAAGCGTTACTTGTTAGTTAAAAACACATAAGCAAGCTTCCTTACTACTTATGTCGTGTATGCAAGAATTAGTATGAACAATACAAATTTTTAATAAATTAATACTGTGAGAGGATTGTATCCGAGCAAGTCTCATTTGTGAGTCCTTGCTCCATCAGTGTGTATTCTGTAAGAGAGAGGCACCCCTGGTTGTACAAGCAGATTTCAGAACGTTTACTACAGGTGTCTTTTGAATTAACAGAATGACACGGAGCACTTTACATGGAACACGTGGGAGATGTTTATAGTGATAATTTAAAGCCAAATCATAAGCTACTGCCATGGCAAATGAGAAGGCAGTTTGTTGTATGGCTTATATCCAAGGTTTAATGTAGGAACCAGAAACGTACAGATATTCGCATCTCTGAATGTGACTGAGTAGATTCAGGTGAGGTGCATTTAACTAGCTTTAAATGACAGAATATAAAGAGAGTCCAGATGCATCTGTCACCTGCCACCTTGAGAGTGGCGCTCAGTAAATTATGGGACTTGTGGACTTATAAGACCTATAGTGCAATACATTGAAAGTGCAAGTACCACCAAGCTTATTGCTGTACACTTAACAAATCGGACTGGGTGGGGTTCAACCTCGTGACACAAGGCCAGTTGACACCATTGGCAAGAGGTTCTCCTTTCTTTGCTTCGATATTCGTGAAGGTGATTGGTGTTACAGGCTATGATTGGTGTTACAGGCTATGATTGGCGTTACAGGCTACTTCATCGCAATCTTAATATTCATGCTTTGGAACCTAAACTCACAGCTATTGAATCTGAAAGCAGGTCTAACGCTGCTTAGAACTAATAATGAGCACTCTTCTAGTTTGGAGGATTTGATACTTTTCACAATTAGATGACCAAATTACCCAGTGCAATGTGCTTGTTGAAAAATATATTTGTAAAATCCACATGATCTTCTTTTAGTTTATCTGATTCAAGTTAGTGAGTTAAGACACTGTCTACAGAATGCCAAATAGGCAATGATACAATGCAACAAACTTTGGCAAAAAGTAACAAGGGCAAATTATGTTTTCTCATACGTGTCATTAGATCCAGGGGTTGACCTCGGCCAGAAGCACGAATTATGGTGCGGCCATATTTTTAATGGCAACGTTAAACTGCAACTTTCATTGTTCTATTAACTGAATATCAGAGATCATATAATTCAACAGATGTGTAGGTGCAATCTGCAGCTGTGCAAAGGGTCTGCCTGGCCTATTGGGCAAACAGGCAGTCTCTGATGGGCAGGAAACACAGCAATCTGCAATGTGTATTTTAAGGCTAAAAATAGAGAGGAGCGGACACCCCTCTCAGCCTCCCCTGCTGCTTGGGTAACCCATCCTATTTCTTCCTTTAACCACCTTCCTAAAAAGAGTAGCCTGCAGTGGTGGCTGATAGGGAACAACAGGGGTGTGGGGGGAGGGGTTAGAAAAAAAACACGAAAAGAAGACTTACCTTCGGAAAGCCTTGTCGCCTGGCTCCCAGTAGCACCCAGGCTCTCAGGCTCCCCTGACCAGTCACAAACCTGTCTTACAGCAGTGTCGTGATTGGACTGAGTGCCGTGGTACAGCGCTCAGAGAGGGACTGGGGTTCTGGGCATGTTCTCCACCCAGGCTATACAATACAGCCTGTGGAGAACAGGCAAAGTGGACATGTTGGTGTGGCCGGCCCAAGGCTGTTGGCCAAACCATCATGCGCACTTACGTGCCCACCACTCCTCCCATTACTGGCTCTAACGACAGCCCAGCCCCCAGTAAACTACCGCAGTACAGAAAAATTAAATGATAATAGCATTGAGTTATTATCGTTTTACTTTTCCTTTTTCCATGGCTCGAAGAGCAGTGGGGTTGCGCTCCTCCGCCTTAGCGGAGGAGCCACCGCTGCTGATGGGAGTGTGTGGGCCAATTTTTTGGCGGTCTGTGGGCCTACTTTATGGTCTGCTGGGCCGGTTTTTACTGTGTTTCTGCTGATATGAAAACAAACATTATCTAAAGCAAGCTCAACTGCATGCAGTATTAAATACCTTGCAAAGCACATAAAACATTTCTTTACAAGTTAAAAACGGCTCCAACTTGCTGACATGGACCACTTTTTTTTAGCTTTATAATAATTCATTGACCAGGGCCACTTTTATTTTGATGCCTGGGCTATTTTCTTTTTCAGTCCAACCCTGACTGTGCATATGTTTCTGAAGGTAACCGCACTACCTTCAGTGCATACATTAACAGAGAAAGTCTGAATCTCTCTGAGTAAGTGCATGACCTGTAGACAGGATATGATGGAAATGCAGAGCAACAATACACAATGTGTTTCACAGATATGCTGTCTACAGTCAGTACACTACCTCTTATAGTGAATCAGCTATTGAAGAGCATTAAAAAAGTGTGTGGTCTGTGATCCTGAGTACAATGGGGCAGGGTCAGTGAATGTGGGGGTAGGGTCATCACATATCAACAAAAAACTGCATACAAAATATTCTGGCCACAACTTAAATGAAAAATAAAGTTAAACAAATCTGCGGAACGTCAATGGTTCTGGCAGGAAAGCTCAGTTGGTTAATGCGATCACTTCAGAAGTCTGTCTGTTTGTTCGACTGGAGAGTCACTGGTTTGAATTCTGGTTGAGGCCTTGGGAAAATTTGACATGTTTATTTATAGTGCTTTGAGTTCCAAGTCCGAGGCAGATCGCACTGTGAATATGTCATTATTTAAAAGAAATTTATTAGAACCGCTATAAAATAGGCAGCTACAGTTTGAAAAATGTATTACACACAGTGTAAGATAGGCTGCACACAGTTTAAGAACAGCTGCCACAAATTGTGCAAAAAGATTCAGGGGCAGATTTACAAGCCCCTTGCGCCACTTTTGCGTCACTTTTCCCATGTTAAAAATGACGCAAAAGTGGCGCAAGGGCCTTGTAAATCTGCCCCTCAGTCTTTAAGTGCTTACAGTGATTTCAAAAGTTATAATTTTAGTAACCTGCAATCAGACAGTACCTAGTGAAAACCATTTTTGCATGTTTTCATTAAAATGGTGCATTTCAGAAGTATTAACATCCCTACAGTACCTCTCACAAAGAGTATCTCTTTGTCACCAGGCAGCTTCAAATTATTCTATCAATTAAAGTCAATAGCTGTTGCCAAGCAGACTTTACGTTAGCTGATCACCCAGTTGCAAACAGTTACATTTCTTTCAGGTTGCGGGCACCATCGAGAGAAGGCTTGTTTCTTCTTTGGATGTCTGCCCCTTCTCTCACTGCACACTACAGGAGACCATCCTCATTCCCTTTCTGACACAGGATTTCAAGACGGCATTAATCATACAGGAATGCTTATTTTTTATTTAAAGTATGGGAACTGTTTTGGTGAAATTAAAGAAGCCCTGAACTGTTGTTTCCAATAGATCTCGCCCAAATCGACGTCTGCAGTGGCTGTGTTCATAGACTTTCGATTTCATTTAGGGCTGTTGCACAGCTGTGTTCTAAATACATGTGGCTTGCTTATAAGGATGGTCCTAGAACAGGATGCAAGCCACCCTCAAGCAATAGGGCAATTAACAGCAATCCTTTCTTAATTTGCAGTTGCTTTTTAAGCATTGATGAGTGTTTTCTTTAGGTGATACGATGGCGGCAAATACCCCTCATACTGTCTGCAAGCCTTGATAAGAATCTTTCTTGAATAGCAAGGATTTCCCATATAAATGTGCCACATATTGCCTAGTCTCGTTGCTAGTACTGGAAATTGGAAATACATGCTATGACGCACTGCATTAAGCCTAACGTCCAGATCTACCTTTCATACAAGTTCTGATCATTTCCCACAGAGTATTTTTTTAAGGATAGTGGCCAAGGAAAACTACTCGGCCTAAAAAGGTTATGACAGACGTTTGTGCTTCCCAAACAATGTCTGTCTGTTTCCTGTTCACTGAACTTGTTTTTGGGGAGACCAGGCTTGTGCTCATATTCTCTCAAGCTCGTCCAGGGTGACCAGCACTTGTGGTAAATTAGGCCGCTTTGTCAGGTTTGCAGCTCCCACGAGGAAATTCCTACTGCCCTATGACAAAAGAAGCCCTCAGCCAGAAACGGGTTAGGCAAGGTAACCCTTCACCCAGCAGTCGGTGGAATATTCATACAACAATGTGGCTGCAAGAGAAAATAGGATATTGGATAACATCAGAATACGGCAAGGGGATTAACATATGCACCTAGGAAGGATCCTAACCTCTGTTAAAGAGAGGTGAGCTAGTGCAGTGTTTAAAGTTTAATGGTGATTCTCTGGGAAAGACATAAAGATCAGCTCAAAGGTCGATAATAAAAGATCTCCAGTCCAAATAAGAGTTTGCATACCAGTCAGTTGTTTAGGATTCAATGGCAAGTCGATGATAGATCTAGTAATATACAAAAGATGGATGCCAATTAGGAGCAGCTCCTCAGCAGGTGGAGTTGTGATTCAATGAGAACAACTTTGGCAGTAGACGATGATGACAAGAGGGAAAATGTTTTTGGAATGCCCTGAGATCCAAAGCTTTTGGTTGGATGTGAGTAGCATTATATATAAAATACTTGGAGAGAGCCTCCAGGTAAGCAAATCTCTTGTTTTCTTTGGGACTCTGTTATGTCATGTATTGATGTCAAGAAATGCCCAAAAATTGATATTCTATCTGATATTGCTTGCCCGGAGGGAAATATGTAAGAACTGGATTAAAGTTACCCCCCGAAATAAAATGGAATGGTTGAGTTCAATAAGATATATTAATCGGTTAGATCGGGCTTCCAAAAATAAGAGGAATGAGTTTTGGCTCCCTTATGAGAACTGGGAAAAATCCACTATATGTAAATAGTCCAATGATTAGGCCTTTATACCATATTGCTTGAACACTCCTGTGGTGGTACCTTTGATGGATAGGTGAAATTAAGCCACCTATGATTGGAGATGGTGAGCAAGGTGTAGAGTGATCCACTCCGGATTAAAGAACAAAATAACTCTGGCGGGTGCTACATCAAGGGAGACCCCTGAGTATAGAATATTATCTTTTGTTAAATCTGGGCAAATGAGGACAATTAAAAAATTTTAAAAAAGAAAGAGGGAAAATGATGAAAAAAAGAGTCCAAGCAAATTCCACAACACCTAGTGAGAAGAGGAAAGTCGGGGTCAGGCTCAAGCCAGAAACAGAAGAGCAAGTCAAGTTAGGTGGACAACGAGATGAAAGGCTACATCAGACAAAGCCAGGGTCTAGTATCATGTAGTAACAAATTAGGTGGCCCTTAATATCGTAAGGGCAGGAAGGTCCACCATTACTAGCTAGACCATATGATCCCCAGGCACTAACTGTAACACATCATTCTAACAAACAAAAGAAAACTGTCTCAGTCCAATAAATTGACTTGAACTGTAGAAGACAACGATATACATCCAGTAAAGCAAGCAGCTACATGACCACTACACAATGTTAAAATGTCCTTTGGGTCGATAAAAGATTGACAGTCTTCTTCCATCATGAAAGACAACCATTGTATGTTAAGAATATGTTATTGATAAGTAATTGAATGGGTTGTGCCAAATAATCTCAAAAATTAGTCTAACGAATTGATGCATACTTTTTCAAAGAGCTAGGATCCAGATCATGGGAAGGGGAAAATTTACCATGACTCAAGTTTAGTTAATCCTGGAGAACTACTGCAGGCTCACCACAAACAAATGGGTACCATTACTTATTACGCTCTAACATCTATGCATTTTAAAATATAATGAATAATACATTTTAACTTAGCTCTTGTTTAGCCCATTGCTACATATCATTGTCAATTCTCATTTGATATAATGTTAAAAATCACTTTATGTTACTCCCGATGATATCATATGATATGATATGATACAATACAGATTTGTATGAGCACACAAATACTCTAAGGCGTCAAGGCACTAAAGATTACTCCTGCTATACACCTCGACCATTCGCTGGTTCCTGATTGCACAGATAAAATGAATCTCCTTACAGGGTGAAAGTTCAAGTCTTTAAGGCCTTTCTGAAACATGAGAGAGTTGATGAGGAAGGGAGTTCCAAAGCCTATCTGCAAATTCTGGGGACAACAACCAAATCATGATCTGCAGAGCGAAGAGTTCTCGTTGGGATGTACCACTGAAGCATGGTTTTGATTGCTAAGGGCTTGCATTGTATCGGGATTTATGAACAATGCAGAGACCCTTAAATATAAGGCGCTTTGTCACTGGAAGCCAGTGAAGTTCAAGTAGTCCTCTGGAAACCGAATGATCTTTAGGGCTATCCAAAGTCCGTCTTACCACCGCATTGTGCACTATTTGCAGATTTGATTGTGTCACCTTGTTGGTGTCAAGGTATAGCACATTGCAATAATCAATCGTGAATGAAATTAGCACAAGGGCTACTTGTTTGTGTGCTGGAAGGGTAATGAACGGAAAAACTTTCCGCAGTGTTGTGATAATCCAGAAACAAGTTATCACAGTGCGATTAAACTGGAAGTCCAGTGACAGCTCACTGTCCAGGATTACTCCTAGAGCTTTTGCTGATTCCATTGAAGCAGGTAGTGTCCCTGCATATTTGGCCACCAGTTGCTCTATCATATACTTGGTTTGCTCCCAAAAATCAGAACCTCTGTCTTATCACCGTTGAGCTTCAGACAATACTTGCCCATCCACTTGGCCACTGTCTTCATACAGTTAGTGAAATTGACCACAATGGCATCTGTGTCTTTCGAGACAGACACAGTTTCTGTGTGTTGTCAGCATACGACAAGGCCTGCAACCTAAAGGAGCGTATTAGCTTCGCCAGTGGGGAGAGGTATAGGATAAAAAGTGTAGGACTCAGGGACGAACCATGGGGAACCCCATGCGGCCAGGAGAATGATTAAGATTTAAACGGATTCGCGATCACCATCTGGGATCTATCAGTGAGAAATGAGGTGAGCAGTTTTAAAGCCATATCTTCAAGTCCAAATTCCTGTGAGCGTTTGTTGCAAATTCATCCTTGTGCCCTGGGCACCCCCATTTTATTGCTGACTGGTACTAGTGGTAACTGACTCTGACTGTCCCTGGGCTCTGCCTAACCAGGAATTCCAACCAAGAGTGACGAAATGCACACCAGTTTCTTCCGACATTATGTTGTGAAGTTTCTTGAATGTTTACACTTTTGCGTGCAGCCCAGATTTGTTGTGGTTTGCCTAACAACCACTCACTAGAAAACGTATCACAAAGCTGGAGCGGCATCCCGCTCCTGTATCGGTCGCACAGCTTAATCCTTTAGAAAGTCAAAGGTATCGCAAGTTTTTCATGTTCAATTATATTTATTGTTGGTGGATCAATGATTCCATACTGCTTAATCCTAATTTAACCTGTCACACAGGAGACGTAAAATGTATTCAAAAAGTTTCTTATACTGCAGATGTGCCGATCCAGGCCTCTTACTGTAGTACGATGTATACATCAAACAACCTCAGTGGTATTTCCCAATGCATTTCTGGCTTTTCCTCGCCCTTCGTCAGGGGTTCACTACAAATTTAAAAACAACAGCGTTAAACTGTGTGATCGGACCACGGTGCTGGCAAACTGTCAACAATGTATCAACGGTTTTTAGCCTTGCTTATAAAACAGACCCCATATTCCACGTTTTCCCTCTAAATTACGTGCTTTCACGCTAACAGCAGTGCCCTAAAGAAACCTCTCCCAAGTGATACGAACCTCACATGTTCTTCTTTCCCTATTTGCATATAAAGCCCCCTATAAGCCGTTCCCCATCTTCTCAAATGTTAACACAACCCTTTACCCACAAACAATATCAGCGTACTCATATACCTGCATGTAATCTCCTTCCGGCCAAGCTAACATTTCACCCAGATGGAAACCTTTACTCCCCACCTCTCTTCCTTTTCAATTAACGAATTGTGCCTCCTCCCCCTTACTTCAACCAATAAACCTGATTCATAAACCATCCTTACTACGAATCCCAAAATGCACTCTCACAAACTGCTCATTGGTATACACTGATGTTTAGTCAATATGCTGACCAGTACTCTTTGGTGAAACTTCCCAAGGCACCTCAACTAGATAAAATATCCCGCCCACCCTCAGATGTTAACCACACGTGGATTATGAAATGCGACTCATTACATTGTAATACAAACATGTTTGCTTAAAAAACGATAAACGATTTTTAACATTCGTGATTTAAAAGTCCAACTCCCAAATCGTCCGTGTTGTTTTCCAAAACACCGATCTTAAGAAGAGTGTTTCAACGTACTTAATTTAGAGGGAAAACGTGGAATATGGGGTCTGTTTTATAAGCAAGGCTAAAAACCGTTGATACATTGTTGACAGTTTGCCAGCACCGTGGTCCGATCACACAGTTTACCGTTGTTGTTTTTAAATTTGTAGTGAGCCCCTGACGAAGGGCGATGAAAAGCCCGAAATGCATTGGGAAATACCACTGAAGTTGTTTGATGTATACGTCGTACTAAGTAAGAGGCCTGGATCGGCACATCTGCAGTATTAGAAACTTTTTGAATACATTTTACGTCTCCTGTGTGACAGGTTAAATTAGGATTAAGCAGTATGGAATCATTGATCAACCAACAATAAATATCATTGAACATGAAAAACTTGCGATACCTTTGACTTTCTAAAGGATTAAGCTGTGCGTCCGATACAGGAGCGGGATGCCGCTCCAGCTTTGTGATACCTCTGCCTAATCAGGCGCAGGGCCAGTGCTATGCTGAAAACACACTATAAATATGCTGAAAACACCTACATACACCAGGGTACACTGTGGGTTAGGATGCCCCTATGATGGGCAGGACCTTCCCTATAAGGCCCTAGTGCATAATAGGGCAGGGGATTAAAACTCCCTTTAAGTTCCTAGTATATAATAGGGCATGGAAGTTTAGAGGCCAGCAGCCTTTCTGCACTTGCATGTGTGCACTGCTGAAGCCTGATATCAGTTTAACTGGTTCCGTGCCATGGACGTAACGGTTAGGTCCATGGCTGCAGCGCTGTTTTTTTTGGGCCTCGGGAGGTAGGAAAGAGCTTCCCCAACCTCCCAAGGCACTTTTTTTTTCATATGTTATGACGATCGCGCGCATGGCATGCTGACGTCATTACATATGAAACTGAAACTGAAATGAGCCGATAGGTTAGTTTCAGTTTCAGTGCTTCGGTGCTTGTGGGGCTATTTCAGCCCCCTGACCACCGAATCACACGGGAGAGGTATTGTTGGAAAGGGGAGAACATCCTCTTTCCATTGGTACCTGTCCCTAGTGGATCCCTGCTTGGGGATTGCTGCAGGAGGGCGATCACCAAGCAGGGATCCACCCGCTAGAAACCAAGGAGGGAGGAGCAGCCCCTTGGGCAAGGGCTTTTGCACCCCTATAGAAATTTGTGCATAGTGAGTCTTTCTGTCCCCCGGGAGGCACTACCCAGAACCCCCTGCAAACCTCAAATTTAGCTAACAATTCACACTTTCCTCACAGTTCTGTGTGGAAAATTTGCCGGATCCCTGCGCCAACAAAAATTTCCCACCACGCAGCGTTTCCCTCAGTCTCCTGAAAAAAATGATACTTCACCTTTGTGGATGCCCAAAGGAGAGAACCTAAAAGCTTATGAAGTAAAAAGAACTGAGGGGGAACCAAAGTGGGTCCAGAAGGGCATTTTTAGTTCATACATTTTTAGGCTAACACTGCTTTGGGTACCCACATGAGTGAGCTGTCATTTTTATCGAGAGACTGAGGGGAACGCTTGGTGGTGGGAAATTTGTGCCGGTGTGGTGATCTCACAATCTTCCCACACAGAAATGTGAGGAAAATTTGACTTTTTAACTAAATTTGAGGTCTGCAGGGGATTCTGGGTAAGAAAATGTTGGGGGATTCAGAAATGTCTGGGTTTGATAGGTTTTCCCTAAATTCTGAATTTTACTCAGTATCATTTTATTTTACTAGGTATCATTTTAATCGGGAGACCGAGGGGAACGCTGGGTGGTAGGAAGTGTGTGCTGACGCGGTGATCCCAGAAAATATTTTTTAAGGAATATATGATTTTTTCTAGCTAAATTTGAGGTTTGCAGAGGAGTCTGGGTAGGAAAACAATGGGGGATCCACACAAGTCGCACCTCCCTGGACTCCCCTGTTGTCTAATTTTTCTGAAATGTTTGGGTTTGGTAGGTTTCCCTAGATGGCTGCTTAGCCCGGGACCAAAAACGCAGGTGCCCCTCTTGCAAAACCAGGTCATTTTGTGATACATAATTTTGATGTCTCCACAATATGTTTTGGGCCCTTCCTTGTTGCGGGTACTTGGCCCACCCACACAAGTGAGGAACCATTTTGATCAGGAGACCTGGGGGAATGCTAGGTTGTAGGAAATTTATGCCGGTCTGGTGATCCCACAACTTTACCACATAGAAATGTGAGGAAAATTTGATTTTTTAAGCTACATTTGAGGTTGCAGGGGATTCTGGGTAAGAAAATATTGGAGGATACACGCAAGCTACTCCTCCCTGGACTCCCCCGGGTGTCTAGTTTTCAGAAATGTCTGGGTTTGGTAGGTTTCCCTAGATGGCCGTTGAGCCCGGGACCAGAAACTTGGATGACTCCCTTGCAAAACCAGGTTGTTTCATGATAAATAATTTTGATATCTCCACAATAAGTTTTGGGCCATTTCCTGTTGCAGGAACTAGGCCTACCCACACACATAAGGTACCATTTTTATCTGCTGATTTGGGGGTATGCTGGGTGGGTGGAAGTTTGTGGCTCCCCACAGATTCCAGAACTTTCCATCACAGAAATGTGAGGAAAATGTTTTTTTTTTTTTTACAAAGTTTGAGGTTTGCAAGGGATTCTAGGTAAAAGAACCTGGTGAGAGCCACCCAAGGTATCCCATCCTGGATTCCCCGGGGTGTCTAGTTTTAAAAAATGTACAGGTTTGCTAAGTTTTCCTAGGTGCTGGCTGAGCTAGGGCCCAAAATCCCCAGTTAGGCACATTGCAAAAAAAGGGTCGGTTTTCATTGGAAAAATGTGATGTGTCCACATTGCGTTTTGGGCATTTCCCTGTCACAGACACTAGGCCTACCCACACAAGTGAGGTATCATTTTTATCCAGAGACTTAGGGAAACACAGAACAGTAGAAGACGTATTATTACTATTTGTCTTTCTATGCATTTCTGCCTTCCAAATGTAAGACAGTGTGTAAAAAAGAAGTAATTTTGCACAATACCCTCTAATTCACATGCTAATATGGGTACACACAAATTCGGAGCTGCACAAATAACCACTGCTTCTAAACTCCATATTGTGTTCCAATTTCAGAAATACTTAGGTTTCCTTAATACCGATTTTCAATTTTTATCTTTTACCAAATCAATTACTGTATACCCGGTACACAATGTAAAAACAAAGCAAGGTGCAACTCAGTTATTGGCTCTGGGTACCTTGGGTTCTTGATGAACCTACAAGCCTCATATAAGCCTGTAACCAGAAGGGTCCAGCGGATGTAACGGTATATAGCTTTAAAAAATCTACCATAGTTAGAAGTTACAGGTGAAAATGTAGGTACAAATGGCTTTTTCTTCAACACAATTTCAATATTCTTTCATTTCAACTCTTACTTTCCATAGGAAAACCTTGAAGGATATAAACAAATGACCCCTTGCTGAATTCAGAATTTTGGCTGCTAAATGTATAGCTTTCTGAGATTCATTAATGGTTTCACACCCATTTCTACCACTAACTGGAAGGAGGTTGAAGCACAACAAAATAGGAAAAATAGGCTATGTCCCAGTAAAATGCCAAAACTGTGTAGAAAATGTTGATTTTCTTAGAAAAGTTTGCCTGTTCCAGGAAGCTGGTGATTTTAGCACCATAAATTCTTTGTTGATACTATTTGCAGGGAAGAAACCAGACACTTTCTTCTGCAGCACTTTTATCCCATTTCCCCCCACCCAAAAAACAAATTTAGCTGTATTTTGCCGACTTTTTCGGTCCCCTCCAGGAGAATCCACAAACCCCTGGTACATTTAGAATCCTCAGGATGTTGGAAGAAAAGGACACATATTTGGTGTGGATACCTTATGTGTACAAAAAGTTATGGGGGCCTAAGCGGTAACTACCCCAAAAAGTCAAAAAAGGGCATGGCACAGTAGGGGGAAGGCCTGGCAGTGGGGTTAAAAGCAGCCCTGTGCTGCAGGACTGCTTTTAAAATGTAAATTGTACCCAAACTTGACTTTGGTGTCTACAATATTATGGCATATTAGGTACCCCCAGGGTCTCCTCTAGGTGTCCCAGGGGTCGGGGTCAGGTACTCATAAGGAGGACCCTTATAAAAGAGGTTTTATATACCTTGGTGATAGTGAAAGTGCACATTTTACTTCCCACATTGTAGTAAAGTGCTTCCCAAAATCGACTTTTGTGCCAGGAGCACTGTGGAGTGAGGATCTGCAATATGTTTACATATTCAGAACCCCTAAAGTCTCCCCTAGGCATTCCAGGGGTGGGAGGCCCTGTAGATATAGGCAGGGTCCTTATAAAATATGTATTATAAGTGTCCAGTTAATTTTACCCATTGCAGATCCCCAGCCACATAGGTTTACTGGGCATTCAGTTATTAATTAATAACTCCCAGTAGGAATTATAGAAAATATCATTCAAGGACCTAGTAGAATGGTATTGATAAATCCAACAATGCGCTACAGTTGAATTTATCCTAAAATGTGCAGACAAAAAGTTATAACATTTTCTTGTCTGTGAGCCAAAATTCAACCTTCATGTGATCTGCCCTGATTCATCATAGTTAAGTGGATTGTCCAGGCTGCTTTGATGAAGTGATAAGTGGCACCTGGGGTGAAGAGCCATTCTGGGAAGAGAGAGTTCTGCTGCACAGGAATGCCAGAGCAGGGGGGAGGGGTCGTAAACCATGATCTTCAAAGTAAGTAGGGGACAGGCAAAAGAAGCCAGGCCCACCTACACCCCTACCCTATGAACCCAGCCAGATGGCAGGCTTAAGGAAGGAATGTGCAGATGCCAGGAGGAGGGAGATTATGGAGATGAGTTGTCCTGGAGGTTGGTTTAGCCAGCTCTTGCCTCTCTGCTGAGACATCAGCCATACTGAATTATGGAGAAATAGTGCTTTCTGGGAGACCTTTGTGCCACACTTTAGTGGAAATGGCCATGTTCTGGGATGTTGCCCTGCACCTCATTGGACAGGAGTGCCCTCCTGTGTGACCCCAAAGAACACGGAATAAGTATATGAGAGGGGCAGTGCCTCTCAGATCTGCTGCTTGAAACCACAGAAGGAGAAGGGTCCGTGCTGGAAGTTTGATTTGCCCCAACCTGGCCCTGCACTCTGACTGACTGCGTCTGCTGCACAGTCTGGAACTACAGCCCTGTAGAACAAACGTGCTTCAAAAGGACTAAAGAGTGGACTCCCTGCAAGCTACAGGTTAACAGAGCTCACCTGGATCATCACCACCAAGAATCCCCAGCCTGGAATGACTCCAGTGGATTTGTAAAGGGTTTTGTCCAAGAATATTGTGGGATTTGAAGTCACAAACTTTCTAGGACCATCTTGGAGCTTTCGGACAGTTGGAGTACGTTTTGGACACTTTGGGGCCCTCAAAGAAACTTCAGGAAGAAGTTTGGAGAAGTTTGGAGCAAAAAAAGCTACATAAGTGGACCAACTCCACCTAGCCAGACAAGCCTGTGACCCTCACCCCGAGCCTGCATGCCCTCCAGGTACATCCTGCTGAACAGTTCAGGAGGTCTGACTTCCAGGGTTTGACCGGGAGCTGCATCGAAGGACCCTGGGAGAAAAAGTTTCTAAGTCCGAAGATAGAAAAGGTGACCGGGACCAACCGCGAGAGCTAAGCCACCCACCTTCAACCGCAAGCCGGCCTGGATCTCTGGTTCGTCCCACTGGAAAGTTCCAGGAGTCTGATTTCCATAGATTTGACTGGGAGCTCGTCGCAGGGCAAGCCAGTGAACCCTCACCGAATCCAGACTGGCTGAGAGCTTCGAGGAACCCCAGGAGAAAAAGCTCCAGAAAAGTTTCTAAGTCAGAAGGTAAAAACTTTGTCCGAGACCTACCGCGAGGGGTAGCCGTGTAGGGCTCCATCACCATCGGCCTGAAACTTTAACTTTGTCCCGGTCTAGCGTGACCAGATATCCCAATAGACGCTATAGCTTTTTTTGTGCTATAAAGCGCTAAATCTTTAAAAATTCATATCTCCGGTTCCCTACACTGGATTGTTTTCATTTTGGTGTCATTTCAAAGATAAAAATATTTCCTATTTTTATAAATTTGTGTTGGATTTCTTTTGTGTGTTGTGTCTTAATTATTTACTGAATTGGTGTTTTTTAAAATGCTTTACATACCTGTCTGTGAAGTTAAGCCTGCCTGCTCGTAGCCAACCTACCAAGGGTTGAGCATGGAAATAATTTTCTGAGACCCATTCCGAGCCCTAGACTGTGTTAATGGCCTATGGCCATATTACCAGAGGTAGATGCAGATTTACCACTACTAATAATCCACTTTCTAACAGAGTTTGGTAAGCAATGTTGGTCAAATGGTATCAAAGGCCGCAGACAGATCCAAAAGGATCAGAGCCGCGGCCTGCCCTGCATAAACTAGGCATCTGATGCTGTCCATTGCAGATACCAGTGCTGTTTCTGTTCCATGATTGCTTCTGAAACTGTCCCTGTTCCTCCACATGGGTCATCAGGTGCTGGTTTAGATGCTTCTCCAGGATCTTGGCTATGAAAGGAAGCAGGGAGATAGGCAATATCTTAAGGTCATTTGGGTCTAGATTAGGCTTTGTGAGGAGTGGCCTAAACACTGCCTCCTTCCACAGATGTGGGTAGCAGCCTGAATTGATAGCTGTATTCATAATGAAAGTTAAAGGCTGAGGTATAGTACCAGCTGCCAATTGTAGGGTGCCATCAGCTCAATCAGCTGCCAATTGTAGGGTTTTAGGGGGACAAGGTTCGAGTGGGGATCCCAATTTCAAATTAAGGAGATGAGACTCCATTTGATCATATGTCAAAGGTGGAAAACAAGAGAGCACAACCAAGTTTTTCTCCTCATCCTCCAATGTTTCTGGAGAGCTCAGCTGCGACTGAGCGCTTAACCGAGAGGATGTAAGAACTTCATTTTGAGAAGCAAATTCTTTATAGATGTATGTAAATTTAGATTGAAAGAATTCTGCCAGATTGTTGCAGAACTGTTGTGAGCCCTCTATTTCAGAGAGCTGGTGGATAACTTTAAACAGTTCTTATGAGGAGTTGGCAAAACTCAGTTTAATTAGTACAATAGGGTCTTTTTTTTCTTCCCTAATAGCTATTTCGTATTCTCTGATGGCTGTCTTATATGAGGTTTTATCCAACTCCTCATTATGTTTTCTCCAGGAAAGTTCCTGGCATCGACACGCCTGTTTTAGGAGTCTTAACTGTTCCGTGAACCAAGGGGCCATGGGCAGCTTCCTCCGATATTGGTTTCCCATTTGGGCACTACTTTGTCTACCGCTGAACTTAGCCAAGCCGAGAATTGTTCTGTCCCTATGTCCACATCCTCATAGTCAATGCAGTGCTTGCTTCTGAGGGCACTGGAGAAAGATTCTGCTGAGACCCCCTTACAATTCCTTTTGGGAATCTTAGTACTAATAAGAGTGTCCTTATTCAGGAAGAATGGCAGGGTAAGTGAAAAGATACTACCTGGTGGTCAGACCAACTTAGTGGTAGCACCTCTTGCACCGATAGCCGGGAGTCAGAGAAAATCCCATCTAGTGTGTGTCCCACTGCTTGTGTGGGGGCCCTGACCGACTGTGAGAGCCTGAGACAAGCAAGAGTGTCCTTAAGTACTCTGGAGTCTCTGCTCCTAACATCCTCCAGATAGAAATTGAAGTCACCCATGACAGTAATGTTGTGTTTGGCTAGATGTGGTTCAATGGGATTTGCAAGTTCAGTCAAAAAGGTAGTCCTGGGCCCTGGGGATCTGTGTACTAGCATCCCACCAAACAAGTTGATAGGTGATATTTTAATTCAGGAGAATACATGCTGGGATAATCGGTTTCCCAGAAAATAGAGGACCTGATAAAGGTAGAAGCATAGAATTGGTCTGATATTGAAAACAGACAAGAACTGAAGTTGGTTCTGAAAAAGATCCATTGAATTAAGTATGGTTTTTTCTTTTCGTTTATCACAAATTGAGCAGAGTGACAAGACATTGGTCCTGAAGAATGCCGCGAACCTCTGGTCATCTGGGCAGAAACATGTTGACCTAGTCGGATAGGGAACATCCTTACCCCTATCGTTCACACTGGTTTTTAATTCTATCCATAGGGGATACTTATTAAACTATTTCCCCATATGAGATGGTTTTAATTCACTTTTGATATTATTTTTGCACTCTGCCCCTCACTCACACTAGACTTTGGAGTGATAAAACACCTCACGCTCCTCTCCTGCGGGAGAGTTGTAGCCCACACAGTGCACCTTGCGGGCACTGTGTGTAAGAGGGAACCCAATGATGAAGCATGTCACCCAAAAGGTGAGTGAGGGTTCTCGTCTTTAAAAAGCAAATGCCCTTCTCTTGGTTTTGTTTTTGCACAAGCATATTTATATTCTAGTTAGGTTACCATCCGGTTACCTTTTGTGTGTATGATATTGTGGAGTGGTACCGTGGATGGTGAGAATTCCTCCTTTAGAGACCTTGTTGTGAGATAATAAAAAGAAATATAAAGCCTCACAGTGTCTCCATGTGACAGTGATGTTTTAATTTGTATACAATGGCCAGAGCTCCCCTTGGTCTTCCTACCCTGTCTAGTCTGAGAGTTGTGTATTCTGAAGAGATTGCATCTACCATCTACCAAATCGGGACCCGATGAATTATTAGCACAGGTCTCTATGATGAAAACCCAGTCAGTCTAATGAGCAAGCGTGAATTCGGCAAACTCAATTTTGTGCTTGATCAAATACCTGACATTGATTAGAAATCCCTTAAGTTTTAATTCCTGCAAGACTGTCCCCTTTTTTGCCATGCCTGCTTTGTGGGAATTATCTGAATGGAGGATGTACTTGCCATGGGAGGAGTATGGATAACCCTAAACCCACAGGCAGCACAGGTACAGATTTTAGATTGATACAGCTCCTCAAACCCAAAAGGAGAGCATGGAGGGGGCTTGCCCAATGCTGTAAGCTCCATAGTTGTTCTTTGGAATAAACCAAAGGTGGAGACCTTCCTGATGTCAAAGAACCAGGAGTTCTGGTGCAGGGCACAGTCCGATGTGGACGGGTGCAGACGGGCTTGCCTTTGGCACACCAGCAGTTCACCAGTGACACATCAGCACACTCATGCAGCTTAAATATCTGTCTCCAGGGTGGAGAAACAACAAGCCCGCCGAATTATCATATGGCTTCCCAGAAATCTCAATGAGGAAATGGACAGCGATGACTACCTCTGCAACAATCGGCTCCTACTAAGCTGTGGTAGACCAAGGAAATGGTAGATTATCAGCAGTTAGGCTTACAAGTGTTAAAAATGTGGCGCAAATCAAAAATAAGGAAAAGCCAATGCAGGAGTTAAAATACGTGTAGTGCTAGAGTGGTATCAGCTAGACTAACGGTGCACCCACGCACTCATGCAGCTTAAATAGCTGTCTCAGATGTGGTGAAACACTAGTCTGCTGCCCTATAATATGGCGTCCCAGAAATGTTAACTAGGAAGTGGGCAGCACTGATTCTCCCTCCACTACAATCGGCTCCTACTAAGCTGTGGCGGACCAAGGAGATGGTAGATTATCAGCAATTAGTCTTACAAGTGTTAAAAATGTGGCGCAAATCAAAAATAAGGAAAGGACAAAACATTAGCTAAAAAAAGTGTAGTGCTCGAGTGGTATCAGCGAGACTAAATGCTCGTCTGTGCACTCATGCTGCTTAAATAGCCACCTCCGATGTGGAGAAATGATTTGTCCTCTCCTTTACAATATGGCATCCCAGAAATGTCAACCAGGAAGTGGGCAGCACCGACTCTGCCTCCACAATAATTGGCTCCTACTATGCAGTGGCAGACAAAGGCGATGGTAGATTATCTGCAATTTGGGTTACAAGTGTTAAAAACGTGGCGCAAATTGAAAATAAGGAAAACCAACATGAATTTAAAACATATGGCGTCCTAGATATGTCAACCAGGAAGTGGCCACCCTGACTCTCCAGTCGCATCAATCGACATATGCACTTTTGCACTGGTTAGCAGTGGAGTCCTAAAGACAACAAAATCGAGGTCAGAAAAATAGGAGAAGAAAGGCAAAATGGGTAACCATGCAGAGAGAGCCATTTTTCAACAATCACTATTTTAGAAATGCCACTTTTAGAAAGATGCTGTGGGAACAAATTATGGACAGAACGTATCAGACATTCACCCCAGTCAAGAGATCTGGGTTAAATCCATTGTTCTTTTGCTCACTATGCCACCCCAGTTTGGACCCAGCCATATGCAAATCAGTCTTGATCCTGCTTCTCACGGAAACAGTCCAGCACAAGCTGCCAAGCCGTGTCCTCCCTGGACCGGTAATAAGCATCCTGGGACCAGTTTTGGGGTAACACCCCTCATCAGCCAGGCTAGCTTGAATCCAGTGGCACAGCGAGCAAGGAACCCATGTCTGGGCATACTCATTTCACTTAAGGCGAAAAGGGCTGCAGCAACAAATGACAGATGGAATGCTGAATGAATCAAACATTCACCCCAGTCGAGAGATCTGGGTTAAATCCATTGTTCTTTTGCTCACTATGCCACCCCAGTTTGGACCTAGCCATATGCAAATCAATCTTGACCCTGCTCCTCATGGGAACAGTCGATCCTGACCTGCCAAGCCGGGTCCTCCCTGGACCGGAAACTAACCCTGGGCAGAGTTCGCGTAGCCATGCTACGCGGAATCCCGCGAAGTTGCAGAAAAACTGCCCACTCTACGCATAGTTCCGTGAGCATGCGGAGTTGCATGTTCCGCCCGTTCGCGATGCGTTTTTGACGTTCGGGAACGCATATTGCATGTACACGGACGCTTATTGCGTGCTCGGGGGGAAATATCGCACAAACTTAACCACGATGTCCCCAATGGGCGCGGCCATCTTATTTTTCACTTTTTGCTATGGTTCTGGGCCTGTTTTTCTATCCTCCCTATATCTTTTCAATCCTTTGTTTCTAGAAACTTTTTTCTGATCTTTTTTATTTATTATCTATCCCTCTCTATTCCTGATTGTATATTTGGTGTTTTTTCTACGTTTTGTGTGTTTTTAGTGCGTTTTTCACTCTTTTTCTATTACTTGCTTTGTACATTTTTTTTACTTACTTTCTAACTTCCTACATTTTCTTTTCCGCCCCCGCCTACCCAGAACCATGGCGAAGAGTCTTAAAAAGACTAAGGGCCAGGGGAAGAGGTCCACAAGGAGCGAGAGCCACGACAGCCTTCCTTGCGGAAGGCGGCGCCCACAAGGGGTGCAGCCACGGGCCTCCGAGGTGGAGGTGGCCGCACTGGTTTTGTTTGTGCAGCGCCACCCCTCTTTAACCCTGGCAGCAGGTGGCAGGCCTGGGTCCGGGTATGGGCTCCGGGAGCATCATCGGCGGTGGGAAAGGGTGCGCCGGGCGCTGCTCTGGAGTCCGGCGCACCCATAACCAATTGACGCACTGGTGGTCCGACATCCTGGACCAGGAGCAGGACCTGCTGGACCTGCTAGGTGTTGAGGTCCCGGTGCTTGGTGAGTAGCTAATTATATTACTATTGTAATCTTCTGTTCTGTGTTATTGCGAATATTATTTTTTTCACAAATAACTAACATGCTGCTGCTGCATGCACGTAACTTATGTTTAAAAATCTTATATTATGTGACTGTTCCTTCCAGACAGGTGCTCAGCGCTACTAACTAATCGGACTTGTTTGCAACTTTGCGCTCTCTTGGGCTGGCTATGTAAGAGAGGTTAGAAAATGTAAGTTATGGTAATGTAGATATGAAAGACTCCAGTCCTTTCCTTTGTCCTGTCAGGCTGTCCTGTCCTGTCACTAAGATAGTGGTAGAGTTAGTTAGTTAGTATTATGTAATTTAGCGGCCTGCGTGACGCGTCCTCTCATATGACTTCAGTCCTAGTAGAACCTTTTGTAGTTCGTATAGTGAGTAAATAGCAACCAACCAATTTGGTGTAGGCAAAAATGCAATACGCATTCGTCCATCTATGCATTAATAAGACTAAATGCAGACTTAGTAATTGGCCCGTCAAAGGGGGTTGGAGTTGAGACTGAGAGATGATTAGGAATGAGATCGGAACTTAAGCAAATATAATATTTTTGCAATTCATTTCAAAGTCTGGAATAGGCGGGCTAGGTATGTTCAGGATTCAGGAATCAGAATTGAACTGTGGAATAATAAAGGTAGGATGGTGCGTGACTGCGATACTAGTCTATTACTAGTCGATGAGATTTAGGATAGGTCAATGTTATTGCAATTGCCGTTTCATGTCTAAAAATATTTTTTGAGTGATTATATTTATTTATTTCACACAAATCATTTTTTGTCTCTTTAATTATGTCTTACATGATCAGCATCCAGGGGCAAGAAGAAGACCGGGTCTGCTAGCAGTGCTGAGGCGGGTGCGGGAGCCGGATGGGACTCCCAGGAGCAGCAGGATGTAGCCTCAGGCGCAGATGGCTCTGCTGCCGGCCCCAGTAAGTCCTCCTGATGTTGTTATAGTAATATTTCCCTAACTTTTACTGCTCTTATTTCCATTTCCTAATTTAAATTTTTCCAAAATGCTCTTCAATCTATCTGTTTCTAAATTCTTGTTTCTGCTCCCTTACTTACTACTACTAGTACTAACATTGTTTCTAGTGTCTGTTTTTTTTTTACATCATATCAAACTGCCTCTGACTAACCTCTGACTCTGTATTAGTCTGTCTGTAGCTTGCTTTCTTCTGGGTTTCCACTCAGCTTTCCCTCTCCCCTTTATGTGGATTGCCTAGTAGGGGTACTGTAAGACTAAGAGAACCCATTGGTCCTAGGCTACTACTAGTACTAGTAGTAGTAAGGGCTCCTTACTACTACTAGTACTAGTAGCACTAATCTGCTGTGCAGATTGCATTCCCAAGTAAGTTATTCTAAGCAGGTTTGTGAGATGAGAAGGCTTTCTTTTACTGTCTCATGGTCAATCAGTAGAGAAAGTTTTATGACAAAGACAAAGAGTCAGATGATATGTAATATATCACTGGCAGAAAAGGACGCGTGGGTGAAGGAAGGGGCCCCGGGATGCATATACGTGGCTGATGATAGGATGCATGGGTAGTTGAAGGATGGGTGAAAGGTGAAAGAAAAGAAATCAGAAAGGATGCCTGCCTGGGTGGGTGAAACTGTATGGGTGAAAGGAATCCTCCGGGGGGTTTGAGGGGTCAAACTCAAAGGCAAGCAAGGACGCATGTGTTAGGTTAGTTATATCTATGACAAATGTATGTTGTCAGTGAAAGGTTTATGATAGCCATGTTTGGATGGATGAATGCCTGGATGGTATCATAGTAGGTGGGAAGAGGAGTCAGACTGGATGAAGAGAATGTAAAAGAAAATTAAACCGTGCCAGAGTACCAAAGCCAAGGGTGAAGAATAAAATAATGCTAGAAGAGCAATGCAATGATAAATGAAAAAAAAACCCTGGGAATAATAGGTTTTTGAATCTTATTCAAAGGTTTGAGGTTGTATTTCAGAATGGAATACTCCCTTGACACACAGTAGTTTGCAAGCACAACAGATATATTGTTGTGCATGACTATAAATTATGTACCCTACCCACCCATCATCAATTGCCTCCCTCCGACTCCGAGGCCCGCTTCCGCTCCAGTCCCTACCCATGTCATTTTGACCGTGTCAGCCATGGGTGGCCTATCGGCTGCATGGTAACTACTTACAAATCAGTATGTCATCATCATCATCACATGAGTGACGTGATGTCGAGCCGTATATCCTCATCATTCATAAGCATGTCATGTTGTGCCTTATTGCAGTAGTCAGGGTGAAAGTGAAATTGAGCATTTGTCATTGATTTAACAGAGTATGGCCGTAATGGAAAAATAGATAATTGTGTAGTACAGCTGCCCCACCTGCAGACAGTAGTAAAGTAACGTGAGTCTGCGAAACAAGTATGTCTGTCTAGGGCACAAGCTGACTGAGCTGGCATGCCTACAAGATTAATTGTGCTAAACAAGAGAGAGAAGAAGAATACTTGTCTACTCCAAAGTTTCTAGTGCCTGAAAGTCTAATCATCACATCCAAATCTTAGGGGCAGCTGAGGTGAGGAGGATACCACAACTGCTAGTGCTACTGTGCCACTATAATTTTTATGTGTGTAATTACTAATTTTGTGTTACTGTTTTTCTAAGAGTATTGGTTACAATTGTCTTTTTTCTTTCTTGATATAGCTACTCCTTCCCAACCCAACAGACAGGAGTTAGCAGCCAGGGCCCGGCAACGGAAGCTGGAGGCCATCCGGCAAGAAAATTGCCAGCTGGTTGTCCTGGCGGAGGAGGCGGAGGAGGCAGCAGCTGCAGCTTCCTCCAATGCCGCGGGCCCCAGCCAGGCCCCCCACATGCCTCCGGTGGTATGGCGCTGTGCTCTGGCAGCCGCCCGCTTCCCAGCACATTCATCATCATCCACTGCTGCCCACCCCGGTTGTTCCTGCAGGAACTTTCGGCACCGCATGCTCCTCCGGATGGCGCAACTACAGGCCAGGCTGGAGGAGGTCCTGGAACGCACTAGCCTGCACCCCCGCCGCTAGACCGCAGTCGTCGACCCTTGCCCCTTTTTTAATCTGTTTTTGGTGGGTGGGATGTTGGGAGTTGGGGAAAGTTG
This sequence comes from Calotriton arnoldi, assembly GCA_963921515.1. Taxonomy (NCBI): domain Eukaryota; kingdom Metazoa; phylum Chordata; class Amphibia; order Caudata; family Salamandridae; genus Calotriton; species Calotriton arnoldi. The sequence goes on from CAWUFW010000579.1 coordinate 3,757,787, forward strand.
GGGTTTTCGTGAATTTCTTGACTTGGACAATCATGGACAGTTTTACTGGACATTGGTTGGGGTTAGGGAGAGGGGTGGGTCAGGTGTTGTGGGTTTCTTCTTAGAGTTTATATTTGTTAGGGTAATAAATTATTTATAGTTTTACAATACATATGATGTAAATCTTTTTTGGGGGGGTTACTCTTTTACGTCGCCTTGTTTGTTTCCTCCTTTTGCTGCAGCCTGCAGGGCCACAGCCAGTTTTTGAAATCTGCCAATAGTGTAACATACCAACAGATAGATGCAGTATCCTCACTTGCTCTTCCCTTTGCCTTACGGAACATTCAGGACCCTTTGGTTTTCAAGAAGAAGCTGAAAACACACCTTTTTGTCTAATCCCAGGCTTCTACCCCTCATGGTTTGGCGCCGGGACACTCCTGAATATCTGTGCGCGCTACAAATAAAAATAACATAACATAACATAACTTGTCCTACTACTGTAAGTCTCTCTGAAGGAAGTGGCCCTCTAGGGCCATCCGGGTTTTCTCACAACCACCTGCTAGGCCTTCCCAAGAATGAAGAGTCGGTCAGACAGTAGAGAATATTCACTTACATGTTTATTGGTTATGCTCTGCAGAGGAGTCCGTCATGACCTGCACCCAAAGGCGTTTGTCAAGGGACTGGCCCCCCAACTCTCTACGGTGAGTAATCATTCTTCCCCAGCAGTCTGCAACCCCGCCCACCATGGAAAACTACCAGTCTGGGCTGATCACGAACAAAGGAGGCACAGTAGGATGAGCTCACACCTGCCAGATGGGTACATTTTATCAGGGATCCAAGGCCACAGTGCTGGGTTTCGGCATCTCCTAACGTGGGAGCAGAAACTACACAATCGGGCGGACATACGAGGGCCGAATGGCCTATTCATTAGCATTGAGAAACAGCCTTGAGCAAAGAGAAGAAATAATAACGGAGTACAGTATTCTGCTGAGGCAAGCGAAAATAATAATAACTATGAGGCCTAACTCGGGCACAGTCTGAACAGTCTAATGAGGGTAGCGAAAAAGAAAATGGAGTCACATTCGCTAACTAAAACCTGCACATTACGAGGATAACTCAGTGGGTTACATAACGCGAATGCAACTGGCATGCGTTTAGCCACATAATGCTAACATAATACAATATAGTGAATATATATGGTAGGGACGGGATTTCAAAACTAACAGACCCTCCTTTTAGCATGTGTGGCTAAAAAGCTTTATTGCTATCCGGTAGGTCTTTACAATTCTAGGGGAGGAGAGATATTGTCTATCCATCCATTAGTGAAGCTAAAAACAAAGCAAATGCAAGCATCAACTATGGTACTTAATATTCAAAGATGCCCTCATCTATTAACATTATTGACTGAATTTCCTGCATCATCATGGAGGAGCACTTATTGTCACGCTGGGGCAACGGAACACTGGGAACAAACAAGTGTTCGTTTGGGATCGGTGTTGTCCCTATCAATGCGTGCACAGGGTGCTGTTCCTCCAAGTACCAGACAGCCCCAAATACAATGAGCAGGGAAAGGAATATTATAGCAATAAACACTGCTTTACTCTTAGTGGACCAGGAGGACCAAACAGGATCATTTGAAATAGGACGCGGAGCCGCAAAGGGCTGCTCCTCGTCAGGGACGAGACGACCAAAAGGATACATGTGGACAACTTCAAGGACAGTCTATCAGTGTCTTAGAAAGGGGGAAGAAAAGGGGAATTCACAAGCTAGAGCCACTTATTGCAACAACAGTACCAGGGTCACAATTCACCCAGCGTCTGTCAAAGCCTCGCTGGCAGGCTTCTATCGTTCATCAACGTTGGTGCTGTGAAGCACTCCCACGGCGGGGCTGCGCGATCACAACCCTTGCAGACAAAACAAATCCTTCTTCTTTCAGGATAGGGCACCCTCCCTCCGGGGCCAATGCCCTCAACTATCCTGTCCAGTGTCCGGGCAGTGCACCAGATCAATCACCCCTATCTAGTACAGGCACCTCAGGCACTGTACCCGCCCCTAAGCTCAAGTCCTTCCCTAACTCCTAAACTGTTTGGTTGGTGCACCGTCCCTTTATCCGGGGCCTCTAATTGTACCTGGTAACTCCAGGCTCTGTGTCATTAGCAAAGAGAGGCAAAAGGTCAGGATCAGAAGGGCATCGAAGTTCGGATTCCGGTGTGGTAGGAACAGCGTCATCCGAGGCGGCCCTTACTTCTGGTGGGATTGCCTCAGACAGAACTGCATCACTTTCCTCGTCTGTCTGCGCCCACCTCACTCGGGCATTGGAGAAAGGAACGAAACACGGTACCTTCTCACACTCCTGATCACCGATGCCGTCGTTGACCCAGCTGTCGTACGGGAGCGGTAGGGGCATCCGCTTTACGTGAGAAGCATGTATCCAATGCTTCTTGCCGTCCACCTTGACCGCTGTTCTAGTGGCAAGTAACACGATCACTGGGTCTTTCCACCTCGGCTCCAAGCTGCTCTTCCGCTGGAAGTTGCGGACCAAGTCTTAGTCTCCGGGCTGTATCTGATGCCCGGGCCCCTCTGGTACTGGCTGCAACGTGGCGTGTATCCGTTGGTGAAGAGAACGAAGATCTTTAGATAATTCATAAAGATAGTCCACAAGCAAAGGATATTCTATCTCGGAAAAACGCTTGGTCTGGGGACGCCCCAAACATTCACGGGGCGTCCAAAGACCACCTCGTAGGGGGACAGCCCTGTTCTAGAATGCGCCGTTACTCTGGTGGATAACAAGGCTAAGGGTATTGCATCTGGCCATCGCAGTCCCGTACTCTCCTGAATCTTTGCCAACTTCAGTTTGAGAGTACCGTTGTATTTTTCAACTAAGCCTGCTGACTGGGGGTGATTTGCTGCGTGGAACTTCTGTTTAACATGTAGGCCTGTGCATACTAACTCAATGACTCGGGCATTAAAGTGACTGCCATTGTCACTCCAGATCACCTGGGGCAATCCGTAGCGTGGGAAGTACTCCTTCAGGAGTGCTTTTGCTGTCGCCATGACTGGATTCTCTTTAGTGGGGTAGGCTTCGAGCCACTTACTAAAAGCGCAGATCACCACTAACACATACTTAAGGTTACTAACTCGTTCTATTTCGATGAAATCCATCTGGAGAACCTCGCAAGGGAAGGATGGTGGTGCAAAGTTGCCAGAAGGTGTGGGGGTACCTTTCCCGGGGTTATCTCTCAGGCAAATGATACAACGCTTCACTAGATGTGTGGCTACCTTGGGGATATTCTCATTCTGCCACACTGGGTAAAGCAATTTACATATTCCCTTGGCACTAATGTGCGCCGGGCCATGGGCCATGGTTACAAGGAGTACATAGGAATTGGGCAGTAACTACCGCTGCTTCCCTGACAAGTCAGTCCAGCACCCATCCTCATCTAGGTGACCTGCTCTCTCCTCCCACATTGCCAATTCATCTATAGTCGCCTCACTCTGAATTTCTCTGACGCTTTCTAATGTGTCTTCAAACATTTCGTTGTCTGGAACCCATCTAGCGGGGCCTGCCACCAGCATCTGTGTCGTTTTTGACCGAGCTGTATCCTTGGCTGTCTGATCTGCGAAAGCATTGCCCCTCCCCACATCGTCCGAAATAGCCTTATGAGCGCTACATTTCACTATTGCTAGCTTACTGGGAAGTGTCAATGCAGATAGTAACCTATGTATCAGTGGCCCATTCTGAATCCGCAGTCCATGCGAAGTCAGAAACCCTCTCTCTGCCCAGAGGCGCCCAAAATTATGGGCCTCCCCAAAGGCGTACTGGCTGTCGGTGTAGATATTAACAGTCAGTCCCTCACTCAACTCACAAGCCCGAAGGAGGGCCACCAGCTCTGCAGCTTGGGCAGATTGGTGCGAGATACGGAATGTCTCAACTACAGTATGAAACGTTGTTATTGCATAGGCTGCAGTGGTAGTACCATCTGGTAACTTGAAACAAGAGCCATCGACATATAGTTCCCCTTGAGGTTCAGATAGGGGAACATCAGTCAGGTCTACCCGTCCCTTCGTCTCTTCCTCCGTTCTATATACACAATCGTGTACATCCGTATCTTTACTTGACAAAGGGAGGGATACTAATGTGGCTGGGTTCAGAGTGGTACATCGTTTTATGGTAATGTGCGGAGCAAACAAAGTAAGTTCGTATCCAGTCAGACGTGCACTAGTAAGGTGCTGCGTCTTCGTTCTGTTCAATAGTGTATCCACAGCATGAGGTACCATTACTGTGAGGGTAATATCAAGGATGAGCCCTGCCGATTGCCTGATAGAAACTGCCACTGCCGCGGCAGCTCTCAGACAGCTCGGGAGCGCTCTGGTGACGTTATCCAGAATGGCAGAAAAATAAGCGCAGGGTCTTTGCTTACCTCCAAAACCCTGTATTAAGACAGAGAGCGCACAGCCATCCACCTCATGCACGTAGAGCACAAAAGGCTTTTGGTAGTCAGGGGTACCCAATACAGGAGCAGAGCAAAGCGCAGCTTTTAGTTGTTCAAAGGCTTGCTGGCATGCAGGTGTCCAAGGCAGGGGTTCATGCACATCTTTCGTGGTCAGGGAAAGAAGGGGTTTTGTTAGTAGTGAGTAGTTAGGGATCCATTGTCTACAATACAATGTTATTCCCATAAACGCACGTTCCTCGCGTTGTGTTCTAGGAACAGACATTTTAGTGATGACAGCTATGCGCTCAGGTGTTAGTCTGCGACCCTCCTTCGACAGGAGGTGACCTAAATAGGTGACCTCCTGTCGACAGTACTGAAATTTGGAAAGCGACACCTTGTGTCCATGATGCGCCAGGTGTAATAACAATTTAACTGCGCCGTCTTTGCAACCATCCTCAGTGACAGAGGCAATGAGGAGGTCATCGACATACTGCAACAGCACATTACCAGGGGGAAGCTCCAAAGAATCCAGTTGACTTTTTAATGCTTGGCTATAAATACTAGGGCTTTCAGTATAGCCTTGTGGAGCAAGACAGAATCTAAAGCTCCGGCCGGCTATTGTGAAACCGAACAAATAGCGGCTATCTGTATGAATCGGGATGCTGAAAAAAGCATTTTTTAGATCAATGACAGAGAAAAATTTTGCTGAAGGGGGGATCATCATTAACAGTGCGGTAATGTCCGGGACCACTAGGTATTGAGGAATGACTATTTTGTTCACCTCCCGAAGGTCAATCACAAAGCGGTAAATATCAGGGTGGGCATCAGGGGAATCCGAGGGAGTTTTCTTAAGGACAGGAAGAATAGGGCTATTACACATATTCGCCGTAGTCTCCTCAACCACACCAGACTCAAACAAGTCCTGTATTATTTGCAACAAGTATGATAAATATAGAGAGAGACCCCTTACTGCACAAAGGGACTAGAGTACTATTTAGTAAATTAAAAATATGCTGTCCCTTGATGTATGTTTAGAACAAATAGTATAATAGAAATACACGCCTGTTGAATCAAACAATAATCACTTCACATATATTGAAATCCCGCTCTATTCTTGAAAATATCTATTATACAACTCCAAATTTATCACAAGTGATATTTTTATTTAAAACATTAGTATACAATTTACATATCTTTAAAAATCACAAACTATATGTGGCACGATCTTTTCTTTAAAAGCACAATATACTTAAAATACAATAAAAATAAGAACATCACACAATACACATTTCCATGAAAAAAGAAAAGAGAGAGAAGAAAAGAAAAAGAATTTTGACAGTACAATTTGTCATTAGTGTAGCATATCGTTTGGGACAATTTAATCACTAGGCCTTGATGCACTTAATTTGACCACATCTACAGAGCCAAGTTTTCCCCTGGATTATGCAGAGAATTTGCGTCGACGCGTTTCGATGGTTTCTGTTAATAATCCATCTTTTTCAAAAAGATGGATTATTAACAGAAACCAAATTAAGTGCATCAAGGCCTAGTGATTAAATTGTCCCAAACGATATGCTACACTAATGACAAATTGTACTGTCAAAATTCTTTTCTTTTCTTCTCTCTCTTTTCTTTTTTCATGGAAATGTGTATTGTGTGATGTTCTTATTTTTATTGTATTTTAAGTATATTGTGCTTTTTAAAGTAAAGATCGTGCCACATATATTTTGTGATTTTTAAAGATATGTAAATTGTATACTAATGTTTTAAATAAAAATATCACTTGTGATAAATTTGGAGTTGTATAATAGATATTTTCAAGAATAGAGCGGGATTTCAATATATGTGAAGTGATTATTGTATGATTCAACAGGCTTGTATTTCTATTATACTATTTGTTCTAAACATACATCAAGGGACAGCATATTTTTAATTTATTTGCAACAAGGCCTTCTCACCTGCCTGGGATATCTTGTACTGGGGGACACGTGGTAATCGAGCCTTATCCTTGATCTGGATGGAAACTGGCGGTATTTGGAGCAGCCCCACATCCGTGTCTCCCGTAGCCCATAACGTACATGGCACATTTTTAAATTCAGCTGGAAGGGGGCATCTTTCGCTAAGCACTGATTAGCACCAACAACTGGCATGCCAATGGTCATATAGACACCGTCTGGTGAACAGAAAATAGTTGCATGCAACTTCTTCAGCAAATCGAGTCCCAACAAATTTTCCCCACAATTCGATGTCAGTAAAAAGGGTGAATCGACCGTAAAGGGACCAATCGTCAAGGCAAGGGGCTTGGAGAAGGGGCTAATGACCGGCACGCCTGACAACCCCACCGAGACATTATTGTGGCCAGACAGAGCTGCCCCCGGGACTTGTGAGCGGGAAACAGAGCTATTCATAGCCCCTGTATTGACCAAAAATCTCTTAGCAGCACCCTGCAAATCAGCAAGGACATAAGGCCCATCCTGATCTACAGGCACTGGAACCGGTCCCTTACTCTGCCCTCGGCTGTCCAAGCTGTGAGATAAACCCATTACGTAGTCCATATCATAATCGTCATGATAGTACTGCCGGCCTCTGGGGTCGTCAAAATAATTCCCACTTTGCCTGTTGTGTGACGTATCTCCCACCTGCGCCCCTCCCCTTCCCCATGCACCTCGCCCACATCCTCTGGACCCCCGACCTCTTGGGGCCCCATCCTTCTGTGACAATTCCGGGCACTCGTTTCGCCAGTGTCCCTCCTGTTTGCAGTACGCACATTGATTGAGCCCAATAGGCGCGTTGGACGTGCCACCTCTACCAGGCCGCTGTTGGGTCAGACCAGAACCTCTACCTCGTCCGTTGCCCCTGGCAACCTGCTGCAGTAATACCCTCGTCTTCAAGTCCTTTGATTTCTTCTCTGCCTTTTCCTTATCCTTGTTCTCCCTTTGCTCATAATATTGTGCCATACTCAATATCACAGATGGGGATGATGTCGTCCAAGTGCTTTCCGAGGCCTGCAACCGTGTCGCAATCTCGGGAAGTAAGTTGGTAACAAATCTATTGACAAACAAACGAACACCACCCTCCTGTGAAACGTCCTGTCCACTAAAGTCCAAAAATACCCCTTCAAACCTGGTAAAGAAATCTGACACACTTTTGTCCTTCTTCTGACGGCATGCAATCAACTTATCCCCATCCACCCTTTTTGGCGGAATAAGTGAGTGCATGTAGGTGATAATACGCCCTGGCAAAGCGAGAAGCTCTGCTTTAGGCTTGTCTCCAGGCTTGCGCTCCTTGTCCCAAGTCCAAATCTCATCCCATGTTCCCCCCAATTCTAATGCATGATCTTGTGTATGGACCTGTCTCCATATGTCCACCGGTACCAATAGCCCAAAGAACAGCTCTTTGTCAGCTAGCGTCATTACAGTGGAGGAAGCCGCTTCCGTCAATTCCTTATAGTTTGCGGTAGGGTTTTTCCGGGGGTCCGGCAGCTGGCTCTTTAAGGATAAGACCTCACTCCTTTTCCTAGGCGTATAAACCCATTGCTCCTGAAAGCGAGCCTCAACTCGTTGTCTAATCACGTCATTAGTGGAATTGCGCTGTTCTGGTATTTCAGGGTGATAAATGGGATGGACTTCCCTCATGGGGTGCTGTGTCCCCATTATCGGGACTTTCTGGAGCAACCTACCTCGGTAACCCACTAGTGTCGTTATACTACTAAAAACTTCATTGGGGGCCATACCCGCCGCATATACCCTATTTCGTATGTCGTATATTATTTGCGGTGCAGCACCGTTAAAACACTGTTCCCATAATTCTATCAGCATCGTGGACATGTGTTTGAGTGCATGCTGTTGTATGAACGGCTCGTAATCTTTCATCACACTCCAGACATCCTCCACACTATAGATCGGGTGGCGAGCCCACTGGGCTGCTTGATTTGCCACCATTCGTTTCTCCTCATCACCCACTGCAGAACGCACCAATGCCTTGTCCACTCGATCGCGCACTGCCGCCCAGTTCACATCATGCATTCCACGCGCAGGAGTTTCAACAGTCAACTGTGCCTGGTGTGTCTCACTAACAGGGGAGGGGGCAGATGCAGAGACAGGCACCATCATGTAGGGAGAAAGGGTGGTAGGGGTATACAGGGGAGTATCAGTAGAGCTGGTAGACTGGGCAGGGGAGACGATAGCGCTTGCCCCAGTGACTGGTGTAGATGGAAGGGAGGTGAGAGGGGCCACAGTTGCAGCGGTAACGCTGGGAGCGGGAGGGTTAGAAGAGGCTGCACCAGGCGCCGGGGACTGGGAGGTCGGAACTGCCGGGTATATCCGTTCGGGGGCGTAAGGAGGAGGAGGACTAGAATCCAACAGCTCATCAACAAACACATCTCCTTCTTCTCTAGTCACGTAACACTTATCCGTCTGTAACCGAAACTTCCTATCTGCACACTCTATAATTTTCTCTACCTTCCCTCTTTCATAGGCTACTGCCTTCTGTGTAATCGTTTGGGTCTGTTTCTTTCATGCCTCTTTCTCTGACCTCATACGTCGCTGCTTTGCTTCTTTCTGCCATACTCTCAAAGAATCAAACATCGACTGCCTGCTCCTCCTAGCAAACAACTTGTCCTGCAAGTAGTTCAATTTCTGTTCATCAAATGAGCCGGAGAGCGGCCACCGCAACTCGGCATTATCCTTCGTATATTTATGCCACAACGTACTGAACATAACAGGGCCAATACCATGTTTAACATACATATCAAAATTTGGGGTACCCTCCGGAGGTGCGGGCTGGCTCTCTTCCAATCGAGCATCAGTAGAACAACATCGACATCCAAAACACCCTAATTTACTAAAACAAGGCATCTTAATATAAGACACAAGTACTGTCCCTGCCGGACAAGTGTAACACCAATGATCGACAAACGAAAACAAGACAAAATAATGAGCGTTAGTCACAAAGTCAAACAAAACGGTCCAGAGACCACTCCCTACAGTCCGAAGACTGCGTCAAATCCAAGAAGACAGGCATCTGCCCCAGACCTTTTCAAATCTGAACCAAATTACCAATTGGTCTGGCAGAGTGTTCGCGAGCAGTCCCGGACCTTTTTGAACACGGGCCAAATTTCCAGGTGATCCGGCAAACCGCTCGCAAATGCTCTGTGTCTTTTCCCCAGTGGTCCGCAGACCCACCACGCGCAAGACAAATGGTCCGGAGACCGTACCAAGACACAGCCCATCAGCTTGTGCCGTTCAAGACAAGCGGTCCGGAGACCGTACCAAGACACAGCCCGTTGGCTTGTGTCGTTCAGGAGAAACAGTCCAGAGACTGTATCAAGACAGCCCGAGGCTCGTGCCATTAAGTATGGCGCCATTTTTCCAAGAATCAAACCACTCACCTGGTGCACACAGGTTGAGCCAAGCTATTCTCCACTGCCGACTCTTCGGATCAAACGGTCAACTGCAAGGTTCGCCTTCTCAGGACCCCGGCTGGTGACCACTAGACGAGGGAGCGCCTGATTCAGCCGGGCGGGGCAGCTGCGAGAACCAAGCTCGGTCTTGTGTGGGGATCCCCGATGCGCCCAACCGACCAAACGCATCCCCCCCGACCCTGCAACCTGATTACCAGCGAGTCAGGTCACCTCGCGGGGTCCCTGTTCGGGCGCCAACTGAAGGAAGTGGCCCTCTAGGGCCACCCGGGTTTTCTCACAACCACCTGCTAGGCCTTCCCAAGAATGAAGAGTCGGTCAGACAGTAGAGAATATTCACTTACATGTTTATTGGTTATGCTCTGCAGAGGAGTCCGTCATGACCTGCACCCTAAGGCGTTTGTCGAGGGTCTGGCCCCGCAACTCTCTACAGTGAGTAATCATTCTTCCCCAGCAGTCTGCAACCCCGCCCACCATAGAAAACTACCAGCCTGGACTGATCACGAACAAAGGAGGCACAGTAGGATGAGCTCACACCTGCCAGATGGGTACATTTTATCAGGGATCCAAGGCCACAGTGCTGGGTTTCGGCATCTCCTAACATGGGAGCAGAAACTACACAGTCGGGCGGACATACGAGGGTCGAATGGCCTATTCATTAGCATTGAGAAACAGCCTTGAGCAAAGAGAAGAAATAATAACAGAGTACAGTATTCTGCTGAGGCAAGAGAAAATAATAATAACCATGAGGCCTAACTCGGGCACAGTCTGAACAGTCTAATGAGGGTAACGAAAAAGAAAATGGAGTCACATTCGCTAACTAAAACCTGCACATTATGAGGATAACTCAGTGGGTTAGATAACACGAATGCAACTGGCATGCGTTTAGCCACATAATGCTAACATAATACAATATAGTTAATATATATGGTAGGGACGGGATTTCAAAACTAACATCTCCTCCTAGTCTATGCATTCTGCAACCAAAATCCCTTTGTAGTATGTACTGGGAAGGTTGTGGGTGTGTGAATTAATTAATTTCATTAGTATACACATCATTGCCTTCCCCAAACTTCTTCTCTTAACTGTGATGTTTAGGCGAAGCAATGGCTGCATGGTGATGGTTTGGTTTCCTAAGGTGCCATGGTGGGTGGTGGTAGCAGTAGTAGACAGTTGCATTTGCAAAAAAAGAAAATGAGACAGTCAGTTGTGCGAAAGTGCCCTCTTTCTGTATGGTTGCCCCCACTTTTTGCTGAATTGTTGATGTACTTTGACTGAGTGTGCCCTGGGCTCCTGCTAATCAGGGCCTATGTTCTTTCCCTAAAACTGCATTGAAGCCTAAACCCATTAGGCATCTCTGGCCACAGGTCAGCCCCTGGTAAATGGTACCACAGGTACCCAGGGCACTGTGACCAGAGAAGGCCCCTAAGGGCTGCAGCACTTATTGTGCCACCCTTAGAGGCCCTGTACCACTACACTCACACACTGCCTTTGCAGGCTGCGTGTTTGGTGCAGAACAAAGTGAAGAGTTGACATGGCACACATCCCTGTGTGCCATGCCTACAACCCCCTGCCCTGGCATAGATCAGTCACCCCTCTAGCTGGGTGCACTATACCAGTGGTGAGGGTACAGGTGCATGAGCCCTGTACCCCTACAGTGTCTAAGTCCATTCTTAGACATTGTAAGTGCAGTGCTGCCATTAAGAGTATATGGTGCTGAGAGTTTGTTATTATGAACTCCACAGCACTATAATGGCTACACTGAAAACTGAGAAGTTTGGTATCAAACTTCTTTGCACATTAAACCCACACTGATGCCAGTGTGGGATTTAATGTAAAATGCACACAGAGGGCATCTTAGAGATGCCCCGTGAAACCTAACCCACCTCTAGTGTCCTCAAAACAGCACCCTGCACCCGGCCGCCATAGTGCCGCTGAGGGTGCACCTTTGGTACTAATTTGTTTCCCCATTTACCCTGAGCTAAAGTCCAGGAGCTATGCTCCCACAACCCCGTGGCCTGCTTGCCAGCAGCCACCAACCGGAAGCCCCCTATCCCCTATTGGATAACATTGGGCCTCAACACTCTGCACCCGGCCGCTGAGGGTGTAACAAGAGTGCATCACTGACCCTGGGGGACCCCTGAGTCTAACCCCAGAACCTCAACTCCAAAGACCGATTACTTGCCTAAAAGCCGATAACCATATTTTCCTCCATAGGATAACATTGACACTTTTTCCTGAAAAGTGTGGAGTTTTGAAACCTAAAGAAAGTCTTTAAAATTGTACGATTTAACAAAAACGCCTTTACTCACCTGTGTACAGGAAAAGTCCCAGTGCTGCATCCAGGCATACAGCACTGAGTAAGAAAACTAATCCAAAAGTAACTTACCTGCTATCTTACTGAAAATCCCATTGAAGTCAATGTACTGTATTTACAAGTGATTGCACTTCTCTGAAACAATACTGTAAGTCAAACCATAGTACATTTACAATTGCAATTGAACTGTTTTACAATCAGCATTTACTACTGTAAAGTATTTATTGCTTACCTGTGCCAGGCTTGCTTGGTTCTAGAAATAAAATAACTAAAAGAATATTTTTATTCAAAGACAATTGGTCTGAAGTTCAGTCTTTAAGTGTGTGAATTCATTTGCTGACTGAGTGTGTACAACAAATGCTTAAACTGTCCTCTGATACTGCCTTACTGCTCGACCACACTACCACAAATAGAGAGTAAGGTTCTATCTAACTTTGCCTCTGCCTACCTTTGGGGTTCCACTGGACGCTGTGCACACTATACCTCACTTTAGTATAGTATATACAGAGCCAGCTTCCTACATTGGTGGATCAGGGGTGGGATACACAACTTTGCATTTGTTGGACTACTTGGTTACCACCTGATCACACGACAGAACTCTTAAATTGTCTTTAGAATTCTGATTTTTCAAATTGGCATTTTTGCAAAATTACTAAAAGTCTTGTTAGGGCCTTGGTTAAGTCACTTTAGCATTTTAGAAAATAAAAAGTCACTGTAGCTAGTGTTAGAGGGGTTAGAAGTTTTTTTTAACAATATCTCAAAATAAGAACCCAGCTATTAGTGAAAATACCCACAATGACATAGAGGACAGGGTTGAGGAGCTTGACCTCACCCCCTACCTTCACTTGTCTTTCAAGGAGGTAAGGTCCCTATGTAAAATTAAAAACATAGCCATGGGTCCCCATCCCACCAAACAAAAGCTCCAGGAGATGTTGGCTGGGTATGCTAAGGACCACCCATCTGAAAATGGTGAAGACCAATCAGATGAGGAAGAAGAGGAAGGGGATGACCTGGTAAATCAACCCCCTCCACTTCCCAGGGAGAAAAGGGTTCAAGTACCCTTGACTCCAAGAGTAAACCTCTCAGTGCCTAGATCTCACACAGGTGGATCAGGTATCAGTGAGGACATTGAGGACAGCCTCAATGAGGAGGACAGCCTTTTAGTAAGGCTGACTAAAAGACTGGATCTAGAGACCAGGTTGCTAGCTCTAGAAAAAGAGAGAGCAGAGATGGGCCTAGCATCCATCAATGGTGGCAGCAATTTACTAAATAAGGATAAAGAGCATCTTATGATCCTAAAATCCCCAAAGGGATTGTCCCTAAATATGAGTAGAGTGATGATATCACAAAATGGATCACAGCCTTTGAGAGGGCTTGTGAAATGAGAAAAGTGAAGAAGTCACACTGGGGGGCACTCCTTTGGGAACTGTTCTCTGGTAACTGCAGAGACAGACTCCTGACCTTTCTGGGGCAGATGCTGGGTCCTATGACCTCATGAAGAGAACTCTGATTGAGGGATTTGGACTCACAACTGAGGAATATAGAATTAGATTTAGGGGGGCTCACAAGACCCAAAACCAATACTGGATTGACTTTGAAGACTACTCAGTTAAAACACTAGATGGTTGGTTAACTGGACACAATGTGCATGATTTCAATGGACTTTACAATCTGTTTATGAAAGAACTTATTTTAAGTAATTGCACTAATTCAAAGTTACATCAGCATTTGGTAGACCTAGGTCTAATTTCTCCCCAAGGATTGGGAAAGAAGGCAGACCACTGGGTCAAGACAAGGGTGACTAAAACAACCACTGGGGGTGACCAAAAGAAAGGGGTCACAAAACCTCCCCAGGGGAAAGGTGGTGAGAATCCCCAAGATAAAAAGCCTGAGTCTTCTAAAGGGCTCCAAAAACCTGCACAGGGGGGTGGGACCCAAAAACCTTCCCAGCCCAATAATCCATACAGGGGAAAGAACTTTGATCCCTCAAATGCCTGGTGTAACAACTGTAAGAAGTTGGGACACTTAACTGGAGATGCAGCTTGCCCAACCAAGAAGGCCCCTAGTCCTAACACAGCTACTCCTGGGGTAGCTAGTCTCCAGTTGGGATCAGCAGTGTGCCAAGAGCAAATCGGGTTGCACACTGAAGCAGTTCTAATTTCAGAAGGGGAAGTTGAGTTTGCCACTGTAGCTGTGTGGCCACCCAACTGTAAAAAGTACCTACAATATCCCTGGATTAATGGAACTAGGATAGAAGCTCTGAGGGATACAGGTGCCAGTGTCACTATGGTGAGAGACACACTGGTTTCCCCTGAGCAATACTTGATTGGGAGAACTTACCCAGTCACCAATGCTGACAGTGTTACCACTAACCATGCAATGGCTATGGTGACATTAGACTGGGGGGGGATAGGGTTACTGGCCTGAAACAGGTAGTGGTCTCTCCAAAGCTACCAGCTGTATGTCTGCTTGGCAATGATCTGGAAACCTCAGCATGGGCTGAGGTTGAACTGAAAACCCATGCAGCAATGCTGGACATCCCTGAATTGGTGTGTGTAAAAACAAGAGCACAGAGCAAGAGACTGGGTGAAAAAGAAGTGTTGTAGCCTGAAAGTATGGCCCAACCTTACAAGAGAAAAGGTAAGAAGACTGGGGAACCAGCTTCTGTACAGCAAAAGGATCAGGACCCCTCTCCTCAGGGAGAGGACTTGGACACCCCAGATGGAACTGAGCCCATGGAGCTTGACTCTTACCAGGTTGAACTCTTAGGCCCAGGGGGACCCTCTAGGGAAGAGCTGTGCCTTGGACAGCAGGACTGTCCAACTCTTGAAAGCCTGAGGCATCAAGCTGCTACCCAGGAAAAAGGAGATGTCAGTGGTACCCACAGAGTTTTTGGGGAAGAGGGGCTACTGTACACTGAGGCCAGAGACCCCAAACCTGGAGCCACTAGGAGAGTGGTAGTGCCTCAGAAGTACAGGGAGTTTCTCCTAACTTTAGCTCATGACATTCCCTTAGCTGGACATCTGGGCAAACCAAGACTTGGGAAAGGCTAGTTAGCCACTTTTACTGGCCCCAGATGCACCAAAAAGTAAAGGAGTGTGTCAGCTCCTGTGTCACCTGTCAGGCCAGTGGCAAGACTGGTGGCCCCTCAAAGGCCCCCCTGATGCCACTGCCTGTGGTGGGGGTTCCCTGTGAAAGGGTAGGTGGGGACATAGTGGGTCCACTTGAACCTCCCACAGCATCAAGGAACAAATTCATTCTTGTGGTAGTGGATCATGCCACTAGGTTCCCTGAAGCAATTCCCCTTAGGACTACTACAGTTCCTGCAGTAGCCAAGGCCCTCATTAGTGTCTTCACCAGAGTGGGGTTTCCTAAGGAGGTGGTTTCAGACAGAGGTTCCAACTTCATGTCTGCTTACCTAAAACACATGTGGAAAGAGTGTGGAGTGCAGTACAAGTTTACCACACCCTATCACCCACAAACCAATGGCCTTGTTGAGAGATTCAACAAGACATTGAAAGGCATGATTATGGAGCTCCCTGAAAAACTCAAAAGGAGATGGGATGTCCTCTTACCATGTCTGCTTTTCGCTTACAGAGAGGTGCCACAGAAGGGAGTAGGGTTTTCCCCCTTTGAACTTCTGTTTGGCCATCCTGTGAGGGGACCACTCTGTCTTGTGAAAGCGTGTTGGGAGAAGCCTCTCCAAGAACCCAAACAAGATATTGTGGACTATGTGCTTGACCTAAGGTCCACAATGGCTGAATACATGGAAAAGGCATTCAAAATCTTGAGGCCAGCCAGGAGCTTCAGAAGCACTGGTATGACCAAAAAGCTGCACTGGTTGAATTTCAACCTGGGCAAAAGGTGTGGGTTTTGGAGCCAGTGGCACCAAGGGCACTCCAGGACAGATGGAGTGGCCCTTACCCTATCCTAGAGAAAAAGAGTGAGGTCACCTACTTGGTTGACCTGGGCACAAGCAGGACACCCAAAAGGGTTATCCATGTGAACCGCCTAAAGCTCTACCATGACAGGGCTGACATCACCATGCTGATGGTGACTGATGAGGATCAGCAGGCAGAGAGTGAACCTCTCCCTGACCTCCTCTCATACAGCCCAAAAGATGGGTCAGTGGGTGGAGTTGTCTTTTCAGACACCCTCTCTGCCCAACAGCAGACTGATTGCAAGCAAGTCTTGCAGCAGTATGCTAAGCTCTTTTCCTTGACCCCTGGTCAGACAAACTGGTGTACCCATGATGTGGACACTGGTGACAGTTCACCTGTCAAAAACAAAATCTATCAACAGTCTGATCAAGTCAAGGAAAGCATCAGAGCTGAAGTCAGCAAGATGCTGGAGTTAGGGGTTATTGAACCCTCTGAGAGCCCCTGGGCCAGCCCAGTGGTTCTAGTCCCCAAACCTCATCCACAGGGTGGAAAGAGAGAAATGAGGTTCTGTGTGGACTATAGAGGGCTCAACTCTGTCACCAAGACAGATGCTCACCCTATCCCAAGAGCAGATGAGTTGATAGACAAATTGGGTGCAGCCAAATTTCTAAGTATCTTTGACTTAACTGCAGGGTACTGGCAAATTGGCATGGCCCCAGGAGCAAAAGAAAAGACAGCATTCTCCACACCTGATGGGCATTATCAGTTTACTGTTATGCCCTTTGGTTTAAAGAATGCCCCTGCCACCTTCCAGAGGTTGTTGAATCAAGTCCTTGTTGGATTGGAGTCCTTTAGTGCAGCTTATCTAGATGATATTGCTGTCTTTAGCTCCACCTGGCAGGATCACCTGATCCACCTTGGGAAGGTTTTAAATGCCCTGCAAACTGCAGGCCTAACTATCAAGGCATCCAAATGCCAGATAGGGCAGGGTACTGTGGTGTACTTGGGCCACCTTGTTGGTGGAGGCCAGGTACAACCCTTACAGCCCAAGATCCAGGCCATCCTGGACTGGGCAGCTCTAACAACCCAAACACAAGTCAGGGCATTCCTTGGCTTGACTGGGTACTACAGGAGGTTTGTGAAGGGATATGGGTCCATTGTGGCTCCCCTCACAGAACTCACCTCCAAGAAGATGCCCAAGAAGGTAAACTGGACAGTTAGTTGTCAGAAGGCTTTTGACACCTGAAAGAGGCTATGTGCTCAGCACCAATTCTCAAAGCTCCAGACTATGCCAAGCAGTTCATTGTGCAGACTGATGCCTCTGAGCTAGGGATAGGAGCGGTCCTATCCCAGACCAATGATGAAGGCCAAGACCAACCTGTTGCTTTTATAAGCAGAAGGCTTCTCCCCAGGGAGCAGCGTTGGAGTGCCATTGAGAGGGAGGCCTTTGCTGTGGTTTGGTCCCTGAAGAAGCTGAGACCATACTTGTTTGGTACTCACTTCCTAGTTCAAACTGATCACAGACCTCTCAGATGGCTAATGCAGATGAAAGGTGAAAATCCTAAACTGTTGAGGTGGTCCATCTCCCTACAGGGAATGGACTTTGTAGTGGAACACAGACCTGGGACTGCCCATGCCAATGCAGATGGACTTTCCAGGTTCTTCCACTTAGAAAATGAAGACTCTCTAGGGAAAGGTTAGTCTCATCCTCTTTCGTTTGGGGGGTGGGGGGGTTGTGTGAGAAAGTGCCCTCTTTCTGCATGGTTGCCCCCACTTTTTGCTGAATTGCTGATGTACTTTGACTGAGTGTGCCCTGGGCTCCTGCTAATCAGGTACCCAGGGCCTATGTTCTTTCCCTAAAACTGCATTGAAGCCTAAACCCAATTGGCATCTCTGGCCACAGGTCAGCCCCTGGTAAATGATACCACATGTACCCAGGGCACTGTGACCAGAGAAGGCCCCTAAGGGCTGCAGCACTTATTGTGCCACCTTTAGAGGCCCTGTACCACTACACTGACACACTGCCTTTGCAGGCTGCGCGATTTGGTGCAGAACAAACTGAAGAATCGACATGGCACACATCCCTGTGTGCCATGCCTACAACCCACTGCCCTGGCATAGATCAGTCACCCCTCTAGCTGGGTGCACTATACCAGTGGTGAGGGTACAGGTGCATGAGCCCTGTACCCCTACAGTGTCTAAGTCCATTCTTAGACATTGTAAGTGCAGTGCTGCCATTAAGAGTATATGGTGCTGGGAGTTTGTCATTACGAACTCCACAGCACCATAATGGCTACACTGAAAACTGAGAAGTTTGGTATCAAACTTCTCAGCACATTAAACCCACACTGATGCCAGTGTGGGATTTAATGTAAAATGCACACAGGGGGCATCTTAGAGATGCCCCCTGAATCCTAACCCACCTCTAGTGTCCAGGCTGAGTGGCTGCTTTTAGCTGCCACCACCAGACATGTTCCTGGACCCCTGGGCCGAGAGCCTGCTGCTCTCTGGGGCCTGAAACAATGCACATCCTGGGACGAGGTGCCAAGCCTCCTCCCCCAGGATGGGCAGGGTTCACGAAGGGGAAGCTTCAAAGGCTTGCCGCCTTTGTGAGCTTCCCCAGGCCACTTGCTGTACTCAGCAACTGGTCCCCACTGGTTCTGACCTCCACTTTGGGCGGGAGAACCGGCGGGAAAAACAAGTGAGGAAGGGAGGTGTGCCCACCTCTGCCAACTCCACTCCTCAGGTGGGGGAGGCGAGGTGAAGCACAACTCTCAGTCCCCGCCATCTTGAAGATGGGGGGACCCAGCCAACCAGGGGCAGGCTCCTGCCCCCCTCTGACTGGAGGGTGGCACAATAGGGGGTGTACCCACCCAAGGGAAGGGACCCATTGGACCCTGACCTCTACCTACCTGTAACGCCCCTAAATCTAGTATTTAGGGGCACCCCTGAACCTTGCATCCTCCAATCCAGACAAGAAACAAGAAGAAACGAAGAAGAAGGACCGAACAGCCGTGCAGCAGCTAACAAGAGGAAGATGCCCACTGACTTGGCCCCAGCCCTACTGGCCTGTCTCCCCCTCGAACTTGCTGCTGCGAAACCCCGGTGTGTCCTGCAGCCAGCAACCTCAAAAACCCCGGAGGACTTGCCTGCCTTCACTTCCAAAGCCTGTTTCTCTCGTGAACACCGGATTTGTTCAACTGCAACCTCTGGCAGCAGCCGGAGACCGCGGATCCATCCTACTCTGCACCCGCTGTCCACGGCCCGAGCTCGAGTGGGCAAACTCCACGAGGAGGTCACACCGGCGATCCTGAACCGAGATCCGGCGACCCGTGACCTGCCTCAAGCCTCCAGCCGACGCCTGCAGTCAAAATCCAGAAGGCCCCCCTAACCGCGACCAGGAGCTGGTAAGAAGATCCGACCCCAAAAGGAACCCCTGCACCCGATGCCCCACGGCCTTGTGTGCCCAAACCGACGGTGCCTAACCAACCCCTAACTTCACAACTTACCTCTCGAAGTGGTGGTCGCACCCAAAAGTCCTTCGTCTCCCTGCCTGCAGTGCTTTTGCCAACCAGAGGTTCTCCATTGGAAACAACAGGGCATCCAACCTCGAAACAGCACCCTGCACCCGGCCGCCCTAGTGCCGCTGAGGGTGCACCTTTGGTGCTAATTTGTTTCCCCATTTGCCCTGTGCTAAAGTCCAGGAGCTTTGCTCCCACAACCCCGTGGCCTGCTTGCCAGCAGCCACCAACCGGAGGCCCACTATCACCCATTGGATAACATTGGGCCTCAACACTCTGCACCCGGCCGCCCTAGTGCCGCTGAGGGTGTAACAAGAGTGCATCACTGACCCGGGGGGACCCCTGAGTCTAACCCCAGAACCTCAACTCCAAAGACCGATTACTTACCTAAAAACCGATAACCATATTTTCCTCCGTAGGATAACATTGACACTTTTTCCTGAAAAAGTTTTTGTGTGGAGTTTTGAAACCTAAAGAAATTCTTTAAAATTGTACGATTTAACAAAAACGCCTTTACTCACCTGTTTACAGGAAATGTCCCAGTGCTGCATCCAGGCATACAGCACTGAGTAAGAAAACTAATCCAAAAGTAACTTACCTGCTATTTTACTGAAAATCCCATTCAAGTCAATGTACTGTATTTACAAGTGATTGCATTTCTCTGAAACAATACTGTAAGTCAAACCATAGTACATTTACAATTGCAATTGAACTGTTTTACAATCAGCATTTACTACTATAAAGTATTTATTGCTTACCTGTGCCAGGCTTGCTTGGTTCTAGAAATAAAATAACTAAAAGAATATTTTTATACAAAAACAATTGGTCTGAAGTTCAGTCTTTGAGTGTGTGAATTCATTTGCTGACTGAGTGTGTACAACAAATGCTTAACACTGTCCTCTGATACTGCCTTACTGCTCGACCACACTACCACAAATAGAGAGTAAGGTTCTATCTAACTTTGCCTCTGCCTACCTTTGGGGTTCCACTGGACTCTGTGCAAACTATACCTCACTTTGGTATAGTATATACAGAGCCAGCTTCCTACATCAGTCACCTGAGGGAGACTAGGGAACGAGTAGTAGAAGTACAGTACACAAGAAGAAGACTGCCAAACAAGAAACCATGATGATGAATGATAAGCAATGCTAAAGTAAAATAAAACATAATGGTAGCAGGGATAGCCTAGTGCAAGTTACAAACTGAAGTTGACTTGAACTATGAAGTGGACAAGAGTAACCTTTGGAGCTGGAAGGATGATAAATCAATGCCGGCAATTAATAATTATGATGGGTTAATTATGTTCCTCTGGAAAAAAAATTGAATAGCGAATACTGAGCATGGGTGGGCAATCTAATCTATATGTTGCCAGTGTGGCCGATATATATATATATATAAATATATATATATATATAGCTTACAGCAGAAGAAGATCCTCGCCCTGCCTTGAGTTAGTGTTGCTTTCACCACATCCACCCCAGCAAGTGTGTGATCAATTATTGGTGTAAATTTAATTTAGTCATACCGCAATATTAAAAATCACATATCCCGGGGGAAGAGGGTTAGGGTTTGATGAATGGTTGGTAAGGGGTATTTGAGGGAAAGGTTTGACAAAGACAAACACTACAACATGGACAACACACAATCTTGGCAGACGACCATCATAAATCTGTTAAGGAGAAAAGGAAATGCATGCATGATGATGATGACTTGATGATGATGAGTAGTACTAGACTAGTAGTGAGGGGCAGCAGTATATTATTAATTATTATTATTATGCAATTGCCTTGCCTGTCTGCCCCAAGAGAGAGTCGAGAGACCCCAATTACATAGGTTTTATGTTCTGTTGTACCAGGCTTCCTTAAGTTTTAAAACTAGCAGAGAAAATTAAAAAATAGCTGTAGGGGTCAAATATATAAGCAAACATAATAAACAACAACACACAGTCATAATGATTGAAGACAAAACATGAATCAAATGAAAAATAAAAGGTGATACTATATGTTATGGTCAAATTGGGAGTTGCATCTTGGCATTCCTCTTGGTCCTTCCTTCCATGGACACTCCGTCCGTTAATCTTGGGTGCCACTGCCTGCCTGGCTGATGCAGATTGGTAAGGTAAGTATGAGTTGTTTTTCCCAGTATAACACAGGGTAAAGGCAGGCCTGTAAGTGTACATGGAAAAACAAAAGGGATATTGAAAAATCAGGGAGAAAAGTAAAATGCATAAATTAAGGAGGAGTGCAACAAGAACACTTTCAGAGGTGGCATGGCTAAATCATGTCTACTCTGTTTCCAGCATTAACCTACAACAACAACTGGACAGAGCAGGCCCGCGGCACCCACCCAACCTCCACTGAGCTTAGATTTTGAGCCAGACAGCACTGAGCACACATACACAGCAACATAGCATTTTCCAAATTAAGTAACTAAATCAATGCACCGCTGTCAGTCATACCACTACACTCGCCTCCACTACTACAAAGACATGTAGGTCTGGTGTGGTTGTTGTTGACTTGTTTACCTTTTAGGCTACTTCATGAAATGCCCCGAGTTATCAAGAAAGAAAACCTCTGATCTGACCTATATTACTTTTCAAAGCGACCTCAAAGGGTTCAAACTTAGCAACCAGCTCAAGGAAAAGACAATTTAGAATAATTCATACAAAAAATACATATATCTTTATTGATTTTTAAAGCATGAGTTAATCATAAAAATACATCTCATATACAATAGTCCTAATGGTCATATTAAACAATATTGAATTCATACACTTTGATATCTAACATAGTTGGAATAAGATGACAACATATGAACAATCAATATACATTAGAGAGCCACTAGCAGATGCCTTGTTTCACATTATAATAAAATCTCCATCTGTGGCTATGTGGCAAGAAAAAGGACAACAAATAAAATCTTAAGAGCAACAATTATTTACAAAAATATGTACAATCAAAGCACCCCACGCTTCATCATACTACTGCATTCTCACCTCAAATAAACCCAAGCAACCTAACAATCATACACAAACTCAAAATGCTCTCATATGGAGATCCTGAAAAACTATGACAGAGACAGATAGGAGCGGAAACGAAGCCAGGCTCAGAATAATAATTATATCCGTCTCTGCAGGAACTCTCCATATATAAGGTGATGGTCTACGCGCGTTTCGGTGGGATTCACAATGGCACTACCTTCCTCAGGACCAAAACATATTCATAAACATCACACGTGGAATGAGCGAGGGGCATCATCTACTGGAATATATCAGCACATACAATTTGTAGTTTAGAAAATAGCTTGTCCTACCGCTGGCTTTTTCTCGTTTTTACGAGAAAAAGCCAGCGGTAGGACAAGCTTCCGTTTGTCAACTATCAAAATAGAGGACCTAAGGCCAATTGCTACTCTCATAAGAAGATCTTCGAAAAGGGACTATTTTCTAAACTACAAATTGTATGTGCTGATATATTCCAGTTGGACAGATTTGTGGAAAGGATAACGTGTATATACTCTACAACATGGACGTTGGGCATTATTATGCCTATTTTCTTCTTTTATCGTTGGTTTAGCTCTTGAAGATGCCCCTCTCTCATTCCACGTGTGATGTTTATGAATATGTTTTGGTCCTGAGGAAGGTGGTGCCATTGTGAATCCCACCGAAACGCGCGTAGACCATCACCTTATATATGGAGAGTTCCTGCAGAGACGGATATAATTATTATTCTGAGCCTGGCTTCGTTTCCGCTCCTATCTGTCTCTGTCATAGTTTTTCAGGATCTCCATATGAGAGCATTTTGAGTTTGTGTATGATTGTTAGGTTGCTTGGGTTTATTTGAGGTGAGAATGCAGTAGTATGATGAAGCGTGGGGTGCTTTGATTGTACATATTTTTTGTAAATAATTGTTGCTCTTAAGATTTTATTTGTTGTCCTTTTTCTTGCCACATAGCCACAGATGGAGATCTTATTATAATGTGAAACAAGGCATCTGCTAGTGGCTCTCTAATGTATATTGATTGCTCATATGTTGTCATCTTATTCCAACTATGTTAGATATTGTATGAATTCAATATTGTTTAATATGACCATTAGGACAATTGTATATGAGATGTATTTTTATGATTAACTCATGCTTTAAAAAAAAATTTGAGGTCGCTTTGAAAAGTAATATAGGTCAGATCAGAGGTTTTCTTTCTTGATTGTTGCATTCCCCCTCCTCTTGGACCTAGCAGTATTTGGGGGTACCTTCTCTTGTATGGAACGCCCCGAGTTATTCCATCAATCATCTCCGATCCTACTGACTGACTACGAGTATGGTATGGTCATCATGGTGTACAACTCTGTAGTGTACCGAGTGAGTCCAGAATCAAAAATGCAATGGATCAGCCTGCAGTAGTACAATTTTGTTATTGAACAACAAGAAGAGACACATTGACTTGAGTCACTTTTTTGTGTGTAGATTAAATACTAGTAGTCATCATGCACAACAACACAAACACCAATCATTTAGAGTCAGCATCCAATGCATGCCATCATTTACCTGTTCTTACGGGGCAGCCGTCTCGGCTCGGAAAGGAGGATAGCTATAGTCAGGTTCTTTGGAGGGACTCAACGAGGCAGGCACACATGACATTTCTTGTACTAGTATTCTCCATCCAATGTCTGGCTTGAGGGAAATGGATTTAGAGCGAGTCAGGACTCAGGAGTGGACTGGAGCAGGACTCGGAGGAGTGGACTTACTTCTTCACTGATTGCACACAGTTGCAACTCCAATCCGACAATAAAAGAATAAGACGGTGGTGATGGATTTGTTGTGATTCGAACCAGAAAGACAGAGACACAAACAATTAATAAAAGTAAATAAGCAAGAAAGAAAGTAACAAGTCGAAAGCCTAGTTGTAGTCAGGGAAGAAGAGCTCGTCCTCAAACTCTGGTGGTTCACCCAGAGTTAGGTCATCTAACACACTACTTCCATGACCTAAGTCGCCGTCATCATCTTCCTGCTGTGCTACTTCAGGTATGGTATAATCCAGTGGTATAAAGTGCTGATTCATGTTGATCATGGTTAACCTCTCCACGTTTTGCGGCGAGAGACTGGTCCTTCTCACTGTCAGAATGGCACCAGCAGCACTGAAAACAAGCTCAGAAGAGCCATTTGCGACAGGGCAAGCCAGATATTTTATCGCCAGCCTGCTGAGCACTGGCCATTGATGCCTTTTCCCATACCAATACAGCAATGGGTTTTGATCAATGAAGTCCTCTGTTGGGTCATCCAGATAAGCCTGGACCATCTGCTCAATGCTCAGGGGTGCTCCCCTTTGCTTGGCCTCTTTTGCCTTTGCCTCAACATTGGACCTAACAAGCCCTTGCTGTAGAAACCATTCCTGTGCCAATTTTGGTGGGGCTGATGCTCCTTTTCTTGTTGTTGTTGATGTTGTTCTTGGTGTTGTTGGTGGTTTTGAATGCTGTGAGCCAACCGCACTGCCCTCAGGCTCTGAAGTTGAACTTGACGCCGGCTGCACCGCAATACTTGTTGTGGCCTGGAGTAGCAGGCCTCTAATTCCCAGCCGTTCTTGTTCTAAGCGACTGGCTTCCGCAGCTATCCAAGTTTTGTACTTGGCAACATCCCCTTCTAAAAAAGGAATCAATGTGTTCAGTACTTGTTTGTACCGTGGATCCAGAATTGTGGCAGAAATGTAATGGTTGGATGACACAATGCCTGTTTGCACCCTTGTATTTTCAGATAAGCGAAGGGTTAAGCTCTACACCAACTCATATGCTTTCTTTTATTTCCTCCAAACCTGTGTACATTGCAGACACCTCCTTCAGCTGTTCCTGTAGCATGTGCAAAAATGGGATAGCTTGGCCCATAGTACAGTCCTCCTTGCTGACTTCACGTGTGAAGAGCTCGAAAGGAAGTAGCATCTCTGTCAGGCATTTAACTAGGACCTATTGGTCCATCTCAATGATCATGCCTTTCACAGCAGCATCCCCTCTTTGCATGATATATTCATTGATTGGTCTGTACTGCTCAAACAGACGTTCAAGCATGTAATAAGTTGAGTTCCAATGTGTTGGCACCTCCTGGATGAGTACTTTAACTGGCATTCTATGTTCACGTTGAATGATCCTCAGCTGCTTCCGGGCTTTAAAAGAATGGCTGAAATGTGTGCAGATTCTTCTGCAGGTGGTCAGTAAGTTGCTGACTCGGTCTTCTTTTTTCAGAAAGTCTTGAACAATGATGTTAATGCAGTGCGCCAAACACAGGATCCTGAAATAGCCACCATCGAAAATGGCCTTAACTATATTACTGCCATTTTCCGTGGCAACGAAACCAATGTTAAGCCCTCTTGGGCGCAGCCATTCAGAGGCCTTGCTGTCCATGTCTTCCAAAATGTTTTCAGCAGTATGAGATTTCTCCATGGCGAACATGGCTACAGTTGCATGTTTCCGAGTGGCATTAAAAATCTCAGCAGTGTCAACAACACCTGCTGCAGATATCTTTTCTCTAACCTCCACAAAGGAGATCCAGTGTGAAGTGATACACATGTAATCAGTGGCTTGGCAACTGGTCCACATGTCTGTTGTCAGGTGGATAGTGTGACCAGCACTCTGCTGAAAAGTTTGTCCAAGCAATTCCAGCACGTCGTGATGTAGTAAGAGAACAGCAACTCTGGCGAAATAGAACCAGCTGGGAACCTTCCATTTTGGGCAAATGGCTGTCACAAATTCAAGTTAACCCACCTCTTCCACAAAAGAAAAAGGGAGGAGGTCCAGCACTAACATTTTAGCCAGCTTCGCATTGTACAAATGTGCCGTTGGGTGGTTGCAGTTCGTACTGCACTCCGCCACTCGCGGAACTTCTCGCTGAGTTTTTGTAACTTCGAGGAGTTCCGCGTAGCAAAACTCCGCAAACTACGCCCAGGCCTAACCTAAACATGCTGAGAATGGTAGGCTGGATTTTTTTCTTTTCTGGTGCCACTGATGCAGGTGACTTCTTGATGCCAGATGTTGTTAGGCTCAACGCATGTTTTTTCGTTGCGGTACTCTCTTGCCTGGGACCCCTTGGTGTCTCACCCTGACTCTTACTCTTGTGCCACTGCGATGTTGCTGATGAGGTTGTGGGCGGTACCACTGCACTGCTGGGGACAGGGCTACTTTGTGTACCAGAGAAAATGTCTCCCTCTTGTTCACCTTCCACCGCTATCATATCTTCTACTTCTTCATCCCCACCAACAGCAATGGGTGCAGTTTTTTGGCCGCTAAGGTGCGCCTCCGACTGGGTCAAGTGATGTTTTTTCAGATGGGTTGTTTGGCCTCCGGAACCATAGTTTGTACAAAGCTTACCCCGACTAACACCTTGTCCACAAAAGGAGCATATAGCGATGTCCACCTACTTCGTGCTAACCGAAAAGAAGTCCCAAACTGAGGAGGTCACCTTTCTGGGGCTGCTGCTGGCGCCACTTGCAATGCCGTATGAACTGGTAGGTGGGCGTGAAGTTTGAGTCTCTGCAGTTGCAACTTCTAATGAGGTGGTACTTGTGGTGGATGTACGTGGCTGCCAGTGAAATATGGAAGCTGGTGGTGGTGTTAGTGGTATGATCTGTGTTGGTGGTATCCGTGCCACATCCCTCACAGCAATTTGGGATGGGGTAATGTCGGTCTCCACTGGGGCGGGACTAATGTCCATGATGATGACTGGCTTTCTGGAACCTTCCTTTTCCCTAGCCTTGTCCTGTGGTGTGTCTCACTCTCAGACTGAGGTGGTGGGATCCAAGTGGCGTCTAGATCATCAGAAGGGGGGCTTGCAGAAGAAGTTGATGGACTAACCCTCCTTTTCCTTGCTGGGGATCTGGAAGACAATCGATCTTCTGAAAGAGTGGCTTGCTCTTCTTCCTCTGCAGGAAGCTCTAGCTCCTGAACTGCCCCTACTTCGGGAGTAACAACTACTACTGGGGGCAGTTGCGGCTGTTGCCCACTTAGCTCAGTTCCCTGCATTGATTGGTTACTACTTTGTGATAACAATAGGTCATTTTCAACATCACTGCTCATCGGCGTTGTCGTGATTAGACTAGCTGCCTCTGTGACAGACATGGGCTTGTGCCTAGGTTGGTGGGGTGGGTTCACTGATGCAGGGGTGCTGCTCCCAGCTTGCTCCCTGGACACCGCTGCTGCAGGCGCTGTTTTCCCAAAAAAGATCTTGGGCGGCACACCAGTCTTGGTAAGTGGCAGTTCCTTCTTCTCACTGGCAACTTTCTTGGTACTGGAGGACCTGGTACCTTTCTTTAGGGCCATCTTCTTCAGATGTCAGCAGCACGCAGTGGCACAAGTTGAAGAGATGTCTGTGGTCACACGTCACGTGATGTCATGCGCAGCAGGGCTTCTGTCTGGCAGTACAATGGCTGATGATGCCTCCTCCTCTTTTGTGCACCTAAAAGCAAAGAAGCAAGAAGAACATCAGTGAAACGTCAATGTGGTATTCATTGTTGTGGTTCAATTACTACTAGTACAAACAAACCAATATAATATATAACTTTGTGTGTGGTCACACTTATTAATATTATTATTAAATGTATTACCTCAGTTATTTAAAAAAACATAACAATACAGTGTAGACATTTGTGAGACTGACAAAAACATGGGCTTTCATGGTTGGTGTACTACGACTAGTGTACTGTACAGTACACTGAGGAAGGATAGGAAAGAAGAACAACAACAAAAATACAAATGTAACGGACCCTGTTTGGCATTGTGCATCACGTGGGATTCAGCATTCAGGGAGCTGCAGATGACAATGGATAGAAGCAATAAGCCAAGAGGAAGAAAGGAAAGAGAAAGACATGCAGGCCTAATGCAGAAGCACACTGGCTGCCTTCACAAAATGGCCTCCAGCCACATAGCCAGGCCACAACAAGGAGAAAGGGAAGACAGACAATGCAGGCCAATGGCAAAAGCACACTGGCTGCCTTCACAAAATGGCTGCCAGCAACATGGCCAGGCAGGCCACAATCAGAAGCAATCAATAAGCTAAGAGGAGAAAGGAAAGAAGACATGCAGGTCTATGGCAAAAGCACTACTACCACCACCACAAAATGGCCACCAGCCACATGGTCACTCACAACAACAACAACAAGCAGGAGGCCTTGAAAACAATGAACTCAAGCAGGCCTATTATGGACACAGATTTACAAAATGGCCTCTGGCCACACGGAGAGGCTCAGCCAAGGCAAATGTTTGCCCACTATTACAAACAAACACACTCACACACTGGCCAGACAAAGGAGGCATGCCAAACAACTCAGCTTGACAACAATGCCTAAAACGAAAATCCACAGGGCTAAAAAGGTTTGCAAATTGCAATGCAAGTTACACAACCACCACCACACATATCCAACAAAAGCATTTATTTAACACACATGAAAAAAAGTGAAAACCCCCCCAAAAAACTCATTTTGCATTTCAATCTAATGCCATCCTCCATGCCCTATATGATGTTTAAATTCAATAAACGCCACAGAAACAGTTGTTTCATGCACCCATGAGTAGCTCTGGCCTGGGTCTATTGGTTGGAAAACCAATTGGCAGACTAGGTCACATAGTGAATCCAATCAAATCAATAATATTGTAAATTTATTAGAAAATGTAGTGAACTGTGCTACATTTTATGCTGGATAAAACAAAAAAAACAAAAAATTGCATGCAAATTTTGCAAAACAACAACCAGCAAGAAGGCATGGCCACCACAAAGAAGGCTTGTAGGCCTAATGCAGAAGCACACTGGCTGCCCCTTCACAACAACAAGAAAGTGAAGACAGACAATGCAGTGCTATGGCAAAAGCACACTGGCTGCCTTAACAAAATGGCCACCAGCCACATGGCCAGGCAGGCCACAAAAACAAGAAAGTGAAGGCAGACAATGCATTCTATGGCAAAAGCACACTGGATGCCTTCACAAAATGGCCGCCAGGCACATGGCCAGGCAGGCCACAACAACAAGAAAGGGAAGACAGACAATGCTGTCCTATGGCAAAAGCACACTGGCTGCTTTAACAAAATGGCCACCAGCCACATGGCCAGGCAGGCCACAACAACAAGAAAGTGAAGACAGACAATGCAGTCCTATGGCAAAAGCACACTGGTTGCCTTCACAAAATGGCCGCCAGCCACATGGCCAGGCAGGCCACAACAAGAAGCAATAAGCCAAGAAGAACAAAGGAACAAAGACATGCAGGTCTATGGCAAAAGCACTACTACCACCACCACAAAATGGCCACCAGCCACATGGTCACTCATAACAACACCAACAAGCAAGAGGCCTGGAAAACAATGAACTCAAGCAGGCCTATTATGGACAGAGACTTTACAAAATGGCCTCTGGCCACACGGAGAGGCTCGGCCAAGGCAAATGCTTGCCCACTATTACAAACAAACACACTCACACTGGCCAGACAAAGGAGGCATGCTAAACAACACAGCTTGACAGCAATGCCAAAAAACGAAAATCCACAGGGCTAAAAAAGGTTTGCAAATTGCAATGCACGTTACACAACAACCACACACATCAAACAAAGGCATTTATTTAACACACATGAAAAAAAGTGAAAAACCCCCAAAAAACACATTTTGCATTTCAATCCAATGCCATCCATGCCCTAAATGATGCTTAAATTCAACAGACACCACAGAAACAGTTGTTTCTTGCACCCATGAGTAGCTCTGGGCCTACTGGCTGAAAGGCCTATTGGCAGACTTCTGGGCTAGTGAATTAAATAAATATTGCAAATTGATTTCAAAAGTTGGAGAAAATGTAATGAACTTTTCAACATGTTTCCTTTATGAAAGAAAACTAGAAGAAAAATTTCATACAAAGAAACAACTAGGCCCCTACTTAAACTACAGGCCACCCACCACAATACATTTAAAAAAAACAATGAAAAGTACAAAAAAAGTAGGTGCAATGCCCCAATTAAACAAACAACACCAATTTTCCAACTTACTTGTGAAATCTCAACTCCAAAGTCCTCAAATCCAATGATATATGATGCAGCAGACAAAAAAAGGATCCTTCCAGCTCCAAATCCAAATGAAATGTGAACGGGAGATGGACAAAGCACTTGGAGGAGCCTGCTGGACAGGAACAGGAAGTTGGAGACACTGGAGCACTTCCTTCCTCTTAAAAAAATCCAAATCATCATTTCGAGAAGGTTTTGATGCTGCTCGAGAGATATTCTTCTCCAGACTGCAAATTTTGCGTGTTCTGGATCGCGATCTTCACAAAACTTCCACCGGAAGTCCGATGGTTCGCCCGAATTACGTGTTCGCGATCGCACACTCTTGCGGGACCGTGCAGCCGGCTACCAAATCTCGTGGCGCTCGCGAATGGATTGGAAATCTCATTGGCGATCGCAGGCATCCCGGTAAGACGCTCCCACGTGCGCGAAAACGCATTTGAGCGCGCGAACACAAAAAGAACTCCAGTCCGGTGTGGAGCGCGGAGTTTTCGGTAACTCCGCGTTCTACGCAGAACGCGGAGTTGCCAAAAATCCGCAAACTCCGTGAGTGGAGAGGAGTTTTACGCCCGGGCTTACCGGAGACAAGCATCCTGGGACCTGTTTTGGGGTATCAACCAGGCTAGCTTGAATCCAGTGGCACAGAGAGCAAGGGACCCATGTCTGGGCTTACCCGTCCCACTTAGGGCGAAAAGTGCTGCAGGAACAGATGATGGCCGGAATGCTGAATGAATCAAACATTCACCCCAGGCAAGAGGTCTGGGTTAAATCCATCATTCTTTTACTCATTGCGCCACCCCACGTTGGACCCAGCCATGTTCGTGTAGCACCTTTCGCTCTGTCTTTAATACACGTCTGGGTGGTGGTGTTAGTGGTATGATCTGTGTTGGTGGTATCCGTGCCACATCCCTCACAGCAATTTGGGATGGGGTAATGTCGGTCTCCACTGGGGCGGGACTAATGTCCATGATGATGACTGGCTTTCTGGAACCTTCCTTTTCCCTAGCCTTGTCCTGTGGTGTGTCTCACTCTCAGACTGAGGTGGTGGGATCCAAGTGGCGTCTAGATCATCAGAAGGGGGGCTTGCAGAAGAAGTTGATGGACTAACCCTCCTTTTCCTTGCTGGGGATCTGGAAGACAATGAATCTTCTGAAAGAGTGACTTGCTCTTCTTCCTCTGCAGGAAGCTCTATCTCCTGAACTGCCCCTACTTCGGGAGTAACAACTACTATTGGGGGCAGTTGCGGCTGTTGCCCACTTAGCTCAGTTCCCTGCATTGATTGGTTACTACTTTGTGATAACGATAGGTCATTTTCAACATCACTGCTCATCGGCGTTGTCGTGATTAGACTAGCTGCCTCTGTGACAGACATGGGCTTGTGCCTAGGTTGGTGGGGTGGGTCCACTGATGCAGGGGTGCTGCTCCCAGCTTGCTCCATGGACACCGCTGCTGCAGGCGCAATTTTTGTTTTCCCAAAAAAGATCTTGGGCGGCACACCAGTCTTGGTAAGTGGCAGCTCCTTCTTCTCACTGGCAACTTTCTTGGTACTGGAGGACCTGGTACCTTTCTTTGGGGCCATCTTCTTCAGATGTCAGCAGCACGCAGTGGCACAAGTTGAAGAGATGTCTGTGGTCACACGTCACGTGATGTCATGCGCAGCAGGGCTTCTGTCTGGCAGTACAATGGCTGATGACGCCTCCTCCTCTTTTGTGCACCTAAAAGCAAAAAAGCAAGAAGAACATCAGTGAAACGTCAATGTGGTATTCATTGTTGTGGTTCAATTACTACTAGTACAAACAAACCAATATAATATATAACTTTGTGTGTGGTCACACTTATTAATATTATTATTAAATGTATTACCTCAGTTATTTAAAAAAACATAACAATACAGTGTAGACATTTGTGAGACTCACAAAAACAAGGGCTTTCATGGTTGGTGTACTAATACTAGTGTACTGTACAGTACACTGAGGAAGGATAGGAAAGAAGAACAACAACAAAAATACAAATGTAACGGACCCTGTTTGGCATTGTGCATCACGTGGGATTCAGCATTCAGGGAGCTGCAGATGACAATGGATAGAAGCAATAAGCCAAGAGGAAGAAAGGAAAGAGAAAGACATGCAGGCCTGATGCAGAAGCACACTGGCTGCCTTCACAAATTGGCCTCCAGCCACATAGCCAGGCCACAACAAGCAGAAAGGGAAGACAGACAATGCAGGCCAATGGCAAAAGCACACTGGCTGCCTTCACAAAATGGCTGCCAGCAACATGGCCAGGCAGGCCACAATCAGAAGCAATCAATAAGCCAAGAGGAGAAAGGAAAGAAGACATGCAGGTCTATGGCAAAAGCACTACTACCACCACCACAAAATGGCCACCAGCCACATGGTCACTCACAACAACAACAACAAGCAGGAGGCCTTGAAAACAATGAACTCAAGCAGGCCTATTATGGACACAGACTTTACAAAATGGCCTCTGGCCACACGGAGAGGCTCAGCCAAGGCAAATGTTTGCCCACTATTACAAACAAACACACTCACACACTGGCCAGACAAAGGAGGCATGCCAAACAACTCAGCTTGACAACAATGCCAAAAACGAAAATCCACAGGGCTAAAAAAGGTTTGCAAATTGCAATGCAAGTTACACAACCACCACCACACATATCCAACAAAAGCATTTATTTAACACACATGAAAAAAAGTGAAAAACCCCCCAAAAAACTCATTTTGCATTTCAATCCAATGCCATCCTCCATGCCCTATATGATGTTTAAATTCAATAAACGCCACAGAAACAGTTGTTTCATGCACCCATGAGTAGCTCTGGCCTGGGTCTATTGGTTGGAAAAACAATTGGCAGACTAGGTCACATAGTGAATCCAATCAAATCAATAATATTGTAAATTTATTAGAAAATGTAGTGAACTGTGCTACATTTTATGCTGGATAAAACAAAAAAAACAAAAAATTGCATGCAAATTTTGCAAAACAACAACCAGCAAGAAGGCATGGCAACCACAAAGAAGGCTTGCAGGCCTAATGCAGAAGCACACTGGCTGCCCCTTCACAACAACAAGAAAGTGAAGACAGACAATGCATTCCTATGGCAAAAGCACACTGGTTGCCTTCACAAAATGGCCGCCAGGCACATGGCCAGGCAGGCCACAACAACAAGAAAGGGAAGACAGACAATGCATTCCTATGGCAAAAGCACACTGGCTGCTTTAACAAAATGGCCCCAGCCACATGGCCAGGCAGGTCACAACAACAAGAAAGTGAAGACAGACAATGCAGTCCTATGGTAAAAGCACACTCGTTGCCTTCACAAAATGGCCGCCAGGCACATGGCCAGGCAGGCCACAACAACAAGAAAGGGAAGACAGACAAGGCAGGCCTATGGCAAAAGCACACTGGTTGCCTTCACAAAATGGCCGCCAGCCACATGGCCAGGCAGGCCACAACAAGAAGCAATAAGCCAAGAGGAACAAAGGAACAAAGACATGCAGGTCTATGGCAAAAGCACTACTACCACCACCACAAAATGGCCACCAGCCACATGGTCACTCATAACAACACCAACAAGCAAGAGGCCTGGAAAACAATGAACTCAAGCAGGCCTATTATGGACAGAGACTTTACAAAATGGCCTCTGGCCACACGGAGAGGCTCGGCCAAGGCAAATGCTTGCCCACTATTACAAACAAACACACTCACACACTGGCCAGACAAAGGAGGCATGCTAAACAACACAGCTTGACAGCAATGCCAAAAACGAAAATCCACAGGGCTAAAAAAGGTTTGCAAATTGCAATGCACGTTACACAACAACCACACACATCAAACAAAGGCATTTATTTAACACACATGATAAAAAGTGAAAAACCCCAAAAAAACACATTTTGCATTTCAATCCAATGCCATCCATGCCCTAAATGATGCTTAAATTCAACAGACACCACAGGAACAGTTGTTTCATGCACCCATGAGTAGCTCTAGGCCTACTGGCTGAAAGGCCTATTGGCAGACTACTGGGCTAGTGAATTAAATAAATATTGCAAATTGATTTCAAAAGTTGGAGAAAATGTAGTGAACTTTTCAACATGTTTCCTTTATGAAAGAAAACTAGAAGAAAAATTTCATACAAAGAAACAACTAGGTCCCTGCTTAAACTACAGGCCACCGGCCACAATACATTTAAAAAAAACAATGAAAAGTACAAAAAAAGTAGGTGCAATGCCCCAATCAAACAAACAACACCAATTTTCCAACTTACTTGTGAAATCTCAAATCCAAAGTCCTCAAATCCAATGATATATGATGCAGCAGACAAAAAAAGGATCCTTCCAGCTCCAAATCCAAATGAAAATTGAACAGGAGATGGACAAAGCACTTGGAGGAGCCTGCTGGACAGGAACAGGAAGTTGGAGACACTGGAGCACTTCCTTCCTCTTAAAAAAATCCAAATCATCATTTCGAGAAGGTTTTGATGCTGCTCGAGAGATATTCTTCTCCAGACTGCAAATTTTGCGTGTTCTGGATCACGATCTTCACAAAACTTCCACCGGAAGTCCGATGGTTCGCCCGAATGACGTGTTCGCGATCGCACACTCTTGCGGGACCGTGCAGCTGGCTACCAAATCTCGTGGCGCTCGCGAATGGATTGGGAATCTCATTGGCGATCGCAGGCATCCCGGTAAGACGCTCCCGCATGCGCGAAAACGCATTTGAGCACGCAAACACAAAAAAAACTCCAGTCCGGTGCGGAGCGCGGAGTTTTTGGTAACTCCGCGTTCTACGCAGAACGCGGAGTTGCCAAAAATCCGCAAACTCCGTGAGCGGAGAGGAGTTTTACGTCCGGGCTTACCGGAAACAAGCATCCTGGGACCTGTTTTGGGGTATCAACCAGGCTAGCTTGAATCCAGTGGCACAGAGAGCAAGGGACCCATGTCTGGGCTTACCCGTCCCACTTAGGGCGAAAAGTGCTGCAGGAACAGATGATGGCCGGAATGCTGAATGAATTAAACATTCACCCCAGGCAAGAGGTCTGGGTTAAATCCATCATTCTTTTACTCACTGCGCCACCCCACTTTGGACCCAGCCATGTTCGTGTAGCACCTTTCGCTCTGTCTTTAATACACGTCTGGGTTGGGTGACATTTAAACTTTGTGCATTCCTTCTAGACAGCCACACACAAAGAATGGTTAGGTGTGAATGAGTGACCATCCACATCCTGATGGGTCATCCTGGGCAGGATGGGAGGGAGGAGCTGACACTTACACCTGAATACTCAGTATCCTGTCCCCATTCAAAAGGACTGCATACCCCCTTATGGTGAATCTGAACCCAGAGCTGGGAGGGAGGACCTATGTTCACTTCAAAGCACCTCTTTGAAGTCACCTCCACCTCAAAGTCACAACTGGGTATAAGTACTGGGTCTCTGACCCCACCAAATCAGACATTCCTGAAGCTTTGAAGAAACTCTGCCAGGAGGAAGGATTGCTGTGCTGCTACAAGGACTGCCACTCTGCTGGAGTGCTGCTCTGGAAGAACTGCTTTTCTGCTGTGATGCCTGACAGCCTGCTACCCTCTGCCTTGCTGAGGAAGAACTGGGCTCTTTGATTTGGACCCAGAGTGATTTCCAAGGGCATGCTGGCTCCTGTTTTAAGACTCAGGGATATCAAAGTCTTACCCCCTGCTCCTGTATCTGGTCCTTTGGAAGGGGATCCAGGTGCTTGCTCCAGTGGAACCATCACCTCCTCTGCTGGTGAAGCAGAATCGACTCATCACTTCTGTTGTGGGTACAGAACCGGCACATCGCACTTGGAATCAGTGCATCGCAATCGGAACTAACACATTGGAACCATCGCATCAGCACCGCATCTTGGAACTGGTGCTTCGTGTTCAGAACAAGCCCATCGTTGTGGGGAGAAAATTGACGCATCACCTCGATTGTGGGATCAATACTGACGCATCACTTCTTGCTGTTGCAACCAGGATCAATTAAGGTACTTTTGTTCAGCAGGTCTTGCATGTCCTCTGTCCCCAACCTGCGCTCCATCGTGGTTGGCCTGAACTCCTGACTTTGCCCTGGTCCAGCGTAACCAGATTACCCTCATAGGGGCTTATTGCTTCTAAGCACTATTTTTCACTTTTAATCTTTAAAAATTCATATCTTGACTTCTACTTATTGGATTTTTGTCATTTTGGTCTTGTTTTATTTAATCATAATCTTGTTTTCTAAAGTAGTGTGGAGGCTTTTTGTGATGTTTTCACTGTGTTACGGTTTGAAGTGTTGGACACATACTTTACACATTGCCTCTTAAGATAAGCTACCTGCTCTGTGCCAAACTACCAGAGGGTGAGCACAGGTAATTTATGGTGTGTATCTGATTTACCCTGATTAGGATTGTGGTTCCTGTTTGGACAGGATGAATACCTCTGCCAATCAGAACCCAAATTTCTAACATCTTTACCAGAGAATACTTTCTCTGGTGCATGAGTTATGTGGGATTTTTGTGCTTCCTTAGATATTTACAGTTTTAAGAGTGCAGGCCCCCCCATTGACCTGACTCCAAGCCTCGTGTGTGGGATATTGCTTGATGTTTTCTATTATAGCTAACTGATTCAATGTATTTATGCCTGGGATAATCTGAAGAAAGTACTGAGTATAAGCGCTCTCGCTTTTCTCCTGGTGCCTAAATTACAGTATTTACCAGACTTATCTATTGAATTATCCATTCTGCTCCAGCTCTCCATGTTACTCAAGTTCCTTCTCTAACCCAAGAGCCAATCAGGGGTGGGGCTATCAGCCTCACTTCAGGAGATTCCAGCAGTTAATTTAGGGTGAGGAGCAGGTGTATCTGTGAAAGCCTTGGGAGTAACAAGAGAGGCAGGCTTGCTTGCAATGACTAGATGGTTGGTGCTGGCTACTTTAAGTCCAGCAAAGATCACTTGTCAGTCCTGCTGCCCTCCTGCGGGAGAGGAAATCTTCAACAATTGCATTAGTCTGCCATGTTTCTGGATCACCATTAAAAATATTCTCTCAAAAAAATCTTCTATAAACAGGTATTGGCCCATCTACAATCCTGGATACAAGACAATACTATTTTATCAGATCTACAGTCGGGCTTCTGTAGTAACAACTGCACATCAGACCAGGTGTTTTCTTTTAATTGTATATTTTAGAATACTTCAGTGATCGGCGGAGGCAAGCTATATGTTGCCTTTGTCGACCTGTGTGCTGCTTTTGATCTAGTACCCAGAAGCATATTATGGATGGAGCGTCAAAAAATGGGTTTACCAGAGAGTCTTTTGTATATTCTTATTTTGCTGCACTAGGATAACTGGCCAGAGTAAGATGGGGGAACAGGGCCAGTTGATTGCTCCCTAAAGGATAGATCGAGCCGTCGGACAAGGCTGTGTTCTCCCTGTTCATAAATGGGGTAGTTTGACCCTCTGGACAGGGATGGGTGTGACTTGCCAAAAGTTGGGGGGTCGTTGGGTGCCCACCTTACTTTTCATGGATGACGCGCTCTTGTTATCGAAAATCCCCCTGGGGACTGCAGCAGTTGTTAAATGATTTTACTGCATTTTGAGGGGAACTGGGGCTTGAGCGAAACAGCAAAAAACGAAGTTTATGGTTTTTAGCCCAACACACCAAAAGAAATTGTGAAGATTGGAGATGTATGTTGGTACTAGTCAAATTGAGCAAGTGTCCAGTTTCGATTATCTGGCTATAAGATTATCGTCTAATCTAAATCGGGACTTACAAATCCAAAAAGCATATGTATCTCTATCTTACCAAAATGATAATATTGTGAAACTTCAAAAGAAAACCTTCAAGAAGAAGGTGGCCCCAGCCCTTGAGATATATAATGAGAAGGTATTAGGAGATTTTTTTATGGTTTGGAAATCTGGGGCTGTACGAATACCAAACTATTGGAAACAGCTGAACACAAGCTCCTAAGATTTTTATTGGGCCTCCCAATGAGTACCCCACTGGTCCCACTTTACCTTGATCTAGCACAAAAGAAATTAAGAGAAGAGGTTGAGTGTAACATTTGACATATTGGCATATGCTCTGGTCTTCCCCAGCCCTTAAATCCTACAGGGTGGGACTAAGGGCCAGATGTACGACCCTTTTTTGCGGCCGCAAACGGGAGATCCTCCCGTTTGCCGCTGCAAAAAAGGGTAATAGCATGTACAAATGCTATTTTGCGAGTCACTGACTCGCAAAATAGCATTTGCGACTCTCGCTATTAGGAAGGGGCGTCCCTTCCTAATAGCGAGCCAACATGCTATGTACTAATGTTTTGCAACCACATTTACGGCCGCAAAACAATCGCAGTTTACCACCTACTTCAAGTAGGAGGTAAACCACTCGCAAAGGGGAAGGGGTCCCAAAGGGACACCTACCCCTTTTTGAGTATGTGGGAAAATATTTTTTAAGAGCAGGCAGAGGTCCCAGAGACCACTGCCTGCACTTAAAAAAATGAAACTGGAAAGTTTTCTTTTTCTTTTTTAAATGCATCCCGTTTTCCTTTAAGGAAAACGGGCTGCATTTAAAAAAAAAAACTGCTTTATTAAAAAAGCAGTCACAGACATGGTGGTCTGCTGACCCCAGCAGGCCACCATCCCTGTGAGTGCTAGCCATTCCTAATGGGGTCGCAAATTGCGCCTGCCTCATTAATATTAATGAGGCATGCAATTTGCGACCCCGTTAGGAATCGCAAACAGTGTCTGAGACACTGTCGTGCATTCCAATTAGCGAGTCGCAAATTTCGAGTCGCAAATGCGACGCAATTTGCGACTCGCTATTTGGCGGGTCGTGCATCTGGCCCTAAGAGAGTTATTGGTGCCAGGGAAGGCTACGAAAATTCCATGGCTACATTTTTTTAAAAGTCTTTTAGGGAGACTGGGCTTGGAGAGATTGTGGCTAAACCCTGATGCTTTGATTTTAGTCTCCAAAGCTAGTCTAAAAATTATTTACTGAGAACTTATGGCAGTCCAAATGGTCACTAGAAATACAGGTAGCCTAACTGGGGAATTTTTGGATTATAAACCCCTCCCATACTACAAGCCTACTATAGATGAAATAGTGCTGATGAGGGCATGTAAACTGAATATACAGTTTAGATCTAAGTTGTTACTGACAAAGGCTTTTTGTAGCAAGCGGACGGATGTTGCAGTTAAAGATGA
Source organism: Calotriton arnoldi (assembly GCA_963921515.1). NCBI lineage: Eukaryota > Metazoa > Chordata > Amphibia > Caudata > Salamandridae > Calotriton > Calotriton arnoldi. The sequence continues at coordinate 3,797,556 of CAWUFW010000579.1, forward strand.
TCTATGTCCAGCATGTACGGGAGCTCCGGAGACGTCAACTCACAAATTATTCTTTTGTCCAGCTAATGTCACCCAAAGATATAAATGCATATTGCCCATCTGTAGGTCCCTGGGAAGGAGAAGGTACCTGGAGGCCCTCAGAACACTTACCACAGACACAATGCGAGTTATAGTGTTTGCAATTGCCAAATTTTTATTGTCTGTTTGGATTTGGTGCACTAAGGGGGTTATTATGATGGTGGTAAACCCGCCACCAGCAGCCTGTCGGTGGCGGGTTCACCACCATCGGGCGGCCATTCTCCGCCCGCCAGATAAGGATGGTGGGCAGTGTGCTATGGGTCCGACACAGGCAATCGTTACCATTGCCTGACGGACCCGGCCAGCATACCTAGAATGGTGGTGGTGCCTGGCAGGCACCGTCCATCACATTAGGATGCTGCTTCAAGCCAGCCTTTCAATGGTGGATCCTCCGCCATTCAAAGGCTGGCAGGATTGACTTTGGGGGCCCATTGCGGGCCCCCCTTGTGCAGGGGCACTTTCGTTTTGTACTTGGGGGGCGCCTATGGCGCCCCCCTACATTTCCCTGCACCAGGTGGCAGGCACCGTGTGGTGCCTGCCACGTAGTGCAGTGAAAAACATAACATGCATTTTTAACATTGGGGAAGGTGCTGCAGCCAGCAGCACCCGCTGCAATGTTAAATCTGCCTTTTGCGGCCGCCATGGTGGCGGCTGCATTGTAATTTGTGGCGGGGGACTGCCGCCATATAGGCGGGCGGTCCCTATCCCGGGACGATGGCGGACGGACTGAAGTCCGTCCGCCATCATAATGACCCCCTAAGTGCTTACAAGCTAATGGCTAAATGTTTCTTTCATATGTAAGAGGTGTGATATTTCTCTTCCCTTTTTCTTCAAAGTCACAGCTGAAACCACATTGTCTGATGATACTTACCATGTAATTAGGACCTTTATATTCTATTTTAACTTTACATTTTAAATACCTTATAACAGTCATACTGTGCCGAGTTCTTGTTACATTCATCTCGAAGTGTGTGGTTGTTTGCAACGTGCAAAATGACAAAGATAGGGCTAGCGTTCTACACTTCACATAAATGGCCTGTTAACATTTTGTATCTGTTTTAAACAGTAAGATGCCTTTTTTGTATGTTTTTTAATGTATTTATTTGCACTTGCTGGCAGCATGGTATTTATGTCTGCGCCTGCTTTTTAGGTCGAGCATTCGAGACCTCTTGTATATACTTTAGTATATACTTATATGTGTATGTACTTTGTGGGCTCTGGAGATCAGCCCTCGGACTTGTCTGCTTCCGCTTAGGGACTTTTTTTTCTGTTCAACTGCCTCTATTTAACTGTCTTGATAGAAAATGACCAGTAGAGGTCAGTAAAATACCAGAATTGATTTCTGCTGATGACTTTCTTTTTTTAATTTTTCTGGCAACTGCCTCTATTTAACTTTCTTGATAGAAAACGACCAGCAGAGGTCAGTAAAATACCAGAATCACTTTATCATGCTCTAGATTCCAGTCCATAGAAATTGTCTTCCACGAGCACCCGTAGACAATAATATTTTTTTTCAAATCCTGTATTTTCATTGATATGACCACTGAAGGCCCTGATTTTAAATTAAGAACAGAGCTTTGGACTATACCATTTCCCGCTGAAAGGCAATATTTCTCTCCATGTGTTCCCATACCTTGCGTGTCACGCAGTTTGGTGCTTAATTTACCTCCATGTTAAAGAACAGTAGATGTTTCAGCACCCGTGCTAATGTGCTGCATAGCTAAATACATATAAGGTCCCAAAGGCGAGACCGATTGCATTGCAAATGCTTGTTATAATAAGTGTTAAAAATCTTGAAATTGATTCAAGGGTAGAAGATTGTCCTAGTCTGGGGTTGTATTGGGATAGAAATTGATCGTGCTGCCTATGTATATGTAAGTGAGTGTACTTATATTTGTCTTTGTATAATGTATATTGTTTTTATGATCCTTGAGATCGAAAATAAAGCTTTTCAATCACATTAAAAATATTCTACCACACTCCTTTAGCTGCCAGGAACTCATTCAGAGTTTCCAAACTCTCTCATACAGGCTATCTGAATAGTCTTGCATCTGTGTGCCTATGTGAATAAAGATGGTGTGTAGCCCTGAGAATACAGACCATGCAACCAGAATCTGCGTGAAAACGTGGTTGTAGTACAACAAAAATAAACATTTTGCAAAGTGAAATGTATGTTCTATTGGGGAATTTCATCTTTAAAACATGGTGAACCACCAGAACTCTTATTCTGAACTGGCCTCTTTTTTTACCATCCTTGAACTTCGTTTCTATTTTTCCATTTTCAGTGATTGCTTTACTTTGTCTAGCCCATCAGTGATAGCATGTCAACCTAATAGATGTGGACCTAAAGCAGAAATCCCTTTTCTTTATTATTTCTGAACCAGTTACCAGTTGCAACCCACTAGTATCTCTGAATACCAACCAAAAAATCTCGTTAGCCAGGAGAGGCTTGCTAAGAGATATAGGGGCATATTAGCAAGGGCCATTATCTCCGCTTTTCGGCTTTAAGAGCCAAAAAAGCGGAGATAATATTACCGCCCTATTACCAAGGCGGGTGCTAACATGCATTAACGCATGTTAGCACCCGTTTTCCCCACGCCTCGCTCTGCATCTCTAATGAGATGCAAAGTGGGCGTTCCTTCCCAGGATAACAGGAGAAATGTCGCTAACCAACATTTCTCCTATTATCAAGCTGCAGGCGAACATGCAGAGCGATTAGAAAAGTAGCGCTAACCGCGGTTAGCGCTACTTTCCTAACGCCTGCTCTCAGTATGACTTAGCCATGATATCCAATGGAAGGTGGATATCATGGCTGAGTCTGTCCTGCCCTATCAGCAAGCTATCGCCAAAAGTTGTGTGATTATCGCTGGATTTCCAGCGATAATCGCACATTTGGCAGTTATCGCTTGGAATTTTATCACTGTTGAGATGAGCGTTGCTGATAGCACGCTATCTCAGTGATAAAATTCAGCGTTAGTCAGGCGATAATTATCCTCGCGCTAACCGCGCTGAGCGATAATTATCGCCGGACCTTAGTAATATGCCCCATAATCCCAATTTCAGCCTGACGTTACGAGATATATTGCATAAGACACCATTCCTCGTGTCATTAGAGTGCCATCTTGCTTTTCGCCTTGGCAGTTGGCACATTATATGAATTATATAAGCGAGGAATGTAGTCTAGACAAATTCCATATAAAGTTATAATCGAGAAATTTAGGATTGACAAATTCCACATGAAGTTGATTAAAATCAATGGCTGGTCAGATTTAACTATCAGACAGATGTATAACCTATATTTTCGGCTCGTAGTCAAAGACTGGTGCACACCTAACCCAGACTAAAGGCAGAATAGATGGCCGTTCAAACAGGACTAAAATGTAATTCAACATAGAAGGGCCGTTTTCAGACTTCATTTAACGAATAATTGCGTCCCTGTTGAGTTGCAGTGTTGATTCAGTTGAACCAGTGGTGTTGGCACACCTGGAAACGATATTTAAAATGGAACGTCCTCAGATGGAAATGTGTCTCAGCGACAGGGAGCTATCTGCTAACCGAAGTTAACGCTGACTGACTTCAGTAATACACCCACAGAGACGGCCTGAATCCGAGAACAAGGGTGAGTTGGCTAAAGGGAGTGGACAGTAGCAGGCCCGGATTCCTTTCCACTTCCCCCGGGGGTGTAATCTTCTTGTACTTTTACGCTGACAGCATGCACGTGGGTCACGTAGGGGCTGGAGTCAGGCTATAATTATGTTCCCACTGTCGCATGTGGTCACAACTGCAAAAGCTAATACTTTTGAGATAATACAGTACTTGGTAATTGGCATTTTTTGTGAAATGTACATCTAAAAAAATACCGCATTCCTTGCTATTTTGTTGCAAACACGCGATTCAGCTCTCGGTTCTCAGAATTATGGTTCTCAAACATCCCAAACAGTCTCACTCGTCAACCCAGACCTGGCCCAGCTATGTGATCTTCGGGTTGCAAAATATTTGGGGCCAGATGTAGGTAAAGTCAGTTTTGCGAGTCCTTAATAGCGATTTTTACCGAATCGCTATTAAGGAGTCGCAAAATGAAATGCATGTAGGAATCGCAATAATAATTGCGATTCCTTAATATTCCTTAATTGCGAATCGCAAATTAAGATTCGCAATCAAGGAATACCTTCCCATTCATTCCTATGGGCCAAGAGGCCCATAGGAATGAATGGGATTTGCGCACGCAATTTGCGAGTAAGCAAGAGGTACTCGCAAATTGGGTGCGCAATTTCAAGGGTGCAAGGGTTCCAAAAGGACACCCTGTTACACCCCTGAAATGTGCATGTGTGCACATGTGACGCACATACATGCCCTAAGGGCATGTATGTGTGCCACATGGCACTTTGAAAAAAGCAAAAAAGTGCTTTTTTAAAGGAAATCGCAAATTACCACCAACTTGAAGTTGGTGGTAATTTGCGATTCCTTAAGGCAATATCGCAATTTGCGATGCCTACTAGCATAGCATTTAGGGAATCGCAAATTGCGATTCTCTAAATGCTTGCGCACAATAAGGAATCGCAATTTTTGCGATTCCTTATTTTGCGAGAGGGTATTTGCCTACCTACATTGCACACAGCCCAATTTGGCTTCCTACATCTAGCCCTTGGTCTTTACTCCACTTCACAAGAGTAAAGTTGTCTCGTTTATCCATTGTCACCTACAACAGACACTTCTAAATCATACCTTTCAGGAAATCCTCAGGTATTCCCACATTGATATAACAGTTATTCCCACGTTGATATAACTAAATGAAGGCGTTCTGGGCGGACTATCACGTCCTGACCACGATAAAATGGCATGCATGTATGTATTGGTATTGATATAACACTTAACTAGTGTCAAGCAAATGAGCGCTGTGCATTATGTGATGAGTCGGGAGACCGACATCATGCATGTCAAATTGGGGTTACACACATAAATTTTACACACAAGGACACTGAATGAGTTGCCCACAATCACAGGGTGTGGAGTCTACCGTCAAGGTCAGGACTCGAATCTGGGTCTCCAGTTTTCAAAGGCAGCAGCTCGAGCCGCTAGGCCACATCCCATCCCCATCATGCGTTTCACACTATTGTGACTTCTTGCTTGCATCAGCTGGGAGGGGGTGGGGTGGAATCTCACCTATTACCTGTATTATTAGTCTAGTGCACTTCAATTGAATCTCACTCTACATCCATTGCACTAGACTCATGAAACTTGCCAGAAACCTGTCAGCATCCCCATGGACCTTGCTTGGATCTCTTCCATCACCTATTTCACTGAGCTCCATGTTCCTCAATTGAATATGCTCTTTCCAGTGGCCTCGTAGATAGGATGGGGGTCCTTTAGAGGTGGATGAAAAAGGACTTCTGACAAAATTTGGGAGCTGTCCTATTGTCCTATTGACTGAGTTCTTGGCTTCTCCATCGCATTTGAGGTCCCTGCATTATATTGGAGGAAGGTTGTGTTTCTGGTGGCACAGTCACGGTCAGCTTTACCCTGAAAAACACCCCTTCAGTGGCTATCCTTTGGTGAGAGTGTTATCAGAATGCCTGACCGATTTAGGGTGAGAATAATGATGTGCCTACAGCTGCCTTTTTTCCCTATTCACCACTCCCTTGAGCTCCATGGAGGGGGAGGACAGAAAAAACATAGGGGCATATTCTCAAGAACGTGTGATAACTACCGCAAAATTAGTCTAACGCAACTCTTCACATCGCAGTCCTTCGCGGGAAAACAACTCTGTGTCATCGTGGTATTCACAACACGGCGGCCCCATGCGATAGGCCCACGATAACGCATCAAAAGAACGTGTTAAAACCAACGCGACACAGAACAAAGGCGAAACACGAATGCAAAAATAGTAGCGATGATGCCAATAGCGATACAAAACTCAGCGATAACCAGCCATAGGCCTGCATTCCCCACGTGTCATGTGTGAAACTGCGATACAAAAGGGGATGATGGACGGAACGTTTGAGCCAATCAAACACTCACCCCCAGTCAACTGATCTGGGTTTAATCCATCATCATTCTTTAGCTCACTCCACCACCCCAGTTCAGACATGGCCATATGCAAATCAGTCTGACCCTGTGCCTCATGGGAACAGTCCAGCCCGAACTGCCAAGCCATGTCTTCCCTGGACCGGAAACAAGCATCCTAGGACCGGTTTCTGGCATTTCAGCCGTCATCAGCCAGGCTTGCTTGAATCCAGTGGCAAAGTGAGCAAGGGACCCACGTCTGGGCATACCCCGCCAACTTAGGGGCGACCAAGCGATACAAAAGGGGATGATGGACGGAACGTTTGAGCCAATCAAACACTCACCCCCAGTCAACTGATCTGGGTTTAATCCATCATCATTCTTTAGCTCACTCCACCACCCCAGTTCAGACATGGCCATATGCAAATCAGTCTGACCCTGTGCCTCATGGGAACAGTCCAGCCCGAACTGCCAAGCCATGTCTTCCCTGGACCGGAAACAAGCATCCTAGGACCGGTTTCTGGCATTTCAGCCGTCATCAGCCAGGCTTGCTTGAATCCAGTGGCAAAGTGAGCAAGGGACCCACGTCTGGGCATACCCCGCCAACTTAGGGCGACCAAAGCGATACAAAGGGGATGATGGACGGAACGTTTGAGCCAATCAAACACTCACCCCCAGTCAACTGATCTGGGTTTAATCCATCATCATTCTTTAGCTCACTCCACCACCCCAGTTCAGACATGGCCATATGCAAATCAGTCTGACCCTGTGCCTCATGGGAACAGTCCAGCCCTAACTGCCAAGCCATGTCTTCCCTGGACCGGAAACAAGCATCCTAGGACCGGTTTCTGGCATTTCAGCCGTCATCAGCCAGGCTTGCTTGAATCCAGTGGCAAAGTGAGCAAGGGACCCACGTCTGGGCATACCCCCGCCAACTTAGGGCGACCAAGCGATACAAAGGGGATGATGGACGGAACGTTTGAGCCAATCAAACACTTACCCCCAGTCAACTGATCTGGGTTTAATCCATCATCATTCTTTAGCTCACTCCACCACCCCAGTTCAGACATGGCCATATGCAAATCAGTCTGACCCTGTGCCTCATGGGAACAGTCCAGCCTGAACTGCCAAGCCATGTCTTCCCTGGACCGGAAACAAGCATCCTAGGACCGGTTTCTGGCATTTCAGCCGTCATCAGCCAGGCTTGCTTGAATCCAGTGGCAAAGTGAGCAAGGGACCCACGTCTGGGCATACCCCGCCAACTTAGGTCCTAGGATGCTTGTTTCCGGTCCAGGGAAGACATGGCTTGGCAGTTCGGGCTGGACTGTTCCCATGAGGCACAGGGTCAGACTGATTTGCATATGGCCATGTCTGAACTGGGGTGGTGGAGTGAGCTAAAGAATGATGATGGATTAAACCCAGATCAGTTGACTGGGGGTGAGTGTTTGATTGGCTCAAACGTTCCGTCCATCATCCCCTTTGTATCGCTTGGTCGCCCTAAGTTGGCGGGGGTATGCCCAGACGTGGGTCCCTTGCTCACTTTGCCACTGGATTCAAGCAAGCCTGGCTGATGACGGCTGAAATGCCAGAAACCGGTCCTAGGATGCTTGTTTCCGGTCCAGGGAAGACATGGCTTGGCAGTTCGGGCTGGACTGTTCCCATGAGGCACAGGGTCAGACTGATTTGCATATGGCCATGTCTGAACTGGGGTGGTGGAGTGAGCTAAAGAATGATGATGGATTAAACCCAGATCACTTGACTGGGGGTGAGTGTTTGATTGGCTCAGCGTTCCGTCCATCATCCCCTTTTGTATCGCTTTGGTCGCCCTAAGTTGGCGGGGGTATGCCCAGACGTGGGTCCCTTGCTCACTTTGCCACTGGATTCAAGCAAGCCTGGCTGATGACGGCTGAAATGCCAGAAACCGGTCCTAGGATGCTTGTTTCCGGTCCAGGGAAGACATGGCTTGGCAGTTCGGGCTGGACTGTTCCCATGAGGCACAGGGTCAGACTGATTTGCATATGGCCATGTCTGAACTGGGGTGGTGGAGTGAGCTAAAGAATGATGATGGATTAAACCCAGATCACTTGACTGGGGGTGAGTGTTTGATTGGCTCAAGCGTTCCGTCCATCATCCCCTTTTGTATCGCTTTGGTCGCCCTAAGTTGGCGGGGGTATGCCCAGACGTGGGTCCCTTGCTCACTTTGCCACTGGATTCAAGCAAGCCTGGCTGATGACGGCTGAAATGCCAGAAACCGGTCCTAGGATGCTTGTTTCCGGTCCAGGGAAGACATGGCTTGGCAGTTCGGCCTGGACTGTTCCCCTGAGGCACAGGGTCAGACTGATTTGCATATGGCCATGTCTGAACTGGGGTGGTGGAGTGAGCTAAAGAATGATGATGGATTAAACCCAGATCACTTGACTGGGGGTGAGTGTTTGATTGGCTCAAGCGTTCCGTCCATCATCCCCTTTTGTATCGCTTTGGTCGCCCTAAGTTGGCGGGGGTATGCCCAGACGTGGGTCCCTTGCTCACTTTGCCACTGGATTCAAGCAAGCCTGGCTGATGACGGCTGAAATGCCAGAAACCGGTCCTAGGATGCTTGTTTCCGGTCCAGGGAAGACATGGCTTGGCAGTTCGGGCTGGACTGTTCCCATGAGGCACAGGGTCAGACTGATTTGCATATGGACATGTCTGAACTGGGGTGGTGGAGTGAGCTAAAGAATGATGATGGATTAAACCCAGATCACTTGACTGGGGGTGAGTGTTTGATTGGCTCAAGCGTTCCGTCCATCATCCCCTTTTGTATCGCTTTGGTCGGCCTAAGTTGGCGGGGGTATGCCCAGACGTGGGTCCCTTGCTCACTTTGCCACTGGATTCAAGCAAGCCTGGCTGATGACGGCTGAAATGCCAGAAACCGGTCCTAGGATGCTTGTTTCCGGTCCAGGGAAGACATGGCTTGGCAGTTCGGGCTGGACTGTTCCCATGAGGCACAGGGTCAGACTGATTTGCATATGGCCATGTCTGAACTGGGGTGGTGGAGTGAGCTAAAGAATGATGATGGATTAAACCCAGATCACTTGACTGGGGGTGAGTGTTTGATTGGCTCAAGCGTTCCGTCCATCATCCCCTTTTGTATCGCTTTGGTCGTCCTAAGTTGGCGGGGGTATGCCCAGACGTGGGTCCCTTGCTCACTTTGCCACTGTATTCAAGCAAGCCTGGCTGATGACGGCTGAAATGCCAGAAACCGGTCCTAGGATGCTTGTTTCCGGTCCAGGGAAGACATGGCTTGGCAGTTCGGGCTGGACTGTTCCCATGAGGCACAGGGTCAGACTGATTTGCATATGGCCATGTCTGAACTGGGGTGGTGGAGTGAGCTAAAGAATGATGATGGATTAAACCCAGATCACTTGACTGGGGGTGAGTGTTTGATTGGCTCAAGCGTTCCGTCCATCATCCCCTTTTGTATCGCTTTGGTCGTCCTAAGTTGGCGGGGGTATGCCCAGACGTGGGTCCCTTGCTCACTTTGCCACTGGATTCAAGCAAGCCTGGCTGATGACGGCTGAAATGCCAGAAACCGGTCCTAGGATGCTTGTTTCCGGTCCAGGGAAGACATGGCTTGGCAGTTCGGGCTGGACTGTTCCCATGAGGCACAGGGTCAGACTGATTTGCATATGGCCATGTCTGAACTGGGGTGGTGGAGTGAGCTAAAGAATGATGATGGATTAAACCCAGATCACTTGACTGGGGGTGAGTGTTTGATTGGCTCAAGCGTTCCGTCCATCATCCCCTTTTGTATCGCTTTGGTCGCCCTAAGTTGGCGGGGGTATGCCCAGACGTGGGTCCCTTGCTCACTTTGCCACTGGATTCAAGCAAGCCTGGCTGATGACGGCTGAAATGCCAGAAACCAGTCCTAGGATGCTTGTTTCCGGTCCAGGGAAGACATGGCTTGGCAGTTCGGGCTGGACTGTTCCCATGAGGCACAGGGTCAGACTGATTTGCATATGGCCATGTCTGAACTGGGGTGGTGGAGTGAGCTAAAGAATGATGATGGATTAAACCCAGATCACTTGACTGGGGGTGAGTGTTTGATTGGCTCAAGCGTTCCGTCCATCATCCCCTTTTGTATCGCTTTGGTCGCCCTAAGTTGGCGGGGGTATGCCCAGACGTGGGTCCCTTGCTCACTTTGCCACTGGATTCAAGCAAGCCTGGCTGACGACGGCTGAAATGCCAGAAACCGGTCCTAGGATGCTTGTTTCCGGTCCAGGTAAGACATGGCTTGGCAGTTTGGGCTGGACTGTTCCCATGAGGCACAGGGTCAGACTGATTTGCATATGGCCATGTCTGAACTGGGGTGGTGGAGTGAGCTAAAGAATGATGATGGATTAAACCCAGATCACTTGACTGGGGGTGAGTGTTTGATTGGCTCAAGCGTTCCGTCCATCATCCCCTTTTGTATCGCTTTGGTCGCCCTAAGTTGGCGGGGGTATGCCCAGACGTGGGTCCCTTGCTCACTTTGCCACTGGATTCAAGCAAGCCTGGCTGATGACGGCTGAAATGCCAGAAACCGGTCCTAGGATGCTTGTTTCCGGTCCAGGGAAGACATGGCTTGGCAGTTCGGGCTGGACTGTTCCCATGAGGCACAGGGTCAGACTGATTTGCATATGGCCATGTCTGAACTGGGGTGGTGGAGTGAGCTAAAGAATGATGATGGATTAAACCCAGATCACTTGACTGGGGGTGAGTGTTTGATTGGCTCAAGCGTTCCGTCCATCATCCCCTTTTGTATCGCTTTGGTCGCCCTAAGTTGGCGGGGGTATGCCCAGACGTGGGTCCCTTGCTCACTTTGCCACTGGATTCAAGCAAGCCTGGCTGATGACGGCTGAAATGCCAGAAACCGGTCCTAGGATGCTTGTTTCCGGTCCAGGGAAGACATGGCTTGGCAGTTCGGGCTGGACTGTTCCCATGAGGCACAGGGTCAGACTGATTTGCATATGGCCATGTCTGAACTGGGGTGGTGGAGTGAGCTAAAGAATGATGATGGATTAAACCCAGATCACTTGACTGGGGGTGAGTGTTTGATTGGCTCAAGCGTTCCGTCCATCATCCCCTTTTGTATCGCTTTGGTCGCCCTAAGTTGGCGGGGGTATGCCCAGACGTGGGTCCCTTGCTCACTTTGCCACTGGATTCAAGCAAGCCTGGCTGATGACGGCTGAAATGCCAGAAACCGGTCCTAGGATGCTTGTTTCCGGTCCAGGGAAGACATGGCTTGGCAGTTCGGGCTGGACTGTTCCCCTGAGGCACAGGGTCAGACTGATTTGCATATGGCCATGTCTGAACTGGGGTGGTGGAGTGAGCTAAAGAATGATGATGGATTAAACCCAGATCACTTGACTGGGGGTGAGTGTTTGATTGGCTCAAGCGTTCCGTCCATCATCCCCTTTTGTATCGCTTTGGTCGCCCTAAGTTGGCGGGGGTATGCCCAGACGTGGGTCCCTTGCTCACTTTGCCACTGGATTCAAGCAAGCCTGGCTGATGACGGCTGAAATGCCAGAAACCGGTCCTAGGATGCTTGTTTCCGGTCCAGGGAAGACATGGCTTGGCAGTTCGGGCTGGACTGTTCCCATGAGGCACAGGGTCAGACTGATTTGCATATGGACATGTCTGAACTGGGGTGGTGGAGTGAGCTAAAGAATGATGATGGATTAAACCCAGATCACTTGACTGGGGGTGAGTGTTTGATTGGCTCAAGCGTTCCGTCCATCATCCCCTTTTGTATCGCTTTGGTCGGCCTAAGTTGGCGGGGGTATGCCCAGACGTGGGTCCCTTGCTCACTTTGCCACTGGATTCAAGCAAGCCTGGCTGATGACGGCTGAAATGCCAGAAACCGGTCCTAGGATGCTTGTTTCCGGTCCAGGGAAGACATGGCTTGGCAGTTCGGGCTGGACTGTTCCCATGAGGCACAGGGTCAGACTGATTTGCATATGGCCATGTCTGAACTGGGGTGGTGGAGTGAGCTAAAGAATGATGATGGATTAAACCCAGATCACTTGACTGGGGGTGAGTGTTTGATTGGCTCAAGCGTTCCGTCCATCATCCCCTTTTGTATCGCTTTGGTCACCCTAAGTTGGCGGGGGTATGCCCAGACGTGGGTCCCTTGCTCACTTTGCCACTGGATTCAAGCAAGCCTGGCTGATGACGGCTGAAATGCCAGAAACCGGTCCTAGGATGCTTGTTTCCGGTCCAGGGAAGACATGGCTTGGCAGTTCGGGCTGGACTGTTCCCATGAGGCACAGGGTCAGACTGATTTGCATATGGCCATGTCTGAACTGGGGTGGTGGAGTGAGCTAAAGAATGATGATGGATTAAACCCAGATCACTTGACTGGGGGTGAGTGTTTGATTGGCTCAAGCGTTCCGTCCATCATCCCCTTTTGTATCGCTTTGGTCGCCCTAAGTTGGCGGGGGTATGCCCAGACGTGGGTCCCTTGCTCACTTTGCCACTGGATTCAAGCAAGCCTGGCTGATGACGGCTGAAATGCCAGAAACCGGTCATAGGATGCTTGTTTCCGGTCCAGGGAAGACATGGCTTGGCAGTTCGGGCTGGACTGTTCCCATGAGGCACAGGGTCAGACTGATTTGCATATGGCCATGTCTGAACTGGGGTGGTGGAGTGAGCTAAAGAATGATGATGGATTAAACCCAGATCACTTGACTGGGGGTGAGTGTTTGATTGGCTCAAGCGTTCCGTCCATCATCCCCTTTTGTATCGCTTTGGTCGCCCTAAGTTGGCGGGGGTATGCCCAGACGTGGGTCCCTTGCTCACTTTGCCACTGGATTCAAGCAAGCCTGGCTGATGACGGCTGAAATGCCAGAAACCGGTCCTAGGATGCTTGTTTCCGGTCCAGGGAAGACATGGCTTGGCAGTTCGGGCTGGACTGTTCCCATGAGGCACAGGGTCAGACTGATTTGCATATGGCCATGTCTGAACTGGGGTGGTGGAGTGAGCTAAAGAATGATGATGGATTAAACCCAGATCACTTGACTGGGGGTGAGTGTTTGATTGGCTCAAGCGTTCCGTCCATCATCCCCTTTTGTATCGCTTTGGTCGCCCTAAGTTGGCGGGGGTATGCCCAGACGTGGTCCCTTGCTCACTTTGCCACTGGATTCAAGCAAGCGTGGCTGATGACGGCTGAAATGCCAGAAACCGGTCCTAGGATGCTTGTTTCCGGTCCAGGGAAGACATGGCTTGGCAGTTCGGGCTGGACTGTTCCCATGAGGCACAGGGTCAGACTGATTTGCATATGGCCATGTCTGAACTGGGGTGGTGGAGTGAGCTAAAGAATGATGATGGATTAAACCCAGATCACTTGACTGGGGGTGAGTGTTTGATTGGCTCAAGCGTTCCGTCCATCATCCCCTTTTGTATCGCTTTGGTCGCCCTAAGTTGGCGGGGGTATGCCCAGACGTGGGTCCCTTGCTCACTTTGCCACTGGATTCAAGCAAGCCTGGCTGATGACGGCTGAAATGCCAGAAACCGGTCCTAGGATGCTTGTTTCCGGTCCAGGGAAGACATGGCTTGGCAGTTCGGGCTGGACTGTTCCCATGAGGCACAGGGTCAGACTGATTTGCATATGGACATGTCTGAACTGGGGTGGTGGAGTGAGCTAAAGAATGATGATGGATTAAACCCAGATCACTTGACTGGGGGTGAGTGTTTGATTGGCTCAAGCGTTCCGTCCATCATCCCCTTTTGTATCGCTTTGGTCGGCCTAAGTTGGCGGGGGTATGCCCAGACGTGGGTCCCTTGCTCACTTTGCCACTGGATTCAAGCAAGCCTGGCTGATGACGGCTGAAATGCCAGAAACCGGTCCTAGGATGCTTGTTTCCGGTCCAGGGAAGACATGGCTTGGCAGTTCGGGCTGGACTGTTCCCATGAGGCACAGGGTCAGACTGATTTGCATATGGCCATGTCTGAACTGGGGTGGTGGAGTGAGCTAAAGAATGATGATGGATTAAACCCAGATCACTTGACTGGGGGTGAGTGTTTGATTGGCTCAAGCGTTCCGTCCATCATCCCCTTTTGTATCGCTTTGGTCGTCCTAAGTTGGCGGGGGTATGCCCAGACGTGGGTCCCTTGCTCACTTTGCCACTGGATTCAAGCAAGCCTGGCTGATGACGGCTGAAATGCCAGAAACCGGTCCTAGGATGCTTGTTTCCGGTCCAGGGAAGACATGGCTTGGCAGTTCGGGCTGGACTGTTCCCATGAGGCACAGGGTCAGACTGATTTGCATATGGCCATGTCTGAACTGGGGTGGTGGAGTGAGCTAAAGAATGATGATGGATTAAACCCAGATCACTTGATTGGGGGTGAGTGTTTGATTGGCTCAAGCGTTCCGTCCATCATCCCCTTTTGTATCGCTTTGGTCGTCCTAAGTTGGCGGGGGTATGCCCAGACGTGGGTCCCTTGCTCACTTTGCCACTGGATTCAAGCAAGCCTGGCTGATGACGGCTGAAATGCCAGAAACCGGTCCTAGGATGCTTGTTTCCGGTCCAGGGAAGACATGGCTTGGCAGTTCGGGCTGGACTGTTCCCATGAGGCACAGGGTCAGACTGATTTGCATATGGCCATGTCTGAACTGGGGTGGTGGAGTGAGCTAAAGAATGATGATGGATTAAACCCAGATCACTTGACTGGGGGTGAGTGTTTGATTGGCTCAAGCGTTCCGTCCATCATCCCCTTTTGTATCGCTTTGGTCGCCCTAAGTTGGCGGGGGTATGCCCAGACGTGGGTCCCTTGCTCACTTTGCCACTGGATTCAAGCAAGCCTGGCTGATGACGGCTGAAATGCCAGAAACCGGTCCTAGGATGCTTGTTTCCGGTCCAGGGAAGACATGGCTTGGCAGTTCGGGCTGGACTGTTCCCATGAGGCACAGGGTCAGACTGATTTGCATATGGCCATGTCTGAACTGGGGTGGTGGAATGAGCTAAAGAATGATGATGGATTAAACCCAGATCACTTGACTGGGGGTGAGTGTTTGATTGGCTCAAGCGTTCCGTCCATCATCCCCTTTTGTATCGCTTTGGTCGCCCTAAGTTGGCGGGGTATGCCCAGACGTGGGTCCCTTGCTCACTTTGCCACTGGATTCAAGCAAGCCTGGCTGATGACGGCTGAAATGCCAGAAACCGGTCCTAGGATGCTTGTTTCCGGTCCAGGGAAGACATGGCTTGGCAGTTCGGGCTGGACTGTTCCCCTGAGGCACAGGGTCAGACTGATTTGCATATGGCCATGTCTGAACTGGGGTGGTGGAGTGAGCTAAAGAATGATGATGGATTAAACCCAGATCACTTGACTGGGGGTGAGTGTTTGATTGGCTCAAGCGTTCCGTCCATCATCCCCTTTTGTATCGCTTTGGTCGCCCTAAGTTGGCGGGGGTATGCCCAGACGTGGGTCCCTTGCTCACTTTGCCACTTGATTCAAGCAAGCCTGGCTGATGACGGCTGAAATGCCAGAAACCGGTCCTAGGATGCTTGTTTCCGGTCCAGGGAAGACATGGCTTGGCAGTTCGGGCTGGACTGTTCCCATGAGGCACAGGGACAGACTGATTTGCATATGGACATGTCTGAACTGGGGTGGTGGAGTGAGCTAAAGAATGATGATGGATTAAACCCAGATCACTTGACTGGGGGTGAGTGTTTGATTGGCTCAAGCGTTCCGTCCATCATCCCCTTTTGTATCGCTTTGGTCGCCCTAAGTTGGCGGGGGTATGCCCAGACGTGGGTCCCTTGCTCACTTTGCCACTGGATTCAAGCAAGCCTGGCTGATGACGGCTGAAATGCCAGAAACCGGTCCTAGGATGCTTGTTTCCGGTCCAGGGAAGACATGGCTTGGCAGTTCGGGCTGGACTGTTCCCATGAGGCACAGGGTCAGACTGATTTGCATATGGACATGTCTGAACTGGGGTGGTGGAGTGAGCTAAAGAATGATGATGGATTAAACCCAGATCACTTGACTGGGGGTGAGTGTTTGATTGGCTCAAGCGTTCCGTCCATCATCCCCTTTTGTATCGCTTTGGTCGGCCTAAGTTGGCGGGGGTATGCCCAGACGTGGGTCCCTTGCTCACTTTGCCACTGGATTCAAGCAAGCCTGGCTGATGACGGCTGAAATGCCAGAAACCGGTCCTAGGATGCTTGTTTCCGGTCCAGGGAAGACATGGCTTGGCAGTTCGGGCTGGACTGTTCCCATGAGGCACAGGGTCAGACTGATTTGCATATGGCCATGTCTGAACTGGGGTGGTGGAGTGAGCTAAAGAATGATGATGGATTAAACCCAGATCACTTGACTGGGGGTGAGTGTTTGATTGGCTCAAGCGTTCCGTCCATCATCCCCTTTTGTATCGCTTTGGTCACCCTAAGTTGGCGGGGGTATGCCCAGACGTGGGTCCCTTGCTCACTTTGCCACTGGATTCAAGCAAGCCTGGCTGATGACGGCTGAAATGCCAGAAACCGGTCCTAGGATGCTTGTTTCCGGTCCAGGGAAGACATGGCTTGGCAGTTCGGGCTGGACTGTTCCCATGAGGCACAGGGTCAGACTGATTTGCATATGGCCATGTCTGAACTGGGGTGGTGGAGTGAGCTAAAGAATGATGATGGATTAAACCCAGATCACTTGACTGGGGGTGAGTGTTTGATTGGCTCAAGCGTTCCGTCCATCATCCCCTTTTGTATCGCTTTGGTCGCCCTAAGTTGGCGGGGGTATGCCCAGACGTGGGTCCCTTGCTCACTTTGCCACTGGATTCAAGCAAGCCTGGCTGATGACGGCTGAAATGCCAGAAACCGGTCATAGGATGCTTGTTTCCGGTCCAGGGAAGACATGGCTTGGCAGTTCGGGCTGGACTGTTCCCATGAGGCACAGGGTCAGACTGATTTGCATATGGCCATGTCTGAACTGGGGTGGTGGAGTGAGCTAAAGAATGATGATGGATTAAACCCAGATCACTTGACTGGGGGTGAGTGTTTGATTGGCTCAAGCGTTCCGTCCATCATCCCCTTTTGTATCGCTTTGGTCGCCCTAAGTTGGCGGGGGTATGCCCAGACGTGGGTCCCTTGCTCACTTTGCCACTGGATTCAAGCAAGCCTGGCTGATGACGGCTGAAATGCCAGAAACCGGTCCTAGGATGCTTGTTTCCGGTCCAGGGAAGACATGGCTTGGCAGTTCGGGCTGGACTGTTCCCATGAGGCACAGGGTCAGACTGATTTGCATATGGCCATGTCTGAACTGGGGTGGTGGAGTGAGCTAAAGAATGATGATGGATTAAACCCAGATCACTTGACTGGGGGTGAGTGTTTGATTGGCTCAAGCGTTCCGTCCATCATCCCCTTTTGTATCGCTTTGGTCGCCCTAAGTTGGCGGGGGTATGCCCAGACGTGGTCCCTTGCTCACTTTGCCACTGGATTCAAGCAAGCGTGGCTGATGACGGCTGAAATGCCAGAAACCGGTCCTAGGATGCTTGTTTCCGGTCCAGGGAAGACATGGCTTGGCAGTTCGGGCTGGACTGTTCCCCTGAGGCACAGGGTCAGACTGATTTGCATATGGCCATGTCTGAACTGGGGTGGTGGAGTGAGCTAAAGAATGATGATGGATTAAACCCAGATCACTTGACTGGGGGTGAGTGTTTGATTGGCTCAAGCGTTCCGTCCATCATCCCCTTTTGTATCGCTTTGGTCGCCCTAAGTTGGCGGGGGTATGCCCAGACGTGGGTCCCTTGCTCACTTTGCCACTGGATTCAAGCAAGCCTGGCTGATGACGGCTGAAATGCCAGAAACCGGTCCTAGGATGCTTGTTTCCGGTCCAGGGAAGACATGGCTTGGCAGTTCGGGCTGGACTGTTCCCATGAGGCACAGGGTCAGACTGATTTGCATATGGACATGTCTGAACTGGGGTGGTGGAGTGAGCTAAAGAATGATGATGGATTAAACCCAGATCACTTGACTGGGGGTGAGTGTTTGATTGGCTCAAGCGTTCCGTCCATCATCCCCTTTTGTATCGCTTTGGTCGGCCTAAGTTGGCGGGGGTATGCCCAGACGTGGGTCCCTTGCTCACTTTGCCACTGGATTCAAGCAAGCCTGGCTGATGACGGCTGAAATGCCAGAAACCGGTCCTAGGATGCTTGTTTCCGGTCCAGGGAAGACATGGCTTGGCAGTTCGGGCTGGACTGTTCCCATGAGGCACAGGGTCAGACTGATTTGCATATGGCCATGTCTGAACTGGGGTGGTGGAGTGAGCTAAAGAATGATGATGGATTAAACCCAGATCACTTGACTGGGGGTGAGTGTTTGATTGGCTCAAGCGTTCCGTCCATCATCCCCTTTTGTATCGCTTTGGTCGTCCTAAGTTGGCGGGGTATGCCCAGACGTGGGTCCCTTGCTCACTTTGCCACTGGATTCAAGCAAGCCTGGCTGATGACGGCTGAAATGCCAGAAACCGGTCCTAGGATGCTTGTTTCCGGTCCAGGGAAGACATGGCTTGGCAGTTCGGGCTGGACTGTTCCTATGAGGCACAGGGTCAGACTGATTTGCATATGGCCATGTCTGAACTGGGGTGGTGGAGTGAGCTAAAGAATGATGATGGATTAAACCCAGATCACTTGATTGGGGGTGAGTGTTTGATTGGCTCAAGCGTTCCGTCCATCATCCCCTTTTGTATCGCTTTGGTCGTCCTAAGTTGGCGGGGGTATGCCCAGACGTGGGTCCCTTGCTCACTTTGCCACTGGATTCAAGCAAGCCTGGCTGATGACGGCTGAAATGCCAGAAACCGGTCCTAGGATGCTTGTTTCCGGTCCAGGGAAGACATGGCTTGGCAGTTCGGGCTGGACTGTTCCCATGAGGCACAGGGTCAGACTGATTTGCATATGGCCATGTCTGAACTGGGGTGGTGGAGTGAGCTAAAGAATGATGATGGATTAAACCCAGATCACTTGACTGGGGGTGAGTGTTTGACTGGCTCAAGCGTTCCGTCCATCATCCCCTTTTGTATCGCTTTGGTCGCCCTAAGTTGGCGGGGTATGCCCAGACGTGGGTCCCTTGCTCACTTTGCCACTGGATTCAAGCAAGCCTGGCTGATGACGGCTGAAATGCCAGAAACCGGTCCTAGGATGCTTGTTTCCGGTCCAGGGAAGACATGGCTTGGCAGTTCGGGCTGGACTGTTCCCATGAGGCACAGGGTCAGACTGATTTGCATATGGCCATGTCTGAACTGGGGTGGTGGAATGAGCTAAAGAATGATGATGGATTAAACCCAGATCACTTGACTGGGGGTGAGTGTTTGATTGGCTCAAGCGTTCCGTCCATCATCCCCTTTTGTATCGCTTTGGTCGCCCTAAGTTGGCGGGGGTATGCCCAGACGTGGGTCCCTTGCTCACTTTGCCACTGGATTCAAGCAAGCCTGGCTGATGACGGCTGAAATGCCAGAAACCGGTCCTAGGATGCTTGTTTCCGGTCCAGGGAAGACATGGCTTGGCAGTTCGGGCTGGACTG
Source organism: Calotriton arnoldi (assembly GCA_963921515.1). Lineage (NCBI taxonomy): Eukaryota > Metazoa > Chordata > Amphibia > Caudata > Salamandridae > Calotriton > Calotriton arnoldi. The sequence continues at coordinate 3,817,166 of CAWUFW010000579.1, forward strand.
TTCCCCTGAGGCACAGGGTCAGACTGATTTGCATATGGCCATGTCTGAACTGGGGTGGTGGAGTGAGCTAAAGAATGATGATGGATTAAACCCAGATCACTTGACTGGGGGTGAGTGTTTGATTGGCTCAAGCGTTCCGTCCATCATCCCCTTTTGTATCGCTTTGGTCGCCCTAAGTTTGCGGGGGTATGCCCAGACGTGGGTCCCTTGCTCACTTTGCCACTTGATTCAAGCAAGCCTGGCTGATGACGGCTGAAATGCCAGAAACCGGTCCTAGGATGCTTGTTTCCGGTCCAGGGAAGACATGGCTTGGCAGTTCGGGCTGGACTGTTCCCATGAGGCACAGGGACAGACTGATTTGCATATGGACATGTCTGAACTGGGGTGGTGGAGTGAGCTAAAGAATGATGATGGATTAAACCCAGATCACTTGACTGGGGGTGAGTGTTTGATTGGCTCAAGCGTTCCGTCCATCATCCCCTTTTGTATCGCTTTGGTCGGCCTAAGTTGGCGGGGTATGCCCAGACGTGGGTCCCTTGCTCACTTTGCCACTGGATTCAAGCAAGCCTGGCTGATGACGGCTGAAATGCCAGAAACCGGTCCTAGGATGCTTGTTTCCGGTCCAGGGAAGACATGGCTTGGCAGTTCGGGCTGGACTGTTCCCATGAGGCACAGGGTCAGACTGATTTGCATATGGCCATGTCTGAACTGGGGTGGTGGAGTGAGCTAAAGAATGATGATGGATTAAACCCAGATCACTTGACTGGGGGTGAGTGTTTGATTGGCTCAAGCGTTCCGTCCATCATCCCCCCTTTTGTATTGATGTGTGAAACTGCAGCATAAAATCAGATTAAAAATATGGTGAGATGACAATGTACGAGCACAACCACACATCCCTGACGTAGAACAGATGACCATTGTCCCGCATCAAATAGGCATCTCCTCACAGTCACAATGTACATTGACATGCAGTCTGCATGTAAACTGCGACAATGCAGAAACATGTATGGAACACACATTGAAACCGCATCTCCCCTTCACATTGCAGAGGGACAAGCAGCCCCTCCTGCCCACAGACGTGTCATGACCATGAGCAATTCACCATGAAAGCGTGGATGAATGTAGGGGCAGTGACTCCCGCTTACGTACATGTTGCCCATGTTGTGGGACTGCATCATGGTGGTACATATCTGACCCCAAAAGGAGCCCTGTTGTCACCTGTAGGACACAAATGGCAGCCAAAATGGAATGAATTTGGACACAAGTGAAACGCTGAAGAGTGGGATTCCCTACTAACTGCGACACACAGAACTGGCAGTCCGAATACGTGCCACCCTAAACAGCCCCTCTGCACAGAGGTGACACACCCACCATCCCTGAACAAATCATAAAATTGACAGCAATACATGTCGCACACACACTTGTCTGAGTGATGTGCCTGTACAGATGAGTGACATGCACTCAGGTAATGTGTATTGTATTTTGAAAGCATTTAGTAGCACATGCTGTGCCTGTGGCCATATTGTACTGTCCCATGATTGCCAAGGACTGTCACGATGTGACGTGCTCATGTGAAGAAATTGTCAATGATGGTGTTCCCATGGGCAACTCCTGCTGCAGCCGCAGTGGGGTGTGGGCCACCTGCCTCATCCTCATCATCATTGTCCGGTGCATCTGGCACTTGTATCCATGGGGCCTTGCTGAGTACACATATGTTGTGCAACACACAACATGCAACGATCATCTTGCACATGATGCCTGGGCTGTGCAGGAGCCTCCCACCTGTGACGTCCAGGCACCTGAAATGTGACTTCAACATGCCAAATGTGCGTTCCACGATGCCCCTGGTGCGTTTGTGGGCCGCATTGTACAGCCTCTGGGCCTGTGTGTCCGGGGCTCGGAGGGGTGTCATCATCCAAGCGCAGAGTGCATATCTTTGGTCACCTGTGACTGTGCAGAGAGACATGAGCCAATAGTCGGCCCTGCAAGATGTGATGGCCGGCTCAGTGGCTCATTGGTGTGTGATATGTGTGACCTTGTGATTCCTGCATTACATGTACTGCATGTTGCAAGTGAGCGGCATCAATGTGTATTACGTAGCCTCACTGCTGCTCCTCCCTCCCCCCGAGCCTATTTACTAGTGTGCGCAGTGTGGTTGCATCACTTGCACCCCTACGGCACACTATTGTCATGCCTGTCTGCGCATGTCCACAAGCCTGACAACGACACAGTGATGTCGTGCGCTGAAGGTGGACAGACACGTGTGTGTAGACCTATGGTAAGGACAGGGCGGACACAGATGTAGAGGTCATGCCTGGCTGAACTTGCCATGCGGTTGAGGGTAGACCTTTGGCCTATGCTGCGGAAATAACGACACACACAACAGTTGGCATGTCTGATCCCTGAGCCCGAGCGGGCTTGCGCACCCTCATTTACCCCTCGGCCGAGCCCGTACTCCGGGGGCATGCTACATAGCAACATTGTGTATTGCGTGACGGGTGGCGCCGACACTACACCTGAGACACACGCATTAGTAACCGCCTTGGCAAGGCCTACACTTAACCACGCCCAGAGCCACGTGTTGAATGACCACACCCCTACGCCGTACTGCTGTACGACGGTCCACTCCCTCACGCCCACAGGGGGTCCGACACAGATACATGTCCCAGGTCCACCCCACTGCCTGAGGTGACAAGGTTGCGCACACTGTACACAGCACAATGTAATGTGGTATGGCCCGGGGCCCACATGCATACAGAATGACCACACGGACACACTGAGATAATTAGTGGAACTGGCTACGGGCACGTGCGCCCGGCACCTTTTATTGCCAGGGTCACACGCCCAGTGACGCCTGTGCTGGATGGGTGTTGGGTAGTGTAAGCCACCCCTCAGGGGTTGGATGGTGATGGAAAAAACTACAACAGTGATCAGACAATCAGGAGTTCAAAGTACAAACAGCAAGGGTCCATGACTTGAGCTGCACAGAGTCCGTGGCCCCGGATGCTCAGCGGCCGGCACAGGCACACTGCCACGGGACGGTGCCTGGCGATGCACTGAGGTAGGGCCACGGGATCTGAGCGGGTCCTCGTTGATGTCCAAGGAGAATGTCGCGGAGTGTTACGGGAGACAGTGGAAGGTGTCCATCCAGGGCATGACGTAGAGGGCAGGAGCAAGCAGAGACAGGCAATATGGAGGAGTTGAATGCTACAGTCTCCTCTTTCCCACAATGTCAGTACCAGCTGCATGATGATGAAGACAACCCCCAGGCCATAGACTCAGACGCCACCAACGTTCAACCAGAGAGTGTCCATGACTCCCGTGGCACAGAGTCAGTGGCACCAGAGCCGGAAGGGGATGCAGTCAGCGATGAGGCATGTACAATGATATAAACTCTGAAATTAACAAATCAAGACTCAGTTCCAATTCTGTGTCCTACTCGACCGCAGTGTGTGCCGGATGCAGTGGTCAGCGCGGGGCACCCGCTGTGCAGCCAGCTTCTCCTGGATCTCTAACACACGGCGTTGAAATGGCATGTGGAGAAGATTCCTGGTTGACAGAGTTGGTGGCACCACATCGAAGGGAGTATAGGGATATAAACGATGCCGTAAATATGTACTCTGCCATTGTGTAATCAAGACTCAGTTCCAAATGTGTGACCTACTTGACCGTAGTGTGGGCCTGAGGCAGCGGTGGAGTACGTCAACGAAAAAGGAGTAAAGCGGGCCTGTGTCGCGGAGGCCGCGATGGTCTGAGGAGGCTGCCAAGGTCGCGGGCTTCGGGCTTGGAGCTTGCGCCGGCACGTGGTGGGCCCTCTTTGACACACGCCGGTGTCAGCAGGTGAGCAGTGAGGCCTGGCTGCGAAGAGGCGGGCATGACGGGTTGGGGGACCAGCAGCCCGGGGTGCAGCAGGCGCACAGGATCGCAGGCCACCCCGCTCACGCCGAGGGCGTCGGCCTCGTGGCGGGGTGGGAGGTGCCGCCCTGGCAGACGCGTTGGGCATTCCGGAAGAGAACCACGCCCAGTGCTACGTGCTTTTTATTCACACCCCTGCGCTGGCCTGGTGTCCTCCGGGCCAGCCCACTCGGCACACGCTTACAGGGGGGGACGTCACAAGCTACATTTCCGTGACCTCCCCCACTTGCTGGAGTGACATGGTTGAGTCCACTGTCCACTACACTCCAAAGACCAGCAGTGCATGTAGACATGGCTGTGTCTGTGGTCTGCATACTGCAGTCTGTCCAGCACATCTCCGCCACACTTGGCATTGTGTACATACTCATTCATGGGTCACTTGCCTCCTTCGCACATGTCTAGTTCCCACCTCTCCCCACATTCCGGTATTGTGTGGCTGAGGTGCCATGCCATCGATGGCTCATGTACATGGCTGACCAAGGTTGCCACAGTAAGTTGTGCTGTCGTGTCTGGTAGGGGGGCATGTTGTTTGGCATGTTGTATGTGATTTTGTGACGTGTGCAGTCCCAGAGTTGTGAGTTGCATGATTTTGGGGTTGAGGTGTGTGGTGTGTTCATATGGTACTTGCCAACGGGCAGTGCATTCCCATGGGTGCCATCCTGGAAGCGCTGGTTGATGTTGGACTGTAGGAAGATGAAGGGATCATGCACACTGCCTGGGTAGTTGGCCATGACATTGGTGAGGAGTCCCCTGTGGTCTACTATTGCCTGCACGTTGATGGGATGCGTGTGCTTTCTGTTGGGGTATTGTGTGCGGTGTTGGCAGGGGGCACAAGTGGGACAAGTGTGCAGTCGATTGCCCCTGACACGTGCAGGGATCCAGCTATGGCGTATAGTCCTTGCTTGGTCTCTAGCTGTTCCTGCGCATTGTAGGGGACGTATGGGTGCTGGGGTCCCTAGCTGGTGAGGGCATCCAGGACAGGTGTGAGGAACTTGGATGGGGCTGGCTGTGGGACTCCTCCGACTCGGGCGGTTGGTGTTTGGGAGGATGCCAGAGGCCAATAGGTGCAGCACAGCCTGCAGCTTTGTCTGCGGAGGGATGTTGGTTGTCCGCTGTGTTGGTACCCTCAGCCTGTGGGCAATGATGTTCAGGATGCGGAGGATGGTTGTCCTTTTGGGCCTGTAGTGGGCATTGGCATTGTCTGGAGTTAGGTCTGTGGGGCTTGTGCATTTCCTGAAGGTCTGCTGTCTTTGTCTGCGCGGCCTCTGTGGTGGTCCGGGGAGGGGCGGGGGGGTCCATTGGGGGGGTAGCAGTCCTGGGGGTGGTGGCAGTGGGTGTTGTTGACCTCTCGGGGCTCCGGGGTGCATGGTGAGTGGCTCCATGGCATCTGTTGTTCTTCAGGTGTGGCTGTGGGCTGGGCTCCCTTTTCTTGTGCACGTTGACGTCCGACTTTGCACTAGGTCAGAGCAGGTGTTAATTTCCGGCTGGTAACGCGCCGTATCACCTGTTTTCTGTTCCTATCGCCGATGTGGCTGGTCGTTGAGAATGTTGCGTTGTGGTGTTGTTGCGGGTTTTTGCTCGGAAACGCCTACTCTGCATCTCATTAGCGTTAGTTGCCGGTGTCATCTGTGGCGATGTTTTTTGCGACTGCTTTCGCAGGAAAACTGGTGTTATGGGCTGTTAGCACCAGCTTGTGAATGGGGCGATAAATTTAGCGCGACTTTGAATGCGTTAAAGTGCCTATAACTCGGCGATAGCTCCTTGAGAATATGCCCCATAGTGTGCCCCGTACTATATTTCAAAGCTTACGGCTCACAAAGACATTTTATTCCAAAAGCAAACTCCTGCCATTGTGCTGGTCTTTGAAAAACATAAAAAGACAAACCAGCCCACCTTGCTGCCTTGGCAGGTCTATCTCCATTATTTGTTTCTTCCCCAGAAGCTTGCATCCTGTCGGCAGAAGCAGAGTCAGACAAAAAAGTCTATTGATCTGGCAGTCAACTATAAGTTTGGCATTCGTTTTTCCACTGGGTCGGAAGAGAAGGCGCCACTTCTGCCAAACTCACTTTATTTCCATGCCCCACTAAACTGTAAGTCTGGGCCCCAGAAGCTCTTGATGAGTGCTTTGTCTTCAATTTTCAACTCTAACAATTCCTTCCTGACAAATTTGACTTGACATATATTCGATTTATCTGTTAAGTCATGTTAAATGAATGTGTTTTGCCAATGTCTTTTTTTAATAGAAATGCACAATTTACTTTAATAGAGCAAACCCTTCTTTTTCCCTTCTCCTTGATATTTGGCCGTGCCCTTATCCTTAAATCCTGCCGCTTTACCCCCCTCTTTCGACCTGCCCATCATAGGAAGATTTCTCCATTGTTTTCTCCTTCATTCACATTCCCCCATACTTTGCTTAACTTCTACCTGTTGGCCCATGTCCTGCCCTTGCTGTAGCTACACTGAAACTGCTCCCCTGTGTTAGGTTTGAAAATCCCATTCTCGCTATACACTTGTTCTACGTTATATTAGGTTAGCAGTGTGGGCTAAATTAGACACCATTCCTATCCATGTTATGCAACCCACTGAGTTATCCCTGCAATGTGCAAGCTTCAGTTAGCGAGTGTGACTCCATTTTGAATTTCGTAATCCCTATTAGGCTGTGTCTGTACTAGGCCTCATTATTCGTATTGCTTGCCTCAGCAGAACACTGTATTCAGTTATTATTTTCTTTTCTGTTCAAGGTTGCCTTCTGACTTACTAATGAATAGGCCATTCTGCCCTCGCATACCTATCCTTGTGTGTAGCTCTGCTTCCACGTTAGGAGACACCAAAACCCAGCACGGCAACCTTGAGATAGTGATATCGTGTACCCATCTAGCAGGTGGTAGCCCATCCTTCTGTGCCTCCTTTGTTCATGTTCGGACTAAGCCGGTAACTTTCCATTGTGGGCGTGGTTGGGAGGTCTTTGGGAGGAATGATTATGCGTTGCAGACTGTTGGGGGGCTAGTCCCTCGGCAGACATCTTAGGGTGCAGGTCAGATTGGACTCCTCTGCAGAGTATTTCTAATAAACAACTGTTTGTATTCTCTACTACCTGACCGACTCTTCATTTTGTGGAAGGCGATTAGGAGGTTGTAAATAACCCGGGTGACCCTTTTCGGGCCACTTCTTTCACCTGGTGGAGGGCCACAAGTAATATTTAGATATCCCCATCAAATAGGTATCTGGGCGTTCCACTAAATTCAAATTCAAAATTATTTATTATCATGCATTAGTTAATAAATAACATTGCATGACTAAAATGAGCATTCTATATAAAAAGGAGCGCTAATTGACAATAATGTACAACATAATTTACAGTGAGCAGGTGCAATTATTACTCCCCTAAATGAAATAAATACAATACAAATGTTCTGTGCACCCACAGGCCCCGAATCCCTATCTAAACTCATTTATATAACATATGACTCAGATGGAAACATTGCGTGATTAAAGTGCATTAAGTACAGTACAACTTTCAAATTATAACCCATAAAAATGTCCCATATTGAGACTTAATGGTTCTTCTTTGCAGCGAGTTGCGCGGATAAAAATGCTATCAATTAAGGGTATAGATGACTTCCCAGTCCTCCTCAATTAAGGTTGTGTGCAGTCTCGGGAGAAGGTATAATGCAGAGGGTGCTGTGCAGACTTGGGCCATGTTGCACAATAACACTGATTCGGCTTTTTGGGATTTTGCAATATCTCTTGAGTCAGCGCACCAGCGTCGGAAAAGTGACTGCGTGAAATCTTGTAGATTTCACTACGTCACTTTTCCGAGGCGTACCTGCGCCGGAACGCCCCCCCCTGCGCCGGTACGCCCACATGAAACCTGACGCAGGTTTCATGTGGCGCAGGGGTTTACTACGTGACGCATCTCCCTAGATGCGTCACGTTGTAAATATAGCGCAACGCGGCGCATGGTATGTGTCGCCGCTGCGTCACTTGCGTGACGCAACGGCGGCGCAAAAGTGGCGCAAGGGGCTTGAAAATATGCCCCGTAGTGCTTTCTTAAAAGGCGTCTACGTTCCGTCAAAAGTTCAGGCAAATAGATATTAAGGGCCTCATTTACCAAGCCCCTGTGCACCGCTGGAACTTCACTTTTATTGACGGTCTGGCGCACACAGTGCAGAGCCATATCTACAAGGCCTCGTAAAGCCACGCTGCGTGGCTTTTCATGGACCTGTAGATATGGTGTAAGGCAACACAGCTCAAGTCGCTGCGTTGCCTCACAGTGCGATGGGGAGGGGTGCCATGGGCGTTAAGGTGGGTGTTCCAAGGTAACACACATTGCATTTGACACAATCCCAGATTTACAACATTTTGTAAACCTTGGAATGCATCAAAAGCCTGCGCCTCCCCAGGGAAAGCATAGGAGAGGCGCAACAAGGAGAAATAACTTTATTTCTCCTATTTTTTTCTTCTTTCTATGTTTACTGCTTTTAGCACCACACATCGAAGGAGGAAATCGCCTCCATTGATTGTTATTGTGCAGGAAGTTGACCCTTCCTACACAAAAACAATAATTCCCACAATGCAGACACACTTGCACCATCGTACTAGGGTGCCTGCGTTGGTGTATGGCAGCCAATTGTGCACCAGCGCTGGGGCAGGGGACAGGAATGTGCCGTATCTGATAGATATGGTGCATTGCTGCCCTTTTCTTTCACCCTAGGACAGCGCAGACGAATGGCTTGCAGCACTGCCCTATGTCAAAAGTTTTTAAATAAGTCACTGTGTACATTAATATTTCTTTAGTTTTGCCACACAACCTGCAAACTATGGCATATGTCTTTTTGTACCATGGGTGTAAGCTTTACAATGTTAGCATGGCACCAAAACGATACTGCATTAACCTTTATAAAAAATATGAAAGGCAAGTACAGTTGTGTGGGCTGAAAGAGTAGTAGTTGTTTATATTTTGCCAAGAGTTTGCGCCCTTGGCCATTTCTTTTGTCCTTCAACACTGATATCTGACAGATCTACTTGATCAAGAGTCTTTTAAATGCCTTCCCTGAACATGGTACAACCAGTAAGTGTGATATAGGTAATAGCAATAAGGAGGAATCCACGTAATTCCTGTAAGGTGAACCGCTCAAAGGAGCATATCATTTTTTCCAGAATAACCTGTCGAGAGCACCCGGCGGTGCAGTCCTAAACCAATACTTAAAGAAGCACTCCTCGCCGGGCTTTTGAAGACCAAACTCTAGATGCACTTAAGTTTGGGATGAACATTTCGGTAAACAAAAAGTTGATCAATATATTTTGGGTATTAGTTGATTTAAGAGCTTTGATGCCCTCCCCCTCAATACTTCACTCCCATACGTTGGAGTGGGGATCAACGTGCCATTGAGGATTTTTAACAAGGGGGCGATTGTTGAACCCTTCATAACTCCTGAAAAAGGTGCAAAGGCAAAGTTGAGTGATCCAACTTTATCCCTGATTTGTAGCTGAGGATGGTTAAGTAACCCCTGTTATCAATAGTAACCCCAAGATATTTGTACACATTTTCATTTGCAAGGGGTTTACTGTTTATGCTTCAAACACCAGTTTTTTTTTATATTCAAGACTTTATTTAGCACTATAATGTACATCAACATATGAAAAGGAAAACAAATATATAAGAAGAAACCAGTATTGCTAAATACTTTAAACATTAAATATCAAAGTCTTTATAAATTTGAGAAGAGGGGAGGTAAAGAAAAGGAGAAGGGACAAGAGAAGAGGAATTCTCATATATAAAATATAAAAAGGTATAACAACGTCATAGAATCACGTTCTCATCTATTTCACAACATAGGAGAATACTATAGAACAATTAGCCTTAATAAATACAAAATTATATTTAAGTGTAACAGAAGGCAGAGAATAAAATAATTACAGGGGATAAAGATTCTGAGATGGCGTAGAAGTAGTATGTGATCCAGTACTTGATTAAGAAAAAGAGTAAGAGGTAACCATAACCTTGTGGCATCATGAGAGGATAAACATTGCATCATGTACATAGTATCCAATTTATGATGTAAACATACAGAATCCCACCACACTTTGTATGATAATTTAACTGATTATTTCCAATTTAAAATAATTTGCTGAAATGCAAGTTCCAAGAAAATATCTAACAACTTGTCACTGGGGAAACAATGGAGAAAGGGACTGAGATAATGTATCCAAAAGTAAATAAAGGATATTAAAAATTGGTTGTATACTAATAATTTGTCTAATCTGGAACCAAACCTTGTGCTAAAATGAAAGTGTCTTAGGGCAGTGAAATAACATATGCATTAAATCTGCCTAAGAAAAATCACACAACCAACATTTAGCAGTAACATCAGAGGAGAACTTAGAACAATGTACAGGAGTGAAGTAACATCTGTGATAAATAAAGAATAAGGATTGACTAACGCTAGCTGATCTAGAATTTTTATAAATACGTGCCTATATTTTATTCTAAAAAAACATCCCAACTCACCCCTAAGTCTTTTTCCCATTAAAGTTCGACCTTGGATTTGGTTCTAGTGGAGTCAGGCTTCAAAAGACATTTATAAATAACAGACGGTTTAGCGCCTGAACTAAGGAGCTCAATAAATCCAGAGGAAAAAGGGACTAACCAAGATGAAGAGGATTAAATGGAAAAGTACTGGTCCAGTATGACATTTATCAATAAACTAAAATTAGAGTAAAAAGACTCTGGACAATGATAAATATAACAAAATTGAGGAAAGGAAAGAGGAGCTCTATCTTGAAAGAATTGATACACCCACATAAGGCCCTTATTCTTCCAAGCACACCAAACATAGGTCTGTTATTAATTTGGATTAAAGAGTTATACCAGAAAGGCATTTTAAGAAATATGGAGGGAGACTATTGAGTAGGGAGAAACGTGGACTTCATCAATGAAACTGTATGCTTTAAGATCGGAGAATGAAGAAATGACTTAAAAGAAGGGAGGGACAAGACTTCCTTAAAAGTAAAGGGCAGAAAGGAAAGTTTTTCAAGTTCTAACCATAATGGAGAAAACTACAGAAGTCCAAAGGCCAGATTGCTGCAAAATAAAGGCTCTATCATAAGAATAGAAATCTGGAAAATTAACCCCACCAGCCACTTTAGGATGTTGCAAAGTGTCGAGAGCAATTTGTGATTTCGTATTATGCCATAGAAATTTTGAAGTAAATGAGTTAAACTGCTTAAAAATAGTCTTTGGGATATGAATTGGTAACATAGAAAGAAGAAAATAGGAGGGCTCATCATTTTAATTGCATCCAAATGACCCCCAAAAGTTAAAAATAAAAGATTTCAAGAGGACAAAAAAGTCTACTTTCTTTTTTAATTCTTTAAAATGAGCTCTTATAGTTTCTGATGTAGAATTCATAACCCAGATAATTAAATATTTAATTTTAAGAGATGTAGACCATTGAAAACCCGTAATGAGGTAAGGATGATTAAAGGTAAAGGTGTATTTAGTAAGAGGAAGAATTTCTGTTTTGCTTTTATTAATTTTATATCCAGAGACTACAGAAAATAAATAAAATTCCTGCAAAAAAGAAGGTAAAGATCTTTCCGGGGAGGAAATAAACAAAAAAATATCATCAGCATATGCAGCAAATTTTAAGTGATGGTCACCATAAATGAAACTAGAAATAGAGGGGTTAAGATGAATCTTGGAAAGAAATGGCTCAAGTGCCAGAACAAATAATAGAGGAGATAGCAGACAGCCCTGCCTAACACCTCTATAAAGAGGAAAGTAGGAAGAAACTTTACCATTCACCAAGACTGCCGCTTGAGGAGCTTGATACAGAAGAGAAACAAAAGCTACAAATTTAGGTCCAAACCCATGCCAATTTAATGACCAAAGCATAAAGTCCCAACTAATCCTACCAAATGCTTTTTCTGCATCTATTGTTATAGCCACAGGCGAAGATTTTAGTAGAGGGGCTCTACTTAAAACAACAAATGAGAATTATCTGATATAAACCGACCCTTAATGAATCCAAATTGTTCTTTCCCTATAAGATACAGGAGAAGGGACTCTAAACAAAGAGCAAGGAGCTTAGCAAAAATCTTATAATCCACGTTTAAAACAAGGAGATAGGCCTATAGTTTTTACAATCATAGGGATCCTTGCCATCTTTGTGAATGAGACATATAATAGCCTCCTGGAAGGTAACTGTCGTAGAAGAGGAATTAACAAAGTGAGTAAACAAACGGAATAAATATGGAAGAAGAATATTAGAAAAGTGGAGGTAAACTTACACTGTAAAACCATCAGGTCCTGATGTTTTCCCCAGTTTTAATGCTCTTAATGCATGAGAAACTTAATCTAAAGTAAGATCTTTTTCTAAAGAATGAAAATCCAAGTCAGGGGTAGTATGATGAGAAATTTGACTTAGATAAACTGCAATGGTAGAAGATTGAGCCGATAATTCAGGCATATATAAGGATTTATAGGAGTTAGCAAATTCCTCTAAAATATCCTTATTATTAGAAATTGAACTACCCTGTGCAGTCAACACTGATTCAATAACGTGTCTCTCTTTTTTGAATTTTGAGATAATTCGCCAATAATTTACCTGCTTTATTCCTTCTCCCGTAATACCTTGCATTTTTCCTAAGATGTATAGAACTAGCTTCATTAGTAGAAAGAAAGTTAAATTTTAGTTTCGCTTGTAATAAATAATTAAGATCAGAAGGCAATTTAGAAGAAAAATATTGCTGCTCCAAGGATTTAATAGAAAAAAGCAAAACATTGTGTTACTTAGAACGACTCTTTTTCATCTGAGAAACATAATTTAAAATAAAGTCCCTCGCCGATGCTTTAAAAGGATCCCAAAGTAAAGAAGCAGAAATAGTAGGATTATCATTAAAAGAAAAAAACTCAGAGGTAAAAGAAATAAAGGAACTAGAAAATTGAGCATCTTGTAGAAGAGAGTTATTAAACCTCCATCTATGCGAAGGGGAACAGGGAGGAACCAAATTTATGATCAGAAATTATAATAGGAGAAATATGAGATTGGATATGATGTTGTGAAAGAGATTTGAAAGAAAGATGTGGTCTAATCATGAAAGTGTACCATGAGAGGATGATTAGTAAGTATAGTCCTGTGAAGTAGGGTTAGAAAGCCTCCAAGAATCTACTAGAGTACTGTTATTTACTGTAGAAAGGAACTATTTATGCATTTGTTGGGACAAAAAGTGGGTAGAAGAACACCTTTCTAAAAAAGGATCCACAATTTGGTTACTGTCGCCACCCAAAATAAAATGTGAATCTTGATATTGTGTATATTTCCTGGCTATAAGGGGCCAAAAATTTGGATCGGGGAGCGTAGGAGCATATACATTTAACACAGTAAGCAATACATTATCAATAAGAAGGCTAACAATAATCCACCTGCCCATATCATCTATTTCTTGTGAGGTTAAAGTAACTTTAAGCGATTTTCTAGACAATATAACAACCCCGTTCTTTTTGTTCGGTGAAGGAGAAACAAACACATTTCCCACCCAGGTTTTCTTAAACTTTAAAGCTTCCAATACAGTCAGGTGGGTTTCCTGAAGGAGAACTAGATCTGGGCTAAACTTGCCCAGTTGGGATAAAATTCTCTGTCGTTTCACCAGTTTAATAGATACTTTAATGTTCCAAGATATTAACCAAAATTATATATGAGAACTTATAGATACATTTCTTGATAACATTGAAAGAATTAAGAAAAGGCCAGATGAAGACAAATGAGAAACAAGTAGAGATATATAAAGAGAAGAAAGAAAAAAGGAGTGAGAAAAGAATAGAAGGAGACTAGGAAGACAAGGAGGGGAAAGGGAGAAGAAGAATGAGAAACAAGAAGGAGAGACAGTACATATCCAAAAAAGGACGACTGCAAAAACATACCTGAATAAATAACAAAAAGAAGATAAATGGGGTGGAAACGAAACATGAAATGATGAGACACCCAAAAGGGAAGGTATTCTCTCCACATCCGGACCATATGCACTCAGGAGGAAGAACCGTTCAATGGAAACAAACAAGACGGATCTGTAAGGATAAACAACAAGTAATATATCATATTAAAACATTAACAATGATGACTTAAATACTATATTAAACATTGCAGGACAATTATTGTGAACTAGCTGACAAACTCCAGCAAAGAGAAAAGGGAATCAACGAGAAGGACCAGCTGTGTGCATATTGACCACCATATGTAATTGTATAAACTTTTTAAGCTCAGCCGGGTCTTCAAAAATAGTAGTATTTTTCTGGAAGGTTACTTTAAAGAGGCAGGGATGAAAAATACCATATCTGGCACCCAAAGAATGTAGAGGAGCTCGAAGATTAAGGAACTCCTTCCTTCTGGTTGCAGGAGCGTCAGAGACATCTTGAGACAAGAAAATCCGTTGACCTATCCAAGTAATTTGCCGTTTTGCCTTAGCTGCAGAAAGTACTGTCAATAGGTCGGTAAATTTCAAGAAAAGAATGATGACTCCTCTAGGTTTGATAGGAGTTGTAGGCGATGTAAACCGTGGACCAAGCCTATGAGCTCTCTGAATGTTCAGCGAGGTTGAGGAAGGCATGTCAAGCAATTTTGGAAGGAAAGAAGTGAAAAAGGAAACAGGATCATTCCCTTTCAATGACTCAGGAAACCATCAATTCATGAATTATTGCATTTGTTCCTATTTTCTAAATCCTCTGTGTGTTGTTCAAGTCTAAGGATCTCTTTTTCCAAACAAGAAATTTTTAACAGTTTCATCATGCAAGTGTATAAGCTGCTGCTCCACCACAGAAACACAACTCTCAATTGCTGACCATTTATCATCTAAATGCTGAATCCAGTTATTAGTCTCTTCCTCAATAGGGCGTAGCACTGTAATTTCTCCCCCAACAATTCTAAAGAAATAGGAGACATAGCTTTCTCAGGTGAAGAAGGATCTTGCTACAATCTCTTGGAAGGGGAAGAGAGAGACTGAACTTCACTTGTAGAGTGCTGCAATGGAGCCTTAAGAGTAACAAAGGAATTAGCCATGGCATTAGAGTACTCCAATTTGTCTGTGGATATTAAACTTGAATATTAAACTTGAACCAGCACTCAATTTTGAAGAGGAATGCACCTTGAGGGAAAAAACAAACTGGGGCTTCCTTAGTTTTCCCATAAAAAAGCTAGTCATGAACTTCTATAGAGATATACTCTTGAGTGCCTACACTGCCACAAGTGCTGTGTTTAATAATAATGAAAAAACCAATGAGGTGCCAAGCTATAGAGCCACCAGAAAAAGAAAAACCTTCTCAAGCCTCAGCAGATGCTACTGTATAACAGATCTACCACCTTTCTGGCTCCGGTTTCCCCGTGTTACTGGTCTGAATTCCGACCTTTTTGTCTGACCTTGTCCCTGCTAGACTAGTTAGAACTAAGTCAGGCTCGCCTCTTGATCCTTGTCCTGCCAGATTTTTTAACCAGCTGGCTCCCTTTTTTAATCTTCATCTTAATGCTATCTGGAATGCATCTCTGATGTCAGGTAGATACCCCTCTGTTTGGAAAAAGGCATTTGTTTTGCCTATTCTTAAAAAGGAAGACACAGATCCTGGCATACTTAAGAACTTTAGGCCCATTTCCCTTCTGCCCGCTCGTGTTAAAATACTGGAGAAGGAAGTTCAGAGACAGCTCTCCAATTATCTGGAATCTAACAACCTCCTTCATGATTCCCAGTCTGGTTTTAAGACGGGCTATAGTACTGAGACTGCTCGGCTGGAGGTGGCGGAAACCATCCGAGAATCCCTAGATCATGGTAGCTGCGCCATGCTTGTGCTGTTGGACTTGTCCGCAGCCTTTGATACGGTCTCGCATTCGATTCTTATAGACCGGCTGGCACAGCTGGGTATCTCGGGGACCATCTTAAACTGGTTCCGCTCATTTCTGGATGAGCGGTCTCAGCAGGTCTTTCTGCGCCCTCATGTCTCCTCCTCTTGTTCCATGGTATGCGGAGTACCTCAGGGCTCGGCGCTAAGCCCCACCCTGTTTAATGTCTATCTTGCTCCTTTGGCTTCGGTTGTGGAACACTGTGTAGTGAGAATAATATCATACGCTGATGATACGCAGCTTGTGTTCTCTTTTAAAGACACTGCAAAGGCTGCGTTTGACAGCTTCAGGCATTGTCTAACTAAGATCGCCTCCTGGATGATGGACAATCGCCTGAAATTAAATGCTGACAAAACAGAGGTGATGTTTTTTAATCAACCTTCACCCCCACCGGCTGATCTCTGGTGGCCGATGCAGCTGAATCCACCTCCTACCCCTGTTACCTCAGTCAGAAATTTAGGTTTCAAATTCGACTCAAAATTGTCGGCCAAAGCCCAGATTGGTCAAGTTTCCAGAGCATGTTTTTGGAAACTCAAAACCCTGCGAAGATTTCTCCATCTGTTGCCAATGGACTGTCGGGCCACCATAGTCCATGCCCTTATTACATCTCAGCTGGACTACGCTAACAGCCTGTACCTGGGTCTTCCAGCTTATCTTACCCATAGGCTGCAGACGGTCCAGAACGCCACAGCAAGGTTAATCAGAAATGTGCCCCTCCGACACCACATTTCCCCTCATCTGCGTATCCTTCACTGGCTCCCAGTGAAAAGGAGAATTGAATTTAAGGCACTGACTCTTACTTTTAGAGCCACAAGAGATAGAGTTCCAGGATACCTGAAACAGAGACTTCAGAAATACCATCAGTCCAGGACCCTGCGTTCTAACTCTCAGATGCTCCTCCACATCCCTCGCTTTTCTAAAGCCAGGATTGGCGGGCGTGCCTTTGCAGTAAGAACAGCCGTTCTCTGGAATGTTATGCCTAATCTCCTGCGTAAAGCAGAATCAGAACCCATTTTTAGGAAGGTATTGAAAACATGGCTGTTTGACTTGCCCTAGCGTGTCCCTTCTCGCCCCTTTTCTGATCACTTAGCGCCGGGACACCGCCGTTGGTGGTAGCCGAGCGCTCTATAAATTGCTTGGTATGGTATGGTATGGTATGGTATGGTATGGTATAATAAAATGCCTAAAAGTGTAATTTCCCTTCCTGACTGTCAAAATTTCAGAATATAAAAGAAGATTTAAAAACAAATAACAAAAAAATAGTCACATTTTCATTATACCATCTGGACATATAAGAAAGCGCAAGACATATGCTTAATTTTGATATGGCATCAGAAGAAATACGAAATGGTGGCTGCAAATGAGGGAGCTCTCACAGTGTCGATAAAACATTAAAAAAGAAGCCAGATAACTGAAATGAACAGTGTATCAGCGTTGCACTACCTTCTGCTGTCTGCAGAAGTGATTTCCTGCATGAAACACATCGGTAGGGTGCCAAAAATGCTGCAAGGGGTCCGGAGTGCGCAGGAGCTTCACCACTAGGCGGCTGTTAGAACTGGGGGTCTCTAGTTGGCAGAGGTAGTTACCTTTGACCAAATAGGGACCCTTGCTTCTAAGTCAGGGAAAGGGGATTACACTACTGGATAACCCCTGCTCACCCCTTGGTAGCTTGGCACGAGCAGACAGGCTTATCTCAGAGGCAGTGTGTTAAGCATTTGTGAACACATACAGTAATACAGTGAAAACACTACAGATGGACAACACACAGGTTTTATAAAAATAAGTATTCTTTATATAGATTTAACACAAGACCATAAACGACAAAAATCCACAATACTGTACTCAAAATTGACTTAAAGATGGTAGAAGTAACTTAGTTCAAGTTGATGGTAAGTGCGAAAAAGTTCTCACAAAAGTACCTGGATGCATAATGCAAAACAAACAAAAGGTTCGCAGGGATGGAGATGCGTCGGTTCCTTGCTTCGGGGGAGACGATGCGTCGCGCCTCAATGCTTGTGCAGAGTAGGGGATGCGTCTTGATCCTTACCGGAGAGGAGGTGATGCGTAGATTCTCGTCCTGCGTTCCGGTTGCGATGCGACAAGATGGCGCCCTTGATGCGACGACGATGCGTGCACGCCCGGCGGCAACTCTGTAACTTTGGAGCCGCGACAGGCCCTGTGACACGCTTCTCCGGTGATGCGACGGCGACCCTTGCGGTGGCGACACGCTTCTCCGGTGATGCGTCGGGTAACAGCTTTGACGAAGGCTCGCTTCTCTGGTGAGGCGGCGGCGACCTCTGCGGCGGCGACACGCTTCTCCTGCGATGCGACGGCAACAGCTGCGACACGCTTCTCGTTGAGTCGCGCTTCCAGCTCCCAGCGACACGCAGGCTTCTGCAGACAGAATTCCCAGCAAGGAAATTCAGAGGGGAGCTGGTGGTGATGTCTTTTGTCCCTGAGACTTCAGCAGGAGGCAAGCACAAGTTCAAGCCCTTGGAGTAATATTCTGCAAGATGATGAAAGTTCTTTAAAAGTTCCTTCTCCTCTCCTTGGCACTGAAGACACCACTGTAGGCCAACCCAGCAACACAGCACACTGGCAGGGGGGCAGTCCAACTCCTACAGCTTCCTTTGGTTCTTCTCCTTGGCAGAGGTTCGTCTTGTTGTTCCAGAAGTGATCTAAAGTTCTGGGGTCAGGGCCCCAATATTTATACTGCAAAGTCCTTTGTCCTCTGAAAGCAGAGGGGCCTTTACCTGGTCCAAACCAGTTCTGTGCAGTCCTGGAGCACTTTGTTTACAAGACTCCTTCTTTCCTTTCACAGTGTAGGCCAGGGACATCAGACACACCACAGGAGGTGGAGCCAGCATTGTGGAGGGAAGGCACAGCCCTATTCAGGTCCCAGGTGCAACTCCTCCCACCACTCTACATGTAGATCTCTGTATTCAGCCCTGTGCTGACTCACCCTGTCTCCTGGAATCCCCCAGCCCCTGTCACTCACAAACCAGACATGGAATACACAACCTAGCAGAGGCAGGCTTGGACAGTTAGGCAAGAAAATACCTACTTTCTAAAAGTGGTATTTTCAAACACAGAATGTTAAAACCAACTTTACTAAAAGATGGATTTTATCATTCTGAGTTCAGGCATACTAAACTCGAATTTCTACCATGTTCCCTGGGTCAGTTAGGATTATAAGATGTTATAATCAAACTGCTCATTCTTGCCTATGGGGACAGGTAGCCTTGCAATAGTGAAAACGAAAATGGCTGTAATTCACTATTAGGACATGCCACCCACACCAGGGCATGTCCTACCTTATACTTACAATGCACCCTGCCCTTGGGCCTACCTTAGGGGGGTCTGATATGAAGATAAGGGAAGGTTTAGGGACTGGCAAGTGAGTGCACCTGCCAAGTCGACATGGCAGTCACAGACTGCACACAGGCTCTGCAATGGCAGGTCTGAGACACACTTTACAAGCTGCTTCTGTGGGTGGCACAACCAGTGCTGCAAGCCCACCAGCAGCATTTGATTTACAGGCCCTGGGCACTCCCTGGTGCACTATACTAGGGTCTGACAAGTAAATCAAATGATCCAATCATGGAGTCACTAATCAATACATCAATTTACAATAGGGAAGCATATGCACTTTAGCACTGATCAGCAGTGGTAAAGTGCCCAGAGTCATAAAACCAACAAAAACAGGTCAGAGAAAATACAGGAGGAAGGCAAAAAGTTCAGGGATGACCCTGCAAAAAGGGCCAAGTCCAACACAAACCCCTTCCAGCCAAAACGCGGGGTAGACCAATCACTACCTTGATGGGATTCCCTGCTTTGGGCGATAGAACATGGACCCTGACCCGCAATTGCAGGGGCATATTCCAGTTCTACGCCAATCTGAACCCATTTGGATCCCTCTGCCCATACACTCTGGGCCCACCAAGCTAACCCATGGGGAACCCTTCTCCTCACCTGTGGACTCCATCTGTGCAGCACCTAACCTTAGCTTGCTCACAGGTGGGTCCCAACAGACAGACAGCAAGCCACAGTGGCCACTGACAGTGGTCCGTGATGAGACCCAGGCCTTATGCCTCTCAGGGCTTTCAAACCTCTGTGGCGTTAGAGAGTGGGGGGCAGTAGCCCCAGGTGCTTGGCACCCTTTGTCCACTCTCCCTCCTGTCAGGTCAGGTATTACATCCTGACACTGACCCACCAGCCCCGGGCCTGTACCTGGCGGCTGTACAGGAGACTGGGGTGGGCTTTCCCACACCCAGTCCTCCTTCTCTTCGTTGGGGCTCTGTACCCTCCCACCTGGAGTGGTACCCCCTTCCAGAATTGCCAGGGCACCTGTGGCAGGTGTCCTGCACAGTTCGCCCACCAGTTCAGGGGTTCTATCCTGCAACTGGGCGTCCAGGTCAGGGGGGACACCCCAAACCTGGCCCTCCAACCTAGGGTCTAGAACCTCCAGTTGAACCGGGGTCAGAGGCGAGGATGCCCTCCTCTGCACCCCCTTCCAGAGTGCTGTACCCTCCCACCTGGAGTGGTACCCTAGAAGACCAACCGGTCAGGACACTGTTTACAGTTGTCCCTCCCTCCAGGTCAGACAACACCTGAACCTGGCTTCCCAACCAGGGAACAACCCCTGCGGTTGAACTCTTGCCCGGCGCACCAGGACTTCATTGGGAGCACATATGCCCCCCGAGGGTGACACACAACTCATGTGTCATGTGACAGTCTGCCTGGTGCAGATCTTCCGACCCCTGTCCATCTGACACTGCGTGAAGATCCCCCAGGACAGAAGTGGTGTCACCATGGTCATTCACTGGTGACTCAGCCCTTCTGGCTGGCCCCTGACCCACTGGTTCTTCCACTGGGGACTCTTTCCCCCTCTCACCCCTCAATCTGGACTTTTGCACCCTCCACTTAGGAGTGGCACTGCCACACACCAGAACTGATGGAGGTCTGCTTACACACACTCCCAGTTCACCAGACACTAGGGGATCCCCCTCAACGGGCGGCCCATCAGGACAGACTAGGCTCCCCACCTGGTGTTCCCTTAAAGAACCATCCAGGCCCTGAGACTGGGTTTCTGGCACCTGGGGACAAGCAGCCCCACACTCACTCCATCTCCTCTGAGACAGGACGTGAGCCCCTACACCCCTCCCACTACACTGGGACCTAGCTGGGCTACTCTGAACCATTTCCACCACTCTGGGTTGGAAGATACCTGAGCCACTCCCCTTAGGGTCATTCCCCAGTGCCTCTTCAGACCCTCTGGAATCCACCAAAAGGTCTGCCTCCCTGGTGAGCTCTCTGGGGTCAGAGAACTCACTCTCCAACAGGTGTTGGCATAGCTCTGGAAAACAGGGACTTACAATATGCTCTCCCACAATTGGATCACACAGCCCCCTACAAGGGTTAACCAAACCATCCTTCACCTCACCATCCAGTGCCTCGCGCACGTACTCCACGCCACTCTCCTGAGATTGGCAAGACAGTATCTGACTGTCTCTGTCACTCAACCCACACTCTTCTGGGCGGTCTCCACATTCACGCACCAGGACTTCAACCATGGGGGAACCTGCCTCCCTGCTCCTCTCAGCTAGAGTCAGTGGAGTGTCCCTCCCAACACTAGGACCATGAACCCCTGCGCCAGTGCCCCAATCTACTTCCGGGACACTGTGTATCACTGGAGCTACCGCAGATCCTTGAACCTCCTGGTGTATGTTAACCCCCTCCAAGTCATGCGCCACATCTCTGGGTGTGTGTACTACCCCCTCAGCACTAGATAACTCAATATTGCTGCCACCATCTGAGCTGGATTCCACCTCCAACTCAGCAAAGCTCGCTTCCTGAGCTACACAATTTTCTTGTTGCTGGGCTGAGACCCTCATGGCCTCAAGCCCCTCGAGCTCCAAATCAAGCTCTCTCATTTTCAACTCATGTTCCCATCTCATTCTCTCTCTCTCCAAGGCTAACTTGTTATTTTCAAACTCCAGCTTCTTATTCTCTAGGTCCTTTTGACCCTCCATTTTGAGCCTGGCCAGCTCCATTTTATGCCTTCTATTTCTCTCCCTATCCTCCAGCTCTCCTGGGGACAGGTCTTTGGAAGAAACACTGCTGCCTGGAGGGGTAGGTACTTTCTCCCCCCCTGGACCCAGGGGCCAATCTAGCTGCTCTTCTGCCTCCTCCACAGGGAGCTCCACATTTTCAGATGAATTTCTTGCTTCCACCCAGGCCCTCAGCGCCTTGTGGAACTCATCCTTTTTAGTGAGGCCTGGAATAGCAACTTTAAATTTTCTACAGAAGGCTTTCAGCTGTTTGGCATTATAGGTATCCAACCTCTCTTCCTCAAACTCTGGATCCATAGAGGCAATAGATGCTGGTGGACTCATGGCAATAAGAACTGGCAGTTCTCCGAAAAATAACAGTCCAAGGAGAAAATAAATTCTACCAAAAAGGTATGTGGTTGCGTTTGGTCTGCACTCACTAGTAGTGTACACCAATCACTGTATATGAGTCACAAATGCAAGTCCAGAATCCTCACCGCTGACCACCAATGTTAGAACTGGGGGTCTCTAGTTGGCAGAGGTAGGTACCTTTGACCAAATAGGGACCCTTGCTTCTAAGTCAGGGAAAGGGGATTACACTACTGGATAACCCCTCCTCACCCCCTTGGTAGCTTGGCACGAGCAGACAGGCTTATCTCAGAGGCAGTGTGTTAAGCATTTGTGAACACATACAGTAATACAGTGAAAACACTACAGAAGGACACCACACAGGTTTTATAAAAATAAGTATTCTTTATATAGATTTAACACAAGACCATAAACGACAAAAATCCACAATACTGTACTCAAAATTGACTTAAAGATGGTAGAAGTAACTTAGTTCAAGTTGATGGTAAGTGCGAAAAAGTTCTCACAAAAGTACCTGGATGCGTAACGCAAAACAAACAAAAGGTTCGCAGGGATGGAGATGCGTCGGTTCCTTGCTTCGGGGGAGACGATGCGTCGCGCCTCAATGCTTGCGTCTTGATCCTTACCGGAGAGGAGGTGATGCGTAGATTCTCGTCCTGCGTTCCGGTTGCGATGCGACAAGATGGCGCCGCGATGCGATGATCCGGTGCGATGCGTTAAGATGGCGCCCTTGACGCGTCAACGTGAAGACGATGCGTGCACGCCCGGTGGCCGTGCGGCGACTCTGTAACTTTGGAGCCGCGACAGGCCCTACGACACGCTTCTCCGGTGATGCGACGGCGACCCTTGCGGTGGCGACACGCTTCTCCAGTGATGCGTCGGGTAACAGCTTTGACGAAGGCTCGCTTCTCTGGTGATGCGGCGGCGACCTCTGCGGCGGCGACACGCTGCTCCTGCGATGCGACGGCAACAACTGCGACTGCGACACGCTTCTTCTCGTTGAGTCGCGCTTCCAGCTCCTAGCGACACGCAGGCTTCTGCAGACAGAATTCCAAGCAAGGAAATTCAGAGGGGAGCTGGTGGTGATGTCTTTTGTCCCTGAGACTTCAGCAGGAGGCAAGCACAAGTTCAAGCCCTTGGAGTAATATTCTGCAAGATGATGAAAGTTCTTTAAAAGTTCCTTCTCCTCTCCTTGGCACTGAAGACACCACTGTAGGCCAACCCAGCAACACAGCACACTGGCAGGGAGGCAGTCCAACTCCTACAGCTTCCTTTGGTTCTTCTCCTTGGGAGAGGTTTGTCTTGTTGTTCCAGAAGTGATCTAAAGTTCTGGGGTCAGGGCCCCAATATTTATACTGCAAAATCCTTTGTCCTCTGAAGGCAGAGGGGCCTTTACCTGGTCCAAACCAGTTCTGTGCAGTCCTGGAGCACTTTGTTTACAAGACTCCTTCTTTCCTTTCACAGTGTAGGCCAGGGACATCAGATGCACCACAGGAGGTGGAGCCAGCATTGTGGAGGGAAGGCACAGCCCTATTCAGGTCCCAGGTGCAACTCCTCCCACCACTCTACATGTAGATCTCTGTATTCAGCCCTGTGCTGACTCACCCTGTCTCCTGGAATCCCCCAGCCCCTGTCACTCACAAACCAGACATGGAATACACAACCTAGCAGAGGCAGGCTTGGACAGTTAGGCAAGAAAATACCTACTTTCTAAAAGTGGTATTTTCAAACACAGAATGTTAAAACCAACTTTACTAAAAGATGGATTTTATCATTCTGAGTTCAGGCATACTAAACTCGAATTTACCATGTTCCCTGGGTCAGTTAGGATTATAAGATGTTATAATCAAACTGCCCATTCTCGCCTATGGTGACAGGTAGCCTTGCAATAGTGAAAAACGAAAATGGCTGTAATTCACTATTAGGACATGCCACCCACACCGGGCATGTCCTACCTTATACTTACAATGCACCCTGCCCTTAGGCCTACCTTAGGGGTATCTGATATGAAAATAAGGGAAGGTTTAGGGACTGGCAAGTGGGTGCACCTGCCAAGTCCTCATGGCAGTCACAGACTGCACACAGGCTCTGCAATGGCAGGCCTGAGACACACTTTACAAGCTGCTTCTGTGGTGTTTCCCCTGCGATGGCGCTAAGTTACACAACTTAGAGCCAGCGCAGGCACCCTTGCACAAGGGTGTCTGCGAGCAGGGAGGTTTGTTTATGTTTAGGAAGGAGTTCCTTCCGGCACATAAACAAACCTAAAATGCCATTTTGTAACTTTCATGTGTTCTGCACAATGCAGCACACATGGAAGTTACAAAATGGCATTTTGAGAAACAGTTTGTTCATGTACAGGAAGGGACACCTTCCTGTACATGAACAAACCATGGCATTTTGCTTTTTCCATGTGTGCTGCACAAGCAGCACACATGGAAAAAGCGAAAACGAGGAGAAATAAAGCATCTCTCCTCGTTTCGCCACCTTAAGTCCAGGATTTTTCTGGTCTTAAGATCGGCGCTGCCACCTGTTATCGCCAAACTTGATAATAGGTAGCAGCGTCGACTTCAATGGGTGTTGCGGTGGAACGCCCACCGCAACACCCACTGCACGCCCCCTTTCACGCTAAGTTTAGCGTGAAAGGGGCCCTATTATCAAGGCAGCGTTAAGTCACTTAACGTGGCTTTAAGCCATGTTAAGTGGCTTAACGCTGCCTTGATAATAGGGCGCTGACCCTATCGCCACCACAACGTCACAAAAAGTGACGTTGTGGTGGTGATAGGGGCTTGATAATATGCCCCAAGGTTTTTTAATCTTATGCATTTTCAACACTTTGTTTTTGTTCAAATTGTTGTCCAGCCTATTTGCAAAGGTGAAAATGTGCAGTTCGTTTAATAGTCTTTGGAGATATGTTGTGGCCTTGCTCCTTAGTAGTAGGTCATCAACGTAGAGAATGTTGGAGATCAGTTTATCATCTATTAGGAGCCACATTTACCTGATCTAATTTCTTTGAAAGGTCGGCAATAAACAAGATAAAAAGAAGGGGTGCCAAAGCACACCCTGTTACAAGACGGATGACGTGTAGATTTTACTTGACAGCTTGCTTACATCACTCAGTTTCATATGTTGCCATGTTCCTGTGTACAGTGTTTGTATTACCTTCAATAACTTTGGTGAGATACCCAATACGACCAGTTTCTTCCACAGAATGTCTCTCTGCACAATATGAAATGCTGCTTTCAAGTCGACATTGCATGTGTTAAGTACTATTTTGGGAGTAAAGCAGTTTTACATGCACATTGAGAATGCCATGCATCCCAGAGCCGGTAGGGAAATGCTTGCCAACGCTTGTAGATCTTGAAGCAGTAGACTAGCAAAGTACTTAGCCTCGTTGTTCAAGAGGGCTATCAGAAGGAAGTTTTCTGGATTTCCTTTATCACCTCTCTTATAATTGACCCCTTCCATCATGCACGAAGTTCGCTTGAGCTTAAAACTGCCTTATACACGGTGCATAATTTGTCTGCCTAGAAATCAAAGTTTGCTTTAATAAAGGTCTGGGCAGGCCATTGGGCACTGTCACCCCATCTGCCACTGCTATCCCAATCACTTTTGATAGTTGTTCTCCAGTTAATGTTGGACGATTTGTCATTATGATATGTGCAGCTTCCTTGAAAAATGGCAACACTTCTGTCAAAAGAATATTTATGTCTATTATGGCATGGGATCTGGCTACTGTTGGAGCTTGCAGTTGAGAAATGGGCTTGCAAGCAGGTTGCAAAAGCTGATTCACTTATATTTGTGCTGCATATTCTCTCACCGCCATTCTCCACTGAGTTTACAAGGTTCCAGAAGTGTCGTGGACACTTTTATTTGCAAGCGCATAATAGCTTTGTCCAGTAATCTTCCTGATGAAGTTTCTTGGCAGTCCAGATTTCGTTTTTATATAAGCTTTGAAAATGACCTATTTTAACTATTTGATCGGCGTCATTAAGCATCTCCTTTATGTGACAAAATTGGTTACGTAGGTTCCTTTTCATTTGACTGAGTCTGCCTGTGAACCATAATGGATTACACTTTATGGCCATTGCGCAATGTTTTTTTTGGGCACACTGCTCAGACACTCTTAGCAACCTCTTCCCAAGTGGAGGCAGGTTTCCTTAAGGAAAATTTTATTCTATACAGAGGTGTGTGCATCTCAATTTTATTTCTGTTACCAACTCTTAATGCCATTTATTCGTTTTATGTTCTCAGTTTGGGTGTCAGCCAACAAGCTGTTTGTATTTTAATATGTTGTTTCATTAACTCCCAGAGTTTTTAATTTGCAAATGATGGTTGTTCTCAGGACGGTGGTAAATAGTATAGTTGGTAATCTGGTTGAACACTGTCAGGTTTTCTTTTGTGTAATCAATTATAGTGCTAGAGTTTCCGAGGTGTGCGTCCACGCAGGGGTGATATCTCAGCTAAAGTGACTGTTTAATACTCTCAGACCTGCTTTGGGGCATGGCTAGCGCCCCACGGAGATGTCCGCATACGCACGGAGCTCCGGACTCGAGCGGCTTTCAGGGGCTGGAACGTCAGATTGAGGAGTGTTTTATTATGCAAACCCCTAGGTATAATGCGGTGAGGGTGCTGCCGCTCAGAGGAGGTTCTGTTTAGGCCCCTTTACAAGCTAAATTTGTTGTCAAAGATGACAGAACAGGTGAGGAGACCGTCGGTAAACAAGATGGTGCCCCTTGACAGCCACGGACCCTTCACCTGCTGACACTGCCGCCACTCCTTCACCTTCACCGAGACCCAGGACCCACCTCCACCCTCCAGCAACAACTCGACCGCACCCCAAACCCTGCAATGCATCCTCCTCAACGTCCGCTCCCTCCACATACATGCGGCGAAAATCTGGGAACTCCTCGACAACACCATACCTGACATCGCCTTCTTTACCGAAACCTGGACAAATGCCACCTCGGGGCTTGACATCGCGATCGCCATCCTCGAAGGCTACAAGATCACCCGGAAGGACCACCCTAACTGCCCCGGGGAGGCATCTCCATCGCTCACAAGTCCAACTTCCGTCTGAGCGCCTACACCGACGGGCCCACAGACCTGATGTAACACCTTCACTTCAAGATACAGGCCAACCCGTCCACCAGGTCTAAGGTACCCTCATCTACAGACCCCCCAGACCTGCACACCTTTCTCCAACTCCATCACCGACATCATCACCTCCACCGACTACACCTTGCTAGGAGACCTCAATTTCCACCTGGACAACCTCCAAGACCCCAACTCCCCCTCCCTCCTGGACAACCTCCACAAAATCGGACTCAAACAGATGGTACCAGAACCTACACCCTCGACCCCATCTTCACAGCAGGAAACTCCATCACCTTCAGCCACACCTCCGAACTCCCATGGATGGACCACCTTGCGTCAACTTCACCTTCAAAACAAACATCTCCCACAGACGTCCACACCAGCTCCAGAGCAGGAATTGGAACACGATCTCCGATGACCAGCTCTTCGCCTCCCTCAGCAACTCCACTCCCACCGCCACAGACGACGACCCAACCACTGTGGCCCGTACCCTACACGACTGGATCACCGACTGCCCCAACACCATCGCCCCCCTCAAGAAATCTTCCAACCCACACGCCAAGAGAGCCAGCTGGTTCTCCACCGAACTCCGAGAATCTAGACAAACCTGCAGACACCTCGAAAAGCTATGGAGGAACTCCAAAACCCCAGCAGGCCTCGACAATTTCAAAGCAGCCACCACCACCCACCACAGACTCATCAGATACTCAAGGAAGAAAGCACTCCAGGACAGAATCTCCACCCAAGCACACAACAGCAAGGAACTCTTCAGCATCATCAAAGAGTTCGCCCAACCCAACAGTGAGACTACCGACATCCTATTCTCCCAGGACCTCTGCAACAGACTCAGCACATTCTTCCATCACAAAATCAAGACCATCTATGACAACTTTGACGACAACAACCCTCACGAGGAACCCACTCCCACTGCTCCCTACAACACGCAGCCGACACTGGATAGCTGGACCGCCCTCAGCATCGAAGACACCCTAACGACTATGAAGACAACCCACTCCGGGGCCCCACGGACCCCTGCCCCACCACATCTACCACAGAGCCGCATACATCATCGCCCCCAAGTTTCAACAAATCATCAACCACTTCTTCGAGATGCCTCCTTCACCGATGACTGTAACCATAGTGAGATCAACCCTCTCCTGAAAAAACCCTCGGCGGACCCCACCGACCTCAAGAATTTCAGACCAATCTCCTTACTCCCGTATCCGGCAAAAGTCACGGAAAAAGCCGTCAACCGTCAATTCGCCTCCTTCATAGAAGAAAACGACATCCTCGACTCCTCCCAATCAGGCTTCAGGAAGAATCACAGCACCAAAACCGCACTTCTCGCTGTGACAGACGACATCCGCTCCCTCCTCGACAGAGGAGAGACTGTGGCCCTCATCCTCCTTGACTTCTCCGCTGCCTTCAAATCAGTCTCACACTGCACCCTAGCCCGCAGACTCCACGACGCAGAAATCCCGAACAAGGCCCTCGATTGGATCTGCTCATTCCTCTCAGACTCCCTCCTTTCCTCTTGGAACCCACATCGACCACCTGCAGACTCCCCCTAGGATCCTCCATCAGTCCTGCCCTGTTCAATGTCTACATGGCCCCTTCGCATCCATCGTCAAATCAAACAGACTCAACATCGTATCATACGCAGACAACACCCAACTCATCCTCTCCCTATACAACGAACCCAACATCTCCAAACACAACTTTCAAGAAGGGTCTCCAGGTTGATGAAGAACAGCTGCCTACAACTCAACATGGACAAAACCGAAGTACTCTTCATGGGCTCACTCCCCGATGCCTGGAACGACACCTGGTGGCCCCCCACCCTCGGGAACCCTCCCTCCCCCACGGACCATGCACGTAACCTCAGAATCCTCCTGGACTCCGAACTCAAAATGGACCGCTAGAATCAACGCTGTCACCTCTTCCTGCTACCGCACCCTCCACCTAATCTGAAAGACCTTCAACTGGATCCCCCTCAAACACAGGAAAACCGTCACCCACGCCCTCATCAGCAGCAGACTCAACTACGGCAACGCACTCTACGCCTGGATCAACAAGAACCTCACTTGCAAATTTCAGAACGTCTAGAACGCCGCCGCCAGACTGGTTCTCAACCTACTGCGCCCCTGCCACATCAGCCAACACCTACAGACACTACACTGGCTCCCTGTCAAGTAGAGAATCACCTTCAAGCTTCTCACCCACAAAGCTCTACACAACCCCGGACCCGCCTACACGAACCACCGCCTCTCGTTCCACGCACCCCAAAGATCCCTCTGCTCAGCCCAGCTCTCTTTCGCGATGGTACCACTCATCAAGAAGACCAGAACCGGAGGTCGCTCCTTCTCCCTCCTAGCGGCCAAGGCACGAAACACCCTCCCTCTCCACCTCTGACAGACACCAACACTCTCCAAGTTCTTGAAGGACCTCAAGGCCTGGCTCTTTGACAAATCACCATGAACATCCAGGAACTGCGCGCCCCTTCCCCCTCAGCGCCTTGAAACCCCTTCAGCTGAGTAGCTGCGCTCCACAAACCCCATATTAATTGATTGATTGATTGATTGATTGATTGATGTATTGCCCAACTCTCCTCCTTATATAAGTGGCTTTCATGAATCTGCTGGCTGTGGTCTCTTCTGGCAGGAGAGCATTTTTATCATTCTGCTGGACATATGTTAAGCCCACATTGATTTTACAAGGCTTTTTATGCCCAGAGACTTTCAAACTCGTTCACCCAATAAATTCCCAAAATGGCGCCTTTCTTTTGGAAACGGGCCAACAGACGGCCTGAATTTCTTTTGTGGTATTGGTTGGAACGATTTACACAAACCATAACAGAGGCGATAAGTACCCTTTGCTGAGAAGGTTTTCAACCACTAATTACGCTGCCACATTTCATACGGAACATTTATGCAGGATGTACCACATACTGAGAGGAGGTTTATTCAATTTGCCTCAGTAATGATATCTGTAGGGGAACTGGGCTATATTACAATTTTTTTTGGGGGGGGCAAATCTACTTATGAGGAATATACAATAATACAGAGCCCCAATAAATACATGTCTGTTTTTCAATTTGGTACCAGTTTGTTACTGTTTCTTCAATGGGGTTGGAGATATTAAGGACTGGTACTCCAACTTTCGTGACCACAGGTCTAAGAGGAATTCTATGGAGGTTGTGGTGTGCACTTACAAGTGCTGTGTGGAACAGTAAAGATCTATGTTTACAGTGCAAATTGTGTGCAGATAGAAGTGTGTAGAAATTCCTTTCGATTGCCTCGAGAGCCAATCTGTTTTTCAACATGGCAGAATTCAAAGAGAAAGAACCTAGAATGGAACATAAAGGAGCTAAAGACCAGAGAGAACAAAAACCTGGTCAAAAACGTATAAAACAGGAGCCTCTGTCAGTGTACTCCCCTATTAAGGGGTAACAAGATCTCTCTCATAATATTGAAACCATTCTGCTGAAGCTAAATTCACTACATGACTTGATGCAATTCCCTAAAATCAATACAGAGAGTCTGCAGATCAAAATGAGAGGCCTCAGGCAAGATGTTTGAATCATAAGGAGGAGGCTGAATCCAGGATTACAAAAGTTGAGGATAATCAGCGTCCTGTCTTGAAAAGCTCAGACTTCATGTCACAGAAAGTGATGTTCTTTGAAAGAGAAATTGTTTCTGTAGAGGACAGAAATAGGAGAGGCAATTTGAGAATTTTTGGTTTGCCACAAAATACATAAAACAGTAAAAAGGCCTGGAGCTAACTTTCAACTTCAGCTTTGAGTTAGAAAGAGCTCATAGGGTCCTAAAACGTATGAATTCTACTTCAGCTAATCACCCAAGGGCTCTTACATTCCGACCATTGAAAAATCAACATACAGAAATGGTTTTAGAATGTGTGAAATGGATTAAAGCCATTGACTAGGTGGGTCATAAAATGGGCATCTCACAGGATTCTGACAAACCTGCAGTAGACCGAAGGAAAAAATTCCTTTCACTACGTACTGAGCTTCTATCCTTGAACATTACCTTTTCTTTTATAGGTCTGGCAAGATTGAAGATAGTCCACAAAGGGAACTAGTGGATTTTGATGAACCTAAAGATTTATAGACCTCTGTGAAACAGTTACTAGATTCTCAGATGTCGCACTGATTTATTCTCTTATGTTTCAGGTTCTGAGTTCTGACTTGCAGATACATTTGTTCCTTGATCTACATTATTACTTTTCTTTCATGTATTTGACCTGTTGTCATAGTCCAGATATGTTTATATGATGTTATGCTCACCATGCATGGGAAAATATCCTCCTTTATGACTGTTACTGCTTGCCTTGGTTCAGATGGTAATGTGTAAGTTAACGCTATCCTTTTCTGGGTGTCACCCTTCCTTATTAACTTTGCTGGGTTACTAAACTGCATATATCAGTGATGAGTTGATATGCGATAGATTTTTATGCTTTGGATTATATTCTTTTTCAAGTTTTTTGTTTGTTGTCATTTATCATCTTTCAGGGGCAAAACTATATGACAAATTTTGGATAGTTTGTCTGCCTTTTGTACTTTTATAAGGTACCTCAATCCTTTCATGCCTCATACCAACTGTTTTTAACTCATGCAACTTGAGTTTTTACCTTATCTACTTACTCTCAGCTACTGATATGTTATCATGCTGTTTTTATCCTTTTCAGTTTCACTGCCAGGTTTGCGAGATGTTTCATTGTCACTGTTCATAAATTACACGGTTGGTATTTTTTTATACCCATTGTATCGCTTGAGTCCAGACCTTTTTTTGTCTGTAATTGTGCTCCGGTTCCGAAGCCTACATGGCTCTTTTGTCTACTTTGGGTGGAGGGGGTTGTAATATGGTTTGAGGGGATAGTTGGGGGGGTATGGATTTTGAATAGGAGAAAGAGTTATCTTTTTTAATAACAGGGCAGTGACAATGTTGCTTTGATGTCTTCTGTCCTCTACTCTTTTTCTTATGCTTTTCTTTTTCCTCTCCTTTGTACTTTTCATCTCTTTTCCTCTTCCATGGAGGATCTTTCATGGTGTATAACATGCTGCCCTGCAGGTAAATTGTTGCATGATATCTCAAGCATCACTCACAATCATTTCTCTTAATGCTAAAGGTCTTAATCACCCAATCAAAAGAAAGAAGGTTTTAGATTACTGTTGAAAACTAAAAAGTGATATTATACTTCTTCAGGAGACCAGAGCTGGTTTGACAGACGCTTGCAGTATGCAACATACCTGGGTTTCAGATTGTGCATTCTCCCCAGCTATTAACAAGTATAATTGAGTGTTTACTCTGATTTCAAAGCAAACCAGATGTTCGATTGATATGTTTGCACGTGATGATCAGGGTAGATGGTTATTATCTACAATCACTAAAAATGGTTTCTCCTTTTATAGCTCCGACATCCAATGATCCACCTTCTGTTCCTTTCTGAATCAAAAACTACATGAACTTCCTCAAGATAGAAGATTATCCTGGTGGGTGATAGTAACTTCCATTTGATACCACTCTGGGTAGATTTTCACAATACACATGTAGACCTAATCGCTCTCATACACAGCTCCACAAATTTACAGAAGACAATAACTTAATTGACGTTTGGAGACTGCACAACCTGACAGGCAGTGATTTTTTTCTTTTATTCACATGCTCACAAGACAATTTTTTCATTAGCAAAATTTTGATCCAATCTCCCATAGAGCCTACATTTGACCCCATTCTCATATCAGACCATGGATATATCACATTGACTTTAAACTTATCTTTACAACAACCTAAATTTGGTTAATGGAGAATGAATGATGATATGATGTGCTACCGGACCCAGACTCCATAGATTAAATTGCCCAATCTTTAACCCATTTTTTAACAGAGAATTCTACTTCAGAGATGAATATAGAAAAAATATGGGATGCCATGAAAGCTACTGTTAGGGGAGATTATTGCTATAGTGTCATATAAGAGAACAAGCAGCTCAATGCAAAACTAACACTTTTAGAGAAACAGTTGTACTTTCCGGAAAAAGATAGGATTTTAACCCTTGATCCTTCAATAACGATTAAAATTAAACATCTTAAATTTGAATATAATAACATTGTAAGTGATAGAGCCCATGTACGGTCTACCAAATCTAAAGCTAATACTCTTTTAGAACGTTACAAAGCGAGGAGACTGCTTGCACTGACTCTTAATGACACAAAATAACCTATTAATATACCAGCTATTAAAGTTAGCAATGGTTGTTTACAAAAGGCTAAAACAATTGAAGCACTCCAGGATTTTTATTCTGATTTGTATAATCCTTCCCAAACAGGGAATACATCCAAAGAGACTCTCCAACTTCCCACTACCTCAGTTAAGGATATGGAACTTCCTAACAACCCAATTTCACAAGACAAAATTATTAAAGCCATTAATTCAGTTAGACCAAAGGAGCCACAGGTCCACATTGGTCCCCAACATCTTTTTAACAGAGTTTTCCCCATATTTTGTTACCCCACTTCTCAGCCCTTTTTAACATTTCTCTCTCTTAGGTTCCAATACTGAGGCACATATAGTGGTGATACCAAAAGATGGTAAGGACCCATTGGAAATGAAGAATTTCTGTCTTATCTCTTTATTTAATACCGATTATAAAATATATACTAAACTTAAAGATGTTTCTTTTTGTTTCACCTCACCCGGGGAGGCATATTAGATTGGAAAAGGTTCTTCCATCTCTCATCCATTCTACACAAACTGGATTTGTCAAGGTTCGTTTGACAGCTGACAATATTAGAACTTTTTGTCATGTAATTGAGAAAGCAAAACACATCCCTTCTCCCGCTATGGTCTTAGATGCGGAGAAGGCCTATGATAAATTTCTTGGAGCTTTTAAAGATCAACACCAGAAAAATTTAAATTAGACACTTGCTTCATACGTATAGCTATGACAAACATGGGACAATTCATGTTCCAGATATAATATTGAATTCCTTCCTTCCAATAAATGGGTAAATTAATGGAGTTATTTGCTACAATATAAAATGTCCACCCTTTTGTCACAGTGCAAATTTTGGACTGCCTATAGATCATACCAGACTCCTAAAGTTTACAGAAACAGGGACATTTGCCTTCGGCTACTTTTTGGCATTGCAATAAATCTATGTGTGACCTAGAACATTTTCTATTTTACTGCAGGTATATTCATCCTTTTTGGAAAGTTATGGGACCCATATTATCTAATAATTTTAATGTCAACCTGTCTTTAATGCATACTTTAGTTTCTTTGGTCATACATGGCCATGCTTGTTTTGACACACAATTGGTTGACTCTCTAACTACTTGGGACGGCTCTCTTCTTGACATTTTACTAACTGTAGGCATTAAAACTATACTTTCCAACTGGACGAATTATAGTAAGATTTCATACCATACATGATGGGCATGGGTATGTTTTATCAGAAGTGCAGATAATATATTACACAATGCTACTTTTAAAAACAAATCTTCTCGTCTGCTATGGTCCAAACTAAATCTTTATTTGCAAAACAATTGACTCCCTGAATGCACAACATGCTGAATTAGTCTTTTATGTACTTAACACTTGCTTTTTCAAGTCTTTTTACTTCTCCTATGCTTCTTTTCTTCCTCATTTTCTTTCTCTCCTTAATCTTCTCTGCATTGCACAAATTTATAACTAATTATTAGAGTACAATATATTAATGTCTACCCATTAAGTATTTTGATGAATTCTTTCTCATGTGGACATTTCCAGGTACTTACTAATGTCATTGTACTGTATAATTATGAATTCATTTATTTATAAAAGAAAAATTACTTGAAATCAAAAAAATTCTCTCAGACCTGCTTCCAGGTGAGCAGTTGCCTTACTTTCGTCCAGTTCGTCCCTGTTTTCAATGCTGTGGGTGAACCTGATGAGGCATATTCCAAGTAAAAATACTGCATGATGATATGTTCATCATTTCGATCCCTTAATAGCAGGTTCACATTGAAATCCCTGGTGATTAACATTCAGGTCTAGCGGTAGATGGTTCTCTGATCCACCAGCAATCAATCAATCAATCAATCAATCAATTAGGTGTTTGTTAAGCGCGACTACTCACCCGTAAGGGTCTCATGGCGCTGGGGGAGAGAAGAGGGGTGCAGGTTCCAGTCCATCAAGGAGGGGGTCTGTCGAAGAGCCAGGTTTTGAGGTTTCTCGCGAAGATGGGGAGCGATGTTGTCTGTCTGAGGTGGAGCGGAAGGGCGTTCCAGGCTCTGGCCACGAGGAAGGAGAAGGAACGGCCTCCCGATCTGGTCTTTCTGGTGCGGGGGACCAGCATGTCCTGTATTTTCCCAATTTATGTTTTCTTCTCTCTATAACTTAGGCAAACATTCATAATAATTACTGAGAATCTTGATGACTGTTAGTCCAACCAATAATTTTCAATACCTGTAGTCAGAATTCTTGTGCCTCTAGAACCTTAATATCAAAAGGTACATCACTTCCTGAAGGACATGGCTTAACCAGCTTTTGGTCACCCCTTCGTGGTAGACTTGCTTGCTGGACAAAAACATTTTTGGAAACCTATTAAGCAGGTGGTGGATTCTGACCAGGTTTCTTCCAATATGATGATATGAAATTGAGTGATGAAGTCTCCGTCAAGTTTCTGACACAAACCCGCCATGTTACAAGAACAGATGCTGAGTATGGCTATAGCCTCATGATCAAATTAACTGAGTCCTGTGGGGCCACCAATGAGTCTGAAGTACTTGAGGCCAGGGTGCAGGGAGACATGCTCAATCTTCAGCTTAAAAACAAGAAGGTGATGGATGAAATGCTTGAATTAATCTCAGCCACTGACAACTGTTTAGGGACACATTCCAATCCATCATTTGTTGTCCATCATGTACCTCAGTTTGGACCCAGCCATATGGAAATCAGTCTTGACTCTGCTTCTCATGGGAATAGTCCAGCTCAAACTACCAGGCACAAGTGGGCATGCCGGGGAGCGGATGTAGGCCCACCCTCTTCGCTGCATGCTGTCTTTGTCTGTATTGGATTGGAGGGTATTTAGAACTCTTGCATGTTTTAAGTTCAATCATCAAGTCGTTTACAACCTGCACTAGGGTGCTCAACTTGTCAATGATAAGTGAACAGGGGCAGCAGACATAATTAGAATCATGTCCTGACAGGACTCAAGTGAAGAGCCTGTTTAAGTTTTCCAATTTTGTGTCAAAGCCAGAAACAAACAATGCCAGGGTGTTTAGGAGATCTATCTATATATCAAGCTTCATTAAGTGGTAATTTAAAGATTTGACAGCTGCTTGCAGAAAGGTCAACATGACGTCCCAGTATCCCTGTGCTTTAGATGTTTCAATACTGTTTTTGTTGTTGGCGGTTCATGTTTAGCCCACAGCTGGAAGTGGATTCACTGGACAATGTCATTAGAGTTGCAGTTTCATATAAACTAGGCTGGACATGTACCACCTCCCCTAGGAGGTCATGATTGATGGCAAACCTAGAAACGTTGGTCTTCCCATATTCAGGCAGTATTCATCTTTGCCTGGAGTTAAAATTGCAAAATAATTTCACGGGTGGGTAATTGGAGAGGTGGAGGTGAGTAACAAAGCGTAAGACCTCACATCCTTGGCGTGGTTTCCCCTGACTTTTTGTCTTCCGTCCTCCTCTTTTCCTAACTTCATTTTTGCTGGCTTTAGGATTCTGGATACTTTACCACTGCCAATCAGTGCTAAAGTGCATATGCTCTGTACTCTAAACATGATAACATTGGCTTATCCACAATTGGCAGCCCCAAGTAAAATGCACTATATGTGCCCAGGGCCTATAAATCAAATGCTGCTAATAGGCCTGCAGCACTGATTGTGCCACCCAGTTAGTACACTTTAAACACAGCTCAGGCCTGCCATTAAAGAATCTGTGTGTGCAGTTTTAAACTGCCATTTTGAGCTGGCAAGCTAACCTACTTGCCAGGCCCAAACCTTCCTTTTTATCACACATAAGTAACCCCTGAGGTAGGCCCTAGGAAGTGTTCCTTGTAAGGTGCGCACGCGAGCACATCCGTGACCCCGAGCGCGCAGTGTCCTGTGTGAAGCACGCACACAGCACATCCCGCAAGAGCGTTCGCGCCACTGCTTTAAAAATGCGAGCGGTGTGAAAAACTGTAATTTCCTGGTTGCGGGAAGAGGTGGTAACACAGTGGAAGAGGAGAACACGAGGTAGCGGCAGATAAGTGTACTTTTTACAGCAGCCTGTGCACGCGTTCAGCAGCAAGTGACTCCTGCACTTACTGCATGTCTTTTCTTAAAGGAGCACGGCTCTGGGCTGATTGTGGGCCTTTGTGAAAATATTTATGCTAATTGCAGCGCATGACGGTGCTGCGATTAACAGGAATACTTTCACAAATGCCCACAATCAGCCCGCAGCCACGCTCTATTAAAAGAAGAAATGCAGCAAGTCCTAAACCACGACGTGTGCTTTACACATCTTGCTTTTGGACTTGAGCATGTCTTTTCTTAATGGAGCATGGATGGGGGCTGATTGTGGGCCATTGTGAAAATATTTATGTTAATTGCAGCGCATGACAGTGCTGCGATTAACAGGAATACTTCCACAAAGGCCCACAATCATCCTGGACCGAGAGCAGGACCTGCTTGACCTGCTAGGGGTTGAGGTCGCGGGGCTTGGTGAGGAGCTAATTATTAATATTATTATTACTTGTTTGTTCTATGTTATTGCTCCTATTTTTTTCCCAAATAGCAAGTATGCTGCTCATGGAGGTGAGTTACGTTTACAAATCTTATATTATGTGATCGTTATTCTAGACAGGTGCTCGTCGCTACCTAATCGTACTTGTTTGCGACTTTGCGCTCGCTTGGGCTGATTATGTAAGAACTTGAGTAATGTAGACTAGAGAGAGACTCTTTTCCTTTGTCCTGTCACTAAGATAGTGGTAGTTAGTATTAGTAATTTAGCAACACGCGTCCTCCCGCTTCAGTTCTTAGAACCTTTTCTGTAGCTCGTACAGTGTCAAGCAACCAACCAATTTGGTGTATGCATGCGTCCATCTATGCATTTAGGTTTAAATGTCTTTATTGTTTCCAGTAATAACAAGCATATGTAACTGGCGGTAAAACCACCGTCTGTGATGGATGCAACATTATACGAAAACCCTCAACTCCCCCCACCCAACCAACCCGGACCTGGTTGCACATACAAAAAGGTGAGAAGAAAAATCCTACCCCCCCTAGTCTTTTACAAGCTAGTGATTATGTGCTGTTGCTATAGCAGAAGCAGTGGCGTAACGAAACTTAAAGGGGCCCCCCTGCAGGGTACATGGAGGGGCCCCCTCCGAACTCAATCTTGAGCTCTCCAGCCGAAGTGCGGTGCTGAGGGGGCCCCCTGGAGGTTGGGGGCCCCCCGCACCGCGGGGCTGCGGGGGCCTGTGTTACGCCTCTGAGCAGAAGTGACAAGCGGAGGAGGCGTAAGTACTTGGGGCAGGTCAGTTCACGGAATTCTGTTGTCAGAAGAGCTAGGAAGGGTTTCCAAAGCTTGGGAAATGATGAGCTTTGGTTCATCAGTGTGAGGGTGATGCGCTCCATCCCCATTACATACCAAAGCCTATGTAGCCAGCCCTGGTGTGTCGGAATATCTCGGGTACCCCAGTTCATTAAAATGTTCTGCAAGGCTGCTAGTAATGCTAGACCTATCTGCCTACCTCTGTGGGATCGCAGGGGGAAGGTAAGGGCTTTAAGGAGGC
This sequence comes from Calotriton arnoldi, assembly GCA_963921515.1. Lineage (NCBI taxonomy): Eukaryota > Metazoa > Chordata > Amphibia > Caudata > Salamandridae > Calotriton > Calotriton arnoldi. Next base: position 3,856,276 of record CAWUFW010000579.1, read on the forward strand.
CTAGGAGTATGTGAGCCGGGAATCTAGGAAGGTCTGTGTCCAGGTGTGTGTCGATATCCCTAAGAACCTGGGCCCAGTATGTAGCTAGTGTTGGACAATCCCATAGTATATGTACCAACATGCCTACAGAACCGCATTGACGCCATCAGTCAGGTGACTTAGATGGAGTGAATTTATGTAGTCTACTTGGGGTGAGGTACTAATATGTTATAATTTTAGTGGCCGTTTCAACACCAGGGGTGTTACGGGCTGTATGTCAAGCACGATAGTAGATCTCATCCCATCCTTTAGAGATAACTCCCTCCCTATCTCCGACTCCCATCGCCGCTGCCCTGGAGAATTCACGGATGGGAGTTCAGGGGCCAATAACTTGTATAGGTGAGTGATGAGGCATGTGTTTGTCGTATTAGATAGTAGCCATTGCTCGTATTGAGTGAGGAGACGTTGGGCACCTGGTTGAACCAAGGGCTGCATCACCCAGTGGCGTATCTGGGTGTAATACCACCTCTCGCTTTCGGAAAGGTCGTGATCTTGGTAGAGGGAATCGAATGGAATGGGGCCCTTCATGTCAAACAGGTGTCCCACCGATCTACAGCCCACCTGTGTCCAGCGGTAGAAACCAGGGTCCGACAGAGCCGGAGTGAAATCGGGATTCCTTCCTATGGGAGTCAAAGGAGAGGGAAAGAAAGTGAGCTGTCTATGAGTCGCCACTTTGTCCCAGGCCATTAAGGCCGGTCTGGTAATGGAAGAGAGATATAAATTGGGGGCACGTGCATCCTTTGGAAGAAAGGGGATCTTCCACAAAGGCTGTCCGGCAAGTGCTTTTTCCATGAATAACCAATGTTTTTCGGACTCGGCATGGGACCATTCAACAAAGGGCCAGATGTACAACCAAGAAAATTGCACATCACAAATTGCGACTCTTTTGCGAATCGCAATCAGCGAGGCACAATTTCCAATGTACAACAGTGTATTTCACACTGTTTGCGATTCCCAATGGGGTCGCAAATTGCGAGGCTCATTAATATTAATGAGCCTCTCGCAATTTGCGAGCCCATTGGGAATGACAGCCCTCCCAGGGATGGTGGCCTGCTGGGCTCAGCAGACCACCATGTCTGGGACCGCTTTTTATTAAAGCAGCTATTTTTTTTTAAATGCAGCCCGTTTTCCTTAAAGGAAAACGGGATGCATTTAAAAAGAAAAATGAAACTTTTCAGTTTCATTTTTTTAAGGGCAGGCAGTGGTCTCTAGGACAACTGACTGCTCTTAAAAAATATTTTCCAACATACTCACAAAGGGGAAGGGGGTCCCTGTTAAGTCTGGAACGTTTATCCGCCCAAAGTGATTCAGATCGTCTTGAAGAGTTTGGATGGATCCCGGGGGAGGGTCTAAGGGTAATGCTTGGAAGAGGTATAAGATCTTAGGTAGAATTGCCATTTTTACCGCGGCTATCCTCCCAAGCCAGGAGAGCGTGAGCCGCCACCAGCGACGCAGACCGGCACGTGTCTGCTGGATTAGTGCGCGATAATTGAGGGTCATGGTCTCGGATATTGTAGAGGCGATCTGTATACCCAGATATCGAATATGGAAAGTGGCCCACGGGAGGGGGAAGTATGTTGTAGTGCGGTTAACGACTGTTGTGATATTGTTAGATTTAGGGCTTGTGATTTATGGATATTCATTTTGAAGCCAGCCGCCTGGAGGAATGCCGTCAGTTTGTCGAGGAAGGCAGGCATGGATGAGGCCGGGTTCTCCAGCGTGGCTAGGACGTCATCGGCGTATAGGCTAATTGTATGGGATTCTCCACCAAACTGAATTCCCTTGATATCTGGGTGAGAGCGTACTCTATGGGCCATGTGCTCCATGTACAGGGCAAAAAGTAATGGTGACAGCGGGCACCCTTGTCTGGTGCCTCTGTTACTTGTGACTGGAGTAGAAGAGTGGCTTTTTATTCGGATCACTGCTGTGGGGCCATCGTATGTACTGGCTATCCATTGTCTGAATCTATTCCCCACACCGAAGTGCTCCAATGTGGCCTCTAAATAAGGCCCGTGCACTCTGTTGAACGCCTTTTCAGCGTAAACTGATGAGAGAATACTTTCTTGGTCGTGCCTCTGGGCCTTGTCTATGAGGTGAAGGACCCTTCGTGTATTATCCCTGCACTGTCGCTGTGGGACGAACCCTGCCTGATCTGGGTCGATCAGTCCCGGGAGCAAGGGGTTGAGTTGTGCCGCTAAGATACCTGTGAATATTTTAAAATCGACATTTAGGAGGGAAATTGACCTGTAAGAGGAGCATTGGGTTTTATCTTTCCCCGGTTTGGGGATCACTGCGATGGAGGCCAATTTCATTGAGGGAGGGTCGCCAAAGTTCCAAAAGCGTTGAAGAGTCGGGTGAGGAGAGGTGCTCGGATCTGGTAAAACCTTTTGTAAAAGATGGCGGAAAAGCCTTCAGGCCCCGGGGATTTAGAAACCTTTAGCCGGGCTATACAGGAGATGACTTCAATTTTGATCGGCCTATCCAGATCTTCTTTCTGATCTGGAGTGAGGGTGGATGTGTGTGCCTCCTGGAGGTATAGCTGGATTCCCTATGGCTGTAGATTCTTCGCCGTGTATAGCTTTTGGTAATAGTCTCTAAAGGCTTTTGCAATAAGGGGGTCTTCCGTCTGCGCTTGGCCCTCAGAATCCATGACCTCCTGAGTCCATTGCTCCTGCCTCCGAATTCGCAGCCTGCTAGCAAGTAGACATCCTGCCTTATCACCCCTGACATAGAATTGATGCTTTAGGCGGAGTGTGGTGTATTCTGCCCTATCCTTGTCAATACCAGCTAATTGGGCTCTAGCAGCCTCCAACTGCCTCCACACCCGGGGGGGCACCTGTCCGTTTGTGGATGCGCTCGATTCCCGCAACTTACTGGGAGAGATCGTCCTTTTAACCCTGCGCTCTTTATTTTCGGCCGACGGTATGGCGATCAGTTCTTCCCTCACCACTGCTTTCAGTGCGTCCCACACAGTGGAGACAGCAGTTTCTGGGGTATCATTATTATCCAGATAGTCTGTAATTGTTCTAATGATTTGCTCTATGTTGCCAGGGCGCTGCAGGAGCGCGTCTCGCAGATGCCATGTTTTGGGACTGTGCCTCTGTTTGGGAAGGTCTATAGTGACAATTACTGCTGAATGATGAGACAAACAGCGAGGTTCAATATTAACATCTTGTACTTTAGAAACCAAGTCGCGGGAGCCTAGAAAGTAGTCCAGCCTGGCATATGTTTTCCTGGCGAAAGAACAATATGTGTAGTCACGTGCCTGCCCATGTATCTTCCTCCAGATATCTGTGAGGCCCCTACTGTTAAGCCAGGCCAGGCCCTCCTCGGAGAGTGCACCCATCTGTCACTGTTGTTGTGTAGATCTGTCCAAGTTGGTATCAAAGACGAGATTTAAGTCGCCCCACCAGAGTCAGTCGTACCGGTGTCCCCATGTTCTCTGTCACTGCTTGCTTTAGAAATGCCTCTTGTCTTCCATTGGGCGAGTATATGGAGGCAACAGTAATTATTTCAGTGCCTATTTGTAAGGAGTATGCTCAAAATCTGCCCCTTAATTCGGCCTCAATAGATATGACCTTGCCTGTAAAGTGTCGGGAAATTAAGATGGCTACCCCCGCTGTTCTATTTGGAAGTGAGGAAAAATATTGGTTTAGGAAATGTCTGGGGCGGAGCCTGTGCTCATCCCTAGGAAGAAGATGAGTCTCTTGTAATAGGCATATTTGAGCCCCTGAATGTTCAAGATGTGACAAAATAGAGCTCCTTTTCAGGGGATGATTAAGACCTTTGACATTTAGGGCCCGATTCTGATGCGGGTTGGAAAAGCTTCCCGACCGAGGGCCTGATTCTGATGCGGTTAGGAAGGCCTCCTAACGGCATTTGCTCCTTCCAAATCGGATCGGGAACGTGTCTTCCCGACCGAGGGCCCAATTCTGATGCGGTTAGGAACAAATGTTCCCATTGAAGTCAATGGGAGTTCAACCAAATCATATCTGGAAGCATCCGGATGCATCCTACTCCGCCGGTCGGACTTTCCTGATCCGAGTGGGTCGGACACCATTTCCCAACCGATTCGGTCGGGAAGCTTTTCCAACCCGCATCAGAATCGGCCCCTTAGTGTGGGGATGTTCAGTTTATGTGACATTGGGTCCGGGTAAAGAGTGCTATGTAATGGCTACGTATGTAAGGGAGAAGAGTCATACATGCGAAATAGGTATACCAAGCTCTGTTAGAGAATGTGTGGGTCGAAGGCTTACAGCAGTGTTTCCCAACGGCCCAAAAAAGGAATTCTAAACAAACCAGCATCCCAACAAACAGTAAAAACAAAAGTTTAAAACTAAAATAACAGGAATTAGAGTCCATTTCTGGTATGCCCATTTACATACTGGTGGGGTCGTGGGTGCGGCCCCGCATTCCGCTTGGACCCGGCCGGCCGCCGCTCAGCAGTGCTGCTGACGCAGGGATAAAGGAGAGAAAACTGCCATCGGAGAAGCCAAAGCGGGAGCCCCAAAGGAAGGACCTCTCCGTCAGGGTGATGCAGGCCGTGAGGAGGTGCCCGCCAGCATATTTATGACTGCCTGTTTCTCTCTGGCTCTTGTTTCAGGATCTGGTCATAGGCTGCTCAGGGAGGTGCCGGGGTCACTCCGTGCTGAAGGACTGGTTTCACCTGGTTCTTCTCCGTTGTGATGTAGGGGGTCGGAAGTGTCCTCCTTCAGGTGCAACACACGATAAGCCTCCTCTAAGGATCTGATTTGGTGAAGCCTTCCTGCGTTACGGAAGATAATACTAAAAGGATGACCCCAGGAGTAGCGCACTCCTGCTGCTCGTAAGTGCACGGTGATGGGATGGAAGTGTTTCCGTTTTTGGAGTGTTGATTCTGCGAGGTTTTGATAGAGGACCAGATGAGCCCCCTGATACTGCATTGAGGTTTTGTCTCTGGCTTTCTGGAGGATACGCTCTTTCAAAGGAAAATTGTGGATACACTTGAGTATGTCCGGTGGCGGGGCCTTAGGTGAGCGTTTGAGCCCCACTCTGTGTGTCCTATCAAGTTGAATGGTCATCTTGGGAGCCACTTCCAAGATGGCTCTGAATAAACCCTGTACGTACGAGGTGATATTGGGTCCCTCCGATCCGGATGGAACGCCACGAATTTGGATGTTGTTCCGACGGGATCTGTTCTCTAAGTTTTCTCTATGGGCCTGGAGATCCAGGTTCTGATCTTTAAGTCGCAGAATCTCCTGCTGGAGTAGTTAAATTTCTTAATCCCTGCTCGTTTTGTGATCTTCCAGCGTGGAGACTCTTTTGCCTAGCCCATCCAGATCTCGCTGCGTGTCTTTTATCTCTTGTGCAACCACTCTCCTGAAGGGATGCAGGTCTTTGCGCAGTGATGCGAACAGCAATTCTAAATAGGGACGGGTAATTGGTTCCTCTGGTGTCGCGGGTGTCCCCTCGGTCTCCTTCGTAGTCGCTTCGCCCCGGGGCTTCCGCAGGCTTCAGCAACATGTCCTTGAGGTTGCGGCCCTTTTTCCCTCTTGCAGTTGCCATTGGAAGACAGGAGAGGATCTTCTGGTAACCGCGCCTCCAGGCTCATGGGTCCCACAGCCCTCTTCCCAAACAGGAGCGCTCAATGTGGGGAGTGGGGCCCTTTCCACTGCCACCCCAGGTCCCAGAACCCTGAGTCCACCCGGGACCTGTTGCTACAGGAAAAGTGCTTTAGTTGCTGAACCACAGTCGCTGGGTGGGAGTCGCAACCGTCCACCGGCACCCTGCCGCATGAATTTGGGAGCCTGCGGTCGGGTGTGCAAAAGTCAAAGGCCCTCTTTAAGCGAAAGCACTCAGTGGCTTGGCCTTCCTGTGGTCCTATGGCTGGGCACTGGTGCTGGGAGAGCTGTGCAGTTAAGTTGAGAGGTTCGCAGGTAAGCCCGAGTGCTCTAGGATGCCAGGGAATGTCCTAGGGGGGCAGTGTCTGAGTTTAGTTCGATGGCCGGCCACAGTGTGAGAGCAGGTCTCTGCTCTACCCGTGGTCTGCGGAGCATGATGTCTGAGGAGCCGGGGGTTCCTTCTTTTGACCCTTGCTGACTGTGTGGTCCCTAGGAAGTTCACCTCTCACAGTAGCAGTCAGGGTCTTGCTGTCTGGGCTCCCTGGGCCAACCACGATGCAGGCTCAGTCTCCAGCTGCCCCAGACACTGGCCCACCCCCGGACTCCTCACCTGCTGCTTCTGACGGCTGACATTCCGAGGCCAGATCTTCTCACCAATCTCTTCAGGCTGTTGCACACCCGCAGTCACCGTGGTGCAAGATGCTGTCATCACCCATGCTCTTAGGGACATGCACTGGGCTCATGAAGGGCTGCCTGGTAGTGCTGCATCACCCGAGCCGCAGCCGATCCCGCAGGCCCCGGAGCTGAGGCCACTTCCCAGCACTGCAGGCGAGGTCACGTCATAGTAGATCGGAACGCTCCCGTACTTCACATTCCCATTGGCTATCCTGCCGAAACAGGACAACGTGATGATCACCAGGCCAGCCCTGCACTTGATATCGCAGTCGGGGGCCCATGCTCCTCAGCAGCAGCCCATGCACAGAGGCCCCACAGTCGAGGCTGCTTTCCCGCTCGCGACCGACTGGCCCTCCCTCCCCCCTACCACTCCGGCTATCCTACCAGAGCAATCAGCAGGCTCGATTGCCGCACAATGCTGTGTAAAGCAGCCAGGCCCGGCGGCAGGGAGCGGAGAGACTCTAAAGCACGTCTCTCATGTCCGCCATCTTGGCCACGTCCCAGCCCATCTATGCATTTAAAGAGAAAATACAGACTTAGTGAATTGACCCATCAAAGGGGGTTGAGAATGATTGCCAATGAGATTGGAACTTAGAAGCAAATATTATTTGTTGCAATTTATTCCAAAGTCTTTGGAATAGGCGGGCAAGGTAAGTTTAGGAAATGTGGAATAGTTAGGATGGTCCACGATACTAGTCTACTACTATTCGATCTGACTTAGGAAAGTTCAATGTTATTGACTTATTGCAATTGCTGTTTCCTGTCCAAAAATCTTTTAGGAGAGATTATTTATTTACCACCAATTATTTTTTGGCTCTTTAATTATGTCTTACATCAGCATCCAGGGGCAAGAGGTCGTCCGAGGTGAGTGTGGGAGCTGGAGGTGCCTCCCAGGAAGAATGCTCCTCGGCCGGTGGCTCTGCTGGCCCCAGTAAGTCCTCCTGTGGTTAATATTTATATATATTTCCCTAACCTTTACTGCTCCTTACTTTGAACTATTTTGTACCTGTTTCCTAATTTTATTTTTTTCCCAAATCCTCTTCGATCTATCCGTAGCACAAATCTTGTTATCCCTGCATTATCCTATTTACTAGGCTATTTTATATTTCTAGTGTCTGTATTTTATCTCAGGGTGACAAATGCAAAAAGAACAATTGATGGACAGAATGCAGAACAATGTCATACATTCACCCCAGTACAGAGATCTGGGCCTAAATCCATTGTTTTTTTGCTCACCATGCCATTCCAGTTTGGACCCAGCCATATGCAAATCAGTCTTGACCCTGCGCCCAATGGGAACAGTCCAGCCCGAACTGGCAGGCCAGGTCCTCTCTGGACTGGAAACAAGCATTCTAGGACCGGTTTCGGGCTTTCAGCCCTCATCAGCCAGGATAGCTTGACTCCAGTGGCATGGAGAGCACGGGACCCACGTCTGGGAATACCTATCCCACTCGGGGTGACAAATGCGAAAAGAACAATTGATGGACAGAATGCAGAACAATGTCATACATTCACCCCGTCCATCATCTCCTTGTGTTTGCTTTGTTCGCCTAAGTTGGCAGGGTATGCCCAGACGTGGGTCCCTTGCTCATTTTGCCACTGGATTCAAGCTAGCCTGGCTGATGAGGGCTGTTAGCCCAAAACCGGTCCCAGGATGCTTGATTCCGGTCCAGGGAAGCCATGGCTTGGCAGTTCAGTCTGACTGTTCCCATGAGGCACAGGGTCAAGACTGATTTGCATATAGCTGTCTCTGAACTGGGGTGGCAAAGTGAGCTAAAGAATGATGATGGAATCAACCCAGATCTATGGTTGGGGGTGAGTGTTTGAAAAGTTTCAGTACTCCGTCCATCATCTCCTTGTGTTTGCTTTGTTCGCCCTAAGTTGGCAGGGTATGTCCAGACGTGGGTCCCTTGCTGACTTTGCCACTGGATTCAAACTAGCCTGGCTGATGAGGGCTGTTAGCCCGAAACCGGTCCCAGGATGCTTGATTCCGGTCCAGGGAAGACATGGCTTGGCAGTTCAGTCTCGACTGTTCCCATGAGGCACAGGGTCAAGACTGATTTGCATATAGCTGTGTCTGAACTGGGGTGGCAAAGTGAGCTAAAGAATGATGATGGATTCAACCCAGATCTGTGACTGGGGGTGAGTGTTTGAAAAGTTTCAGCACTCCGTCCATCATCTCCTTGTGTTTGCTTTGTATTTTATCTCAAACTGCCTCTGTCTGTACTAGTCTGTCTGTCAGCTTCCTTTCTTCTGGTTTTTCAGTCAACTTTCCCTCTCCCCTTATATATTTTGTGGACTGCCTAGTGGTGGCACTGTAAGACTCAGAGGACCCATTGGTCATCACCAATTCCTACTACTAGTACTAGTACTACTACTCTGCCGTGCAGATTGCATGCCCAAGTAAGGTATTCTATGCATGTTTGTTGAGATGAGAAGGCTTTCTTTTACTTTCTCATGCTCAATCAGTAAAACGAGAGAGTGGCCCTGGTCATGTTGTGTCTTCTTATCTAGGCCTAGTATCATTAGCAGCGGTTGGTGGTGAACTGATTATCGTGTGTCATGGCTGGAAGTAAGTATGAGGAGGAGGACAGCACCATTATATTTGCCAACCAAGAAGACCTTATGTCCGACTGTCCGCCCAGTTAGCCACTCTTATTTCTGTTCAAAAACTCATTTTCACCAATAGCTCTAGCCACTCAGTCCAGTCCTTTACAGGTTGTCTTCTTGAGAGACTTTTCACAAATTGCCACCAACAAAATGCCCAACAGGATATTTTATTATACTGTCTGTACCTGAATCTAGTGATATGTGTGGTGTATGTATTTTCAATTTTGCTACAGAAACAAATTATTAGGGGGACGCATATATGGCATCAAGCAAATATGTGATGTTTTTTCTAGCTGCACCGACCACCGGTGCCGGGTCCAGCGGGGACGGCAGCGCTATCCTAGGAGCGGATGCGGCAGCTGCAGGGGGTAAGCCAGCTGCAGTGGCGGACAGTGGTAAGTAATATTGCTTGCTTATTGATAATTTATATCCTCGCTGCAAGGGTGTACACTGTAGTGTTGAGACTATGGGGCCTATTACTATTACAAGGAGGAGGAGCAGGAGGCGGTGGCAGCAGCTGCAGCCTCCTATGCCCTGGGCCCTAGCAAGGCCCCTGTGCCTCCGGTAGTATGGCGCCGAGGTCAGGCAGCCGCATGCCGTCATTCAACCACTGCTGCTCCCTATAGATTCTATAGAGCCTTTCAGCACCGCATGCTCCAGAGGACAGCACGCATAGAAGCCAGGATGGAGGAGTGTTTTTGACAGGTTGGAGAGGCAGCTCCTGGCCCACCGCTAGGTCTCTCTTGCCTGTTTTTTAATCTTTTGCTTGGTGGGTGGGACTTGTTGGGGAGAGGATGGGAATGTGGGGGTTGGGGAAATCTTGGCGTTTTTTACCTATTTATTTATGGACATTTGATTTATGGACAATTACGTTTTTTGGACTATCTTTACTTTGGACATTGGTTGGGGTTAGGGAGAGGGGCGAGCCAGGTGTTGTGGGTTTTCTAGTTTATATTTGTTAGGAAAATACATTTTTCAGCTATACATATGATATAAATCTTTTTGGGGGGGGTTACTCTTTTACTTCGCACTGTTTCCTTTGCCGCAGACCCGCAGACAGTTTTTAAAATCTGCTGATAGTGTAACACACCAACAGATAATTATGCGGTACTCTCACTTTTCCTACTACTCAATCCTCCTAGACTCTGCAGTCTGCAACTATATTAACCCCTAAGGACTCGAAGGGGGTGTGGGGGTGTGAATACATTTTCCATTGTATATAGATTATTGCAGCTCAACAGTGAATAACCACCTACTACAAGTAACCAGGACTTGTCCGCTGTGCACAATTGCTTTTGGTCATTACCAATGAATTAACTCATGAAAGTCTTTCAATAAATCTTCCAAAACTTTATCGATAAACAATTTGTTTCAACAATCTAAATTAATACTGTTTTCCAGACGTTTTTAAAGCTTTTAAATCATTTTTACTGGATGTAAACACATTCCTTCATGGTGTACAATCACTTTATACAAAAATCAACACATAGAAGCTTCAAATTCATTTCATTTCAGAAGTGCCCAATGCATTTCGGGCCATTGGCCCTTCTTCAGGGGCCTCAAATCTACAAAATACATAAACATAAAGATATATTTAGATGATTGATTTACATGAAATCGACTTTCTGTGCATGAACATTTTAACTAAATCCCAACAATATATGCAAATACAATGCCTCTTCCCTGAAGAACGAATAAAGAATAAAGAATAAAAAGAACGAAGCTGAGAATGAACACAACAACACGAAAAAGAAAATGCCAAGATCAGTGCCACACATACACAACCTGCAAACCGATATATTTATTATACTACCACCTCTCGTGTATTATAATAACCAAATAAAAAACATACTTACACTCGCAACGTAATCTTCAGAAATAACTAAAAAAAAACAAAGACAGATTGATACCAAATCAAAACAAGAAGTTCTCCAATTGAGAAAAAACTTATTCCTTATACCTCTTAATGACAAATGCCGCACATCAAGCATTTGTCATTAAGAGGTTTTGAATAGAGAACGCTGGTGTTGAAGCAGGTAAGAAGATTGAGCTTCTGACTATGAAGTGTAGGTTTTCGTTGTTTCTATTTGTTCGCACTGATTGAATCACGTCATTGTATTTTGCAGCATATTTGAACTAACTCGGGAGTAAGGTTCCTCGATACATCAAGGAAGGTGGGTAGACTGTAGGTATTAGAGGAATAAGTTTTTTCTCAATTGGAGAACTTCTTGTTTTGATTTGGTATCAATGTGTCTTTGGTTTTTTAGTTATTTCTGAAGATTACGTTGCGAGTGTAAGTATGTTTTTTATTTGGTTATTATAATACACGAGAGGTGGTAGTATAATAAATATATCGGTTTGCAGGTTGTGTATGTGTGGCACTGATCTTGGCATTTTCTTTTTCGTGTTGTTGTGTTCATTCTCAGCTTCGTTCTTTTTATTCTTTATTCTTTATTCGTTCTTCAGGGAAGAGGCATTGTATTTGCATATATTGTTGGGATTTAGTTAAAATGTTCATGCACAGAAAGTCGATTTCATGTAAATCAATCATCTAAATATATCTTTATGTTTATGTATTTTGTAGATTTGAGGCCCCTGAAGAAGGGCCAATGGCCCGAAATGCATTGGGCACTTCTGAAATGAAATGAATTTGAAGCTTCTATGTGTTGATTTTTGTATAAAGTGATTGTACACCATGAAGGAATGTGTTTACATCCAGTAAAAATGATTTAAAAGCTTTAAAAACGTCTGGAAAACAGTATTAATTTAGATTGTTGAAACAAATTGTTTATCGATAAAGTTTTGGAAGATTTATTGAAAGACTTTCATGAGTTAATTCATTGGTAATGACCAAAAGCAATTGTGCACAGCGGACAAGTCCTGGTTACTTGTAGTAGGTGGTTAGTCATATGAGCGTGGTTTTTAGACTATACGCGCATCTGCTGTAGCACGCTTTCAAAAAGAACGAAAAGTAGCGTTATAAGAATTTGTGTTTTATCTATTTATCAAAAGTGAGTGCTTCTCTACAGTCACTCTAGCTCAACAGTGAATACCACACATTTCTTCTCTTGCCTGTGATTAGGCGAAGCAATGGCTGCATGGTTTCCCGAGGTATCATGGTGGTGGTAGTAGACAGTAGCAGCATGCTAGCGAACTAGTCGAATACTAGTGAAACCAACAGATCCAGAAGCGAGGTTCCACTCCCTCCTAGCCAAACTCAAACTGTAGGATGAGGAATATTCATTGTAGGAAACTAATTACATTGAAATAAAAACTGAGTTAATGCCGTTTTATATGCAAGCTTTTCAAAATAAATGAGACAGTCACCAAAGGGAGACTAGAATATGACTAGTAGAACACAAGAAGAAGAACGAGCAAACATGATAAGCGATGCTAAAGTAAAACAAATAATCAGAATGGTGAGCTAATAAAAGTTAAAAAATGTAGTCGACTCAAGCTATGAAGTGGACAAGCATAACTTTAGTGCTGGAAGGATGATGATGCTTGCAATTATGAATTATGTTTCTCTGAAAAAAATGTCAATATCAAATACTGTGCATGGGTGGGCAGTCTAATATGTACCATAATACCACTACAGGCTATACTTAGAGCAGAAGAAGATCCTCGCCCTGCCTTGTGTTGGTGTTGCTTTCACCACATCCACCCCACCAAGCATGATCAATTAATGGTGTTCATTTTATTTAGTCACACCTCAATAAATCAGACAGCCCGAGGGAAGAGGGTAAGGGGTTAGAGGAATGGATGGGAATGGAGGTTTGAGGGAAAGGTTTGACAAAGACAAACACTACACAAGGACAGCATTCATCTTGGCAGCCGGCCATCATAAATCTGTTATGGGAGGAAAAGGAAATGCATGCATTATGAAGAATACTAGTACAGGTAAACCAAATCAAATTGTCCGTCTGCCCCCAGAGAGACCCAAGTTACCTTATGTTCTGTTGTACCAACCTGTGAAAGATACTTAGTAAATAAAATAAAAATATCTGTAGGAGTCAAGTAAATAAACATAAACAACACACACCATTCTAATGATTAAAGAGAAAAAATTATACTGTATTGCCAAATTGAGAGTTGCATCTGCATTCCTCTTGGACTGTCCATCAATCTTGGGTGCCTGGCGGATGCGGTTCCGTAAGGTAAGTATGAGTATGTGATATTGTTTTTCCAGTATGGCACTGGGTAAAGGGCCTGTGGGAGATTAAAAAACAAAAATGAAACTGAAGAATCAAGGAGAAAAGTTTAACTGCATGAGGAGTCCAACAAGAAGACTCAGAGGTACCATGGATAAATGTCTGTTTCCGGCAGTTACCTTCAACAGCAGGCCCCCACCCAACCACCACTTAGCTTCAAATTTGAGCTAGACAGCACTGAGTACACACACACCCAGCAACATAGCATTTTCCCAATCAAGTAAAAAATCAACGCACTGCTGTCAGTCACACCACTCACCACCACTACACAGACTTGTGTAGGTCTGATGTTGTTTACATTTAGGCCACTTCAAAGTCATCATCATCCAAATCAGTTGTTTTCAGTGAATTTGGAAACTTCCATCTTCTTCTGGTGGCAGTTCTCGAAGTTGTCTAGTCATGCTTACGCCCACACCATGAGTCATTCTATCTTCTCTGATCCTCCTGAGTCTGATTTCTAGTATGGTGTCTGTTGGACTTAGTCCTTTTTGCAGTGTCATCACTGAACTTTTTGACTTCATCCTGGTATTTTTTCTGACCTGGTGTTGGTGGTTTTAGGACTCTGGGTACTTTATCACTGCTGTTCAGTGTTAAAGTGCATGTGCTCTCTATGGTAAACGTGGTAAGATTGGTCTACACCTGTTTGGCGTATTTAATTTACCTATCAGTCCCTTGTAAAGTGGTATCTTATATACCCAGGGCCAGTAAATTAAATGCTACTGGTGGGCTTGCAGCGCTGCTTGCGCCACCCACCAAAGTAGCCTTTCAAAACTGTCTCAGGCCTCTGCCATTGCAGGGCCTGCACACACAGTTTACTGCCGCTGTGACGTGGCACATAAAGTGGGTGCCACGTCTGTGACTCCCCTTTTACTACATATCAGTAACCCATAAGGTAGGCCCTAGCTAGCCCTATGGGCTGGATGCGCTGTAGGTAAAAGGTAGGACATGTGCCTTAACTGTGTGGCATGTCCTGGTAGTGACAAACAGCCATTTTGGTTTTTCACTACTGTGAGACTGTCCTCTCAGAGGAATGCATTGGGGATTCCCTGATACGTGTTTCAGTGGTAATTCCTGACATGAGAGGAGTAGCGTGGTCAAGTTTGGTGTGTTTGGAATAGTGGTAATAAATGCTGCGTAATGGTGTTCGCAGATTTATTATCACTATTTTAGAAGTGCCACTTTTAGAAGTGGGCATTTCTGTGTGCTATGTGTCTTTGTGCCTGCCTGATGTGTATTGCATGTCTGGCTCAGGATGACAGGGGTTGGGGAGGTGCAGTGGCTCCAGAGGGGCTGGTTGAGTCAGCGCTAGGCTGAATAGGCAGATCTGCATTTGGAGTAGTGGGAGGAGTAGCACCTGACCATGAATAGGACTGTGCCTGCCTTCCACAATGCTGGCTCCGCCCCCTGTGGTGCGTCTAGGGCCAGAGCCTGCACTAACAATGAGCGTTTTTTGTGCACTGTAAAGATGTTTCTAAGTGCCCCCCAGAACTGGTTTGGACCGGGCACAGATCCATGTGCCAGGGGGAGAACAAAGACATTGCTGGGATAAATATTGGGGCTGTGACCCCATGGAAGGGCTGTTGGTGCTTACTTGAACTGAACAGGAAGGACAGCAAGGACTGCTGTGTGCCAGGAGGAACCGCCGTTTGGAACTACCTGCTGCCTGCTGGGTAGCTGAAAGGACTGCCCTCTGCTGAGGGCCCCTGCGTGCTGGCCTGCCTGTGCCCCTTTCCTTTGCCCCTGTGCTGGGGGAACTTGTAGCGCTGGGGAGTGCTCTTCTCATCTGTGACCTGAGCCCCAAGTGGGGGCTCACACTTCCCTAAAGCGTCTGGAGCGCTTCGTTGGTTTGCGCTCAAGAGTGGTTGTTTGCCCTACAGCAGGGAAGAGGCAGTGCGGCCCTCTCCTCGATTGCCTGCCATTGGTCCTGCAGCCGGGGCTCTGCTACGTTGCCCCGGACTGCGAAAAAGTGCATAAGCAGCACGGAATCCCAGCCTGGGATGTCCCTGGTGACGTCCGGAAGGGGCGGAGCCCACCACACCCGGAAGGGACCGGAGCCTCGTGGGCTCTAGATGATAGGACGGTGGGGGTTGCATCGTAGACCCCACAACCCTGTTGGGCTCCCCCCTTGAAGCGGCGCGGTGGATGAGGCTGCTGGGAGAGCCAGTGAAAGAAGAGAACCGCTGCAGGGAAAGAGCCAATCCCCGCGTGGCCCTCAGTGACGCTGCAAACCCCGCCCTCCCTGAGGAAGCCGGAGCGGAAGCTAGAAGGAAGGCAGCGGTCGCGGAAGGGGCGGCCTCATCACATCTGCCCTTCAACCCACTGTGAGTAGTGGGGCCTGGGTCTGTCTGCCTACCACTTGTGTGCAAGCAGGGTGGCAGAGGGAGGTCGCCCTGCCAAAGTGGACAGTGTGTGTCCCCCTATACCTCCGCACTACTGGGGAACACTGGATTGTGGTACTGGGACGGGGCGAGACCTCGACAGAGGCCTCCAGGTCCCACCGGAGAAAGGATCTCCACAAGCATTGCTGCATTCCCGACAGTGTCGCAGCTGCGCCGCATGGTCGCGGGCAGCTGCACTCCTGTCTGCTGTTTGGGGGCATTGTTGGTTTAGGCAGCTCGGGTGAGACCTCAACGGAGGTTCCTCATTAGCATTGCTCCGCATTCCCTGCGGTAGGCAGGCAGGTAGCCCCAGAGTCTACGAGGGAAGTCAGTTTACTGTGGGCATAAGGTTAGCCCCCTATGCGTCATAATGGTGCGCTGCATATGCCTAAGGTGGGCATGATGTGCTGATGTAATGTGTGCCCTCTGAAAGGGGGTATGGTGACATGCTGATGCTAATGCCTAATATGGTTTACTAAGTGTACCTTACCAGTAGTTACTGGTTGTTTTATTTTCACTATCTGTCAGTTCTACTGGTTCTGACAGTGGCCTGATTGGCCCTGTAATGTATATAATCCCTTGTAAAGTAATACCTAGTGCCAGGTGGCACAGTGTATATATGTGATTACATTCTAATATGTTTTATGAGTAATACAAAGTCTATTTTTATATAACCTTGTGCGGAGTTTCTTTTTGTGGTGTGTCTAGTGTGTCGCTGCTGTGTGTGTGTGTTGCACAAACACTTTACACATTGCCTCTGGGATAAGCCTAACTGCTCTGCCAAGCTACCAAGGGGGTGAGCAGGGGTTATCTTCAGCATGTAACTTCCTTGCCCTGACTAGAGTGGTGGTTTCTGCCTGGCTTAGGCGTCTGCCCTAGCCAACCAGAAATCCCATTTCTAACAGTGTCCAACTCCATACCAACTCTGTCCCAAGTCCCGACTCAAAATGTAATAGATCGGCCTGTAGTAGTACAATTTTATTGCTGAACAACAAGGGAAAGATTGAGTCACTTTTTGTGTAGACTAGATTTGTGTTTGCAAACTTTGCATTATCTAAGGGACTGGTCGGGTCTGAGTCTTTGAGGAGTATAAAGCATAAAACAATAAAACAAAGCAGTGTGGACTGTGGAGTGGACCCACTGAAGGAGTCTCACTATCCTATCTCTCAAAGGGGAAGAAAAAAAAATAACCTTCAAGGGAAAATTATTGATCAGCCGTCGGTAGGCCACCAATTTTGTGAATCTCAATCAGTACTAACACATTAAGCATAACAAACAAACACCCAGTCTCCCACTACCTGCCACCAGATCCTTGTGACTGGGGGTGAATGTTTGCATTGTCCAGCATTCCGTCCATCAATTGTTTCTTTTGCATTTGTCGCCCTAAGTGGGAAGGGTATGCCCAGACGTGGGTCCCGTGCTCACTACACCACTGGATTCAAGCTAGCCTGGCTGAAGAAGGGTGATGCCCTGAAACCGGTCCCAGGATGCTTGTTTCCGGTCCAGGGAGGACCTGGCTTGGCATTTCGGGCTGGACTGTTCCCACAAGGAACAGGGTCAAGACTGATTTGCATATGGCTGGGTCCAAACGGGGGTGGTGTGGTGAGCAAAAGAATGATGGATTTAACCCAGATCCTTGTGACTGGGGGTGAATGTTTGCATTGTCCAGCATTCTGTCCATCAATTGTTTCTTTTGCATTTGTCGCCCTAAGTGGGAAGGGTATGCCCAGACGTGGGTCCCGTGCTCACTACACCACTGGATTCAAGCTAGCCTGGCTGAAGAAGGGTGATGCCCTGAAACCGGTCCCAGGATGCTTGTTTCCGGTCCAGGGAGGACCTGGCTTGGCAGTTCGGGCTGGACTGTTCCCACAAGGAACAGGGTCAAGACTGATTTGCATATGGCTGGGTCCAAACTGGTGTGGTGAGCAAAAGAATGATGGATTTAACCCAGATCCTTGTGACTGGGGGTGAATGTTTGCATTGTCCAGCATTCCGTCCATCAATTGTTTCTTTTGCATTTGTCGCCCTAAGTGGGAAGGGTATGCCCAGACGTGGGTCCCGTGCTCACTACACCACTGGATTCAAGCTAGCCTGGCTGAAGAAGGGTGATGCCCTGAAACCGGTCCCAGGATGCTTGTTTCCGGTCCAGGGAGGACCTGGCTTGGCAGTTCGGGCTGGACTGTTCCCACAAGGAACAGGGTCAAGACTGATTTGCATATGGCTGGGTCCAAACTGGGGTGGTGTGGTGAGCAAAAGAATGATGGATTTAACCCAGATCCTTGTGACTGGGGGTGAATGTTTGCATTGTCCAGCATTCTGTCCATCAATTGTTTCTTTTGCATTTGTCACCCTAAGTGGGAAGGGTATGCCCAGACGTGGGTCCCGTGCTCACTACACCACTGGATTCAAGCTAGCCTGGCTGAAGAAGGGTGATGCCCTGAAACCGGTCCCAGGATGCTTGTTTCCGATCCAGGGAGGACCTGGCTTGGCAGTTCGGGCTGGACTGTTCCCACAAGGAACAGGGTCAAGACTGATTTGCATATGGCTGGGTCCAAACTGGGGTGGTGTGGTGAGCAAAAGAATGATGGATTTAACCCAGATCCTTGTGACTGGGGGTGAATGTTTGCATTGTCCAGCATTCCGTCCATCAATTGTTTCTTTTGCATTAACCACATGAATCATCACATCACAACAAACAATGATCATTCAGCGTGCAATGCATGCTAGGATTTACTTGTTCTTCTGGTGTGCTCACCGTGATCGATTGGTGGTGCATTGCAGAATGCAGATCCTCCATTTGTTCATGAAGCGGAGAATTGCCAGTGTCAATTTAATTAGAATAATGTCACATGCGTGGCTGACCTTCTAGGGTAAAAAAAGGATAGTTAGTCATGGCCAAAGTTGGAGGCAGGTACATATTTGTTTGTATTCTCTTTCCAATGTCTGGCTTGAGGGAAATGGCTTTGGAGGGTGAGTTGGGACTTCTTCGCTGCACACAGTTGCAACTCCAATCCGGCAGTAAAATATGTCTGAGAGTAAGACGCTGGGGATGAATTGGTCAACCAGAAACACACAAATAGTTATTTTATTTTTGGCGTCAAAGAAAGAAAGAAAGCCTACTAGTTAGGGAAGTAGAGCTTGCACTCAAACTCTGGTCGTTCACCCAGAAGTAGGTCATCTAACACACTACTTCCATGACCTGAGTCTCCATCATCTTCCTTCTGTGGTACATCAGGTATGGTGTAATATAGTGGTATAAAGTGCTGATTAATTTTGATCATGGTTAATCTCCCCACGCTTTGGAGCGAGAGACTGGTTCTTCTTACTGTAACAATGGCACCAGCAGCACTGAAAACACGCTCAGTGGAGACACTGGGAAGAGGGCAAGCAAGATTGTATATTGCCAGGAAGTGGAGCCATTGGCTCCACTTCCCATACCAATACACCAATGGGTTTTGATTCAGGTAAACCTCTGTTGTGTCATCCAGATAGGCCTGGACCATTCACTCAATTTTCATTGCTGATGCTCCACTTTACTCAACCTCTTTTGCTTTCGTCTCTGCACTGGACTTAAGCCCAACAAGTAGAAACCACTCAGTTGCGGATTTGGAGGCAGATGCTCCTGGTCTTGCTGTAGATGATGTTCTTGTTGTTGGTTTTGGCTGCTGTGAGTCAACAGCACTGCCCTCAGGCTCTGAACCTGCAGGCTGCACCACAGGTTTTATACCATGGAGTAGTAGGCCTCTAATTCCCTGCGTTCTTTATCTAGCTCTCTGCTTTGCTCAGCTATCCATGTTTCGTATTTTCTAACATTACCGTCTGAAAAAGGAATGAAAGTGGACAGTAATGGTTTGTACCGTGGATCAAGAATTGTGGCACAGATGTAATCTTTGGAGGACACAATGTCTCTTTGCACCCTTGTATTAGCAGACAAGCTCGCCATCAAGCCATACACATCTTTGTTTTCCTCCATGCCTGTGTTCATTGCAGACACCTCCTTTAGCTGTTCCTGTAGCATGTGCAACAACGGGATTGCTTGACCCATGGTACGGTCCTCTTTGCTGACTTCCCATGTGAAAACCTTAAAAGGAAGCAGCAACTCTGTCAAGAATTTGACTTGGCCCTCTTGGTCCATCTCAATGATCATGCCGTTCATAGTTGCATCCCCTGTTTGCATGACATATTCATTGATAGCTCTGTACTGCTCAAACAGGCGTTCAAGCATGTAATAAGTGGCGTTCCAGCGTGTTGGCACCTCCTGTATGAGTGCTTTAACTGGCATTCTATTATCATGCTGAATGACCTTCAGCTGTTCTGGGCTTTAAATGAATGCCTGAAATGAGTGCAGATTCTTCTGCAGGTGGACAGTAAGTTGCTTACTTGGTCTTCTTTTTTGAGAAAGTCCTGTACAATGATGTTGATGCAGTGCGCCAAACACAGGGCCCTGAAATAACCACCATCAGCCATGGCCTTAACTATATTACTGCCTTTGATGGTGGCAAAAAATCCAATCTTAAGCCCTCTTGTGAGCAGCTATTCAAAGACCTTGTTGGTAAAGTCTTTCAAAATCTTTGCAGCTGTATCGGATTTCTCCATTGCGAAAATCACCACTGACGCATGTTTCCGAGCATCATTAACAATCTCTGCAGTGTCAACACCTGCAGATTTTTTTTCTCTAGCCCCCACAAAAGAGATCCAGTGTGCATTGATTCACATGTAATCAGTTGCTTGGCAACTGGTCCACATGTCTGTTCTCAGGTGGATACTGTGGACAGCACTCTGCTGCAAAGCTTGTCCAAGCAATTCAAGCACATCATGATATTGTGCTGGAACAGCAACTCTGGCAAAATAGGACCAGCTCGAAACCTTCCATTTCGAGCAGATGGCTGCCATGGACTCAAGAAAACGCACCCCTATAACAAAAGAAAAAGGGAGGAGGTCCAACGCTAACATTTTAGCCACCTTGGCGTTGTACAAACTTGCCGTTGGGTGGTTGCATTCATACTGTCCCTCTGGCCTAAACACGGCAGGAATAGTAGCCTGAATTTTTTTCTTCCCTGATGCCACTGATGCAGGTGACTTCTTGAGAGCAGGGGGTGGTAGGCTCAATGTGCTTTTCGGTGGGGCAGTCACTGTCCTTTGTTGCCTTGGTGTCTCGACCTGAGTCTTTTGCCATTGCGATGTTGCTGATGTGGGCGATACTACTGCACTGCTGGGGAGAGGGCTGCACTGCTCAATGAAGATGTCTTCCTCTTCTTCACCTTCCACTGTGATCGGATCAGATTCGGATTCCCTGCTCAGCCAGCTTTCTCCTCTTTCACCAACAACACTTGCAGTTTTTTGGCTGCTAATGTGCGCCTCCCAATGGATCGTATGGTGCTTTCTCAAATGGGTTGTTTGACCCCTGGTACCATAGTTTGTACCAAGCTTACTCCGACTAACACTTGCTCCGCAAAGGGAGCAAATGGCAATGTTTGCCTCCTTCTGGCTAACTGAACAGAAGTTGCAAACTGGGGAGCTCAACTTTCTGACGCTGGTGGCACTGCCAATGTCAGATGAAGTGGCGGCGGTAGGTGGGCGTTTTGACATTTGACTCTCTGCAGTTCCTACTTCTACTGAGGTGGTTGTGGATGTAGGTCGCTGGCGGGACTTTGCAAATATGGCAGCTGGCGGTGGTTGGATCTGTGGTGCCACTTCCACATCCCCCCTGGGAAGTTTGGATGGGGCAACATTGGTCTCCACTGGGGCAGGGCTAACATCCATAATGACTGGCTCGTTGTCATCCTCCTCTTCTACATCTGCCTCCATAACTCTATGGCTTTCTGGAACCTTTCTTTACCCTAGCCTCGTCTGAGCCATCTTGTGGCGTGTCTCACTCTCAGACTGAGGTGGGAACGAAGTAGTGTCTGGATCATCAGAAGGGGGGCTTGAAGAAGAAGATGATGCTCCACTAGCCCTCCTTCTTCTAGCTGAAGATCTTGAAGACAATTGATCTTCTGGAGCAGATTACTCTGCTTCCTCAGCATGAAGCTCAATCTCTTGAACTGCTCCTACTTCGGGAGGAACTAATATTGGCAATTGTGGCTTTTGTTCTTGTTGTTGTCCACTTCTCTGAGTTTCCTGGAACAATTGGGTACTACTTTGCGATAGAGATAAGTCATGTCAACATCACTGCTCATGGGCGATGCCGTGATTGGACTTGCTGCTTCTGTGACAGACATGGGCTTAGGCCTAAATTGGGGTGGATCCACTTATTTTGTGGTGCCGCTCCCAGCTTGCTCCATAGAGGACAGTGTGCCAGGCACAGCTGTTTCTTTTTCCCAAAAACATTTTGGGCGACATACCAGTGGTGGTGGTGGTAAGCTCCTTCTTCTTCTCACTGGCCACTTTCTTGGTAGCAGGTTTAGCACCTTTCTTTGGGGCCATTTTGATTCTGAAGCTGTCAGTTATCAGTGGCACTTAGCTTCACAAGTTGAAGAGATGTCTGATGTGTGGGTCATTCACGCATCACGCCGTGCACAGGTCTACTTTCTGGCAGTACTGTGGGTAATATTGTCTCTTGTTGTCTTGTCCTGCACCTAAAAGAAAAGAAGCAAGATGGACATCAGTGAAACGTTGCATCGTTGCTGTACAATTTGTAGTACAAACAAAAACAATATCATTTAGTGTGGTCTCTGGTCACTCCCTTAATTAACAATACAGTGAATATCTATTCGCAAAACGGAAAACCACACTAACATAAACTTTCATGGTGACTAACTGCACACTCAGGAAGAATAAGAGAGAACAAAAACACAACAACATACAGATGAAACTGTTTGCTTTATGTGCGTCACATGAAGTCACTCATGTGTGATGTGGCACTCACGAAGGTGCAGCTGACAAATGACAATGGAAGGAATAATCCTTAGACAATGAATGCTGTTGTGCATCTATAGCAGATATGGGGTTGATTGATGCCAGATGTAGTGGAAAATGGTGTGAACCCCCCA
The DNA here is from genome assembly GCA_963921515.1 of Calotriton arnoldi. Taxonomy (NCBI): domain Eukaryota; kingdom Metazoa; phylum Chordata; class Amphibia; order Caudata; family Salamandridae; genus Calotriton; species Calotriton arnoldi. The sequence goes on from CAWUFW010000579.1 coordinate 3,878,781, forward strand.
ATTCTTTTTATTATAAATAAAAAAAAAAAAAAATTAAATATAAAAAATAATTGACCGATTAATTAAAAAAATTGTAAATTAAAAAATTAAACATAAGTGATGTAATCCTCAAAGAAATTATAATAAGTTATTATTAAACTGCTATCTCATTGCTGAACCATCTATGCAGCTTACGGCAAAGGGCCGAATTTGGTTAGAAGCACAAAGTGGCTGCCAGCCAGTGCCACATTGTCATCAACAACAACACTGAGCAGCAAGGCATTCATTGGGAACAAAGAGAAGACATGCAGGCCTATGGCAAAAGCACACTGGCTGCCTCCACAAAATGGCCACCAGCCACATGGTCACAACAACAACAACCAGCAAGAAGGAATGGCCACAACAAAGAAAACATGCAGGCCTATGGGAAAAGCGCACTGGTTGGATACACAAAATGGCCGCAAGCCACATGGTCATACAACAAGAAGCAGAAGGCCTAGAACACAGAATGCATGCAGGCCTATTGCAAAAGCACACTGGCTGCCTACATAAAATGGCCGCCAGCCACATGGTCACAAGAAACAAGAAGCAAAAGGCCTAAAACAAAGAACACATGCAGGCCTATGGCAAAAACACACTGGCAGGATACACAAAATGGCCAGCAGCCACATGGTCACAAAAAGAAGCTGGAAGCCTAGTACAAAGAACGCATGCAGGCCTATTGAAAAAGCACCCTGGCTGCCTACACAAAAATTCCGCCAGCCACATGGTCACAACAAGAAGATGGAGGCCTAGAACAAAGAGTGCATGCAGGCCTATAGCAAAAACACACTGGCTGGATACATAAAATGGCCGCCAGCCACATGGTCACAACAAGAAGCTGGAGGGCTAGAACAAAGAACGCATCCAGGCATATGGCAAAAGCACACTGGCTGAATACACAAAATGGCCGCCAGCCACATGGTCACAACAAGAGGCTGGAGGCCTAGAACAAATAACACATGCAGGCCTATGGAAAAAGCACACTGGCTGACTACACAAAATGGCCGTCAGCCACATGGTCACTCACAAGTCACAACAACAAGAGGGCAGGAGTCCTGTAAAACAAACAGCAAATGCAGGCCTAGGGACAGTCCACTGACTATACAAAATGGCCCCTGGCCAGTGGCCACATGGCATCTGGAACAAAGGCAATTTGTGGCCTATGGCAAACACACAAACACACACACTGACCAGACAAACTAGGCATGGTAAAACAGAGAAAACATCATTAATTTAGCAATGCCCAAAACAAAAATGATTGGGCTAAAAAAATGTTTACAACAACACACATCCTTCAAACTCAAAGGTATTACCCACATCGGCCTATACACTATTTGCATGAAAAAAACATGAAATACCACAATTTCATTCCAAATCCATCCATGACCTAAATGCTGTAATTACCACAGAAACAGTTGTTTCATGCACCCATGACTAGCACTGGACCTACTAGCTGGAAGGCCAATTGGCAGACTAGGCCACATAGTGAATTCAATCAATATTGCAAATGTATTAAAAAAACATGGAAAAAATGTGGTAAACTGTAAAACATTTTTCCTCAGCAAAAGAAGAAAAATAAAATGCAAAGAAATCAGTGATCACCAGGCCCCTACTGAAACAACAGCCTACCCATCACAATACATTTTAAAAACCCATTAACTGTAAAAAGACATTCAGGTGCATGGCCCCAATGAAACAAACACCACCAGGTTTTCAACTTACTTGTGAAATCTCAAATACAAAAGTCCTTAAATCCAATGGGATCTGCAGCAGACACAAAGACGGATCCTTCCAGCTCCAAATCCAAATGAAAAGTGGCCAGGAGATGGACAAAGCACTGGGAGGAGCCTGCTGGACAGAAACAGGAAGTAGTAGACTCTGGGGCACTTCCTTACAGTTGAAAAAAAGTAAAAAAAAGACTCCTCGCACTAAAAGACCATTGCCAAATGTCAATTCAAGGAGGTTTTTAACTCCAAATCATCAGTTCAGGCAGATTTTGATGCTTATCGAGGTAGAGCATCTTCCCCAGATTGCAGCCACGGTAGATCCTGAGCGTTTGGGATCACGTACAGCAGAAGACATCTGCCAGAAGTCGCTGGCGCCCGAATGACGTGTTGGCAACCTCAAAATCTCGCAGGAGCATGTGGCTGGTTATCAAATCTAGTGGCGCCCACAAGCGGCCCTGAAAATCTCTTGGGCGATTGCGAGCGCCCAGCAAGTTGCTCCCGACATTTCGAGTGCAGAGACCAAAAAAAACTCCACTCCATTGTGAAGTGCAGAGTTTAAGGGTAACTACGCATTCTCCGCAAAACAGGGAGTTGCCGAATTCTGCAAACTCCACAAATGTAGTGGGGTTTTATGCTCAGGCTTAGTGTTGACAGTAAACATTACTGATCCGCTACATATATCTAAAAGATCTCGAATACCTGAAGCACAATGTATTACAGTTCTGTCAGTCAGTAAGCGCTGGGACAAATTTTATAGTGCAGAACACATTTCCTTATCTGATTTTTTGAATTTAGTTTACTACATGGGTAAATGGAACAATACATTCAGAACAACATTTGCATAGCAGTTGACACCTGTACTGTTTTCCAACTGGTAACCTACATTATCTTCCTCATTTCCAGTTTTCTTTTCTTAACACCCTCTGAATTGTCCTTGTGTCCTATCTTTTCTTGAGCAATTGTAGTCTGTTTTATTCCACTTTGGACAGATTATTTGTTTCTCATTAGCAGGGTATTGGACTTAATGAGGAGCGCATAGACTTCTTAACTCTCGTAACTCTCTTACACAGCTTGCATCAGCACTAACTTTCTTCTCATCAAAGTCAATCAAAAACAAACCGGACATTGTTCTAATTTGTGACAATGCACTTTATTACATTCCTTCTTTAAATACAGAACTTCCAACATTAACAAAAGCTGCATCTACACTTAAACCTTATTATTTATGGATGGTTACAGCATACACTAGAGAGACTGGGAACTGGTGGTGTCCCACATATAAGTATTTCACTAGCAAAAAATGTACAAAGCATTTAAATTATGACGCAAAATTACTCAACAGTTTTTGCTCATGCGTAAATGTGTTTCCAATCCTGCAGTGTTGGATACATACTTCTCCAATGAATTCAATTTTGCTTGTAGTTTGTCTGTGAGTAGTATTGTGACTCCTTGATGTTCCGTTTTATCAATAGCTGTCATTTCCAAAACATCTTCTTTCTCCAGTTGTAGTAATTGCTCATTAAAGTTGGAACACTCTTGAAGTGTTGGTATTAAACATACTATATATTTTTGCTCTTCAATGAAATTGTACATTATTTCTGCTGCTGTAATATTAGAAGGAAATTGTTTCTTGATAAGACAAGTTTCCAAAGCATGTTTCTCCTCTTTTGATAGAACTCCTATTCTAATGTTCTTCAGTATATCTATATATTCCAAACTTGTTGCTTGACACATATTTTTCACTAGTTCCTTGTATTTGAAGTTTAACCAAATATTTGCATTGTCAATGATACCAAAGAATTAGTTTCAGTTTAATTGTTTTGAAAGCAGGTTGCCCTTTTATGGGCTAAGTTGCAGTAGGTCACCAATTACAATCAAATGCTTTCCTCCAAAGAGTACATCATAGTTTGTTCTTAAAATCTGCTTCTTTTGTAAGTGTATGAAAGCAACCATTAAGTAGGCCTGGGCGGTAAATTCCGTTCCGCTCGCGGAATTTGCGGAATTTGGGTAATTTCGCGTTCCGCGGTGAACGCGAAATTGCCCAAAATTCCGCGATCCGCAGCTTCGCGGAGTTTTTTGCTTGTTCGCGCTTTCAAAATGCGTGTTCGCAAGATATTTCTCCCCGAGCACGCAAACAGCGTTTGCGAACAGGAAAAAAGCATCGCGAACGGGCGGAACAAGCAATTCCGCGTGTTCGCTGAACTTTTGCGTGCTTGCGGAAATTTTTACCGTTTCGCTGAGCTCTGCGTAGCGCGACTACGCAAATTCCGCCCACCCCTACCATTAAGTTGGATACCATGCTGACCTCATCGATGATTAAAAGCTTCAGTTTCTTCAATACTCTTGATACCTCATGACAAGCGTCACCAGATAATTTCTGGTATTCCAGTTTATTGTCATATTTAAGAGACAACTTCAGTAGTCGATGTAGAGCAATTCCTTTAATATTATGTGCAGCTAATCCTATTGGGGCTGGTACTACATATGACAAATTTGATTATGTAGTCCACTGTAGATAACCAGTGAGAAATAAATTAGGAAAATGTTTCCAGTGCCAGCTTGACCACTGATGTATATTAATATTGGTTTGTATGAAGAACAATCACACTGTTTCTTCTCATGGAGAAATCCATGTACTATTTTATCCTTAACATCGTTGGAAATTAGTTTTTATTCATTGTGCAGTTGTTCTACTAAGTTCTCGAAATGCACAGTTTCATCTCTTGCTTGCTGTTTGCATTCTCCACTTCATTCATAGCTATAGCTGCTTCATTTTGAATTATTTGTTCTCCAAGAAGATCTTGACTTGCTGGTGCAGACCTTTGGCTGCTTTGTGAACTCTTCCTGGCTATCTCAGTAGCAATAGATTCTTCCTGTTAAATCTCATCTTTTAACATTTGCAAGTAGGTTGGAAAGACTGAACGTTGAATACTGTTATTTCACAGCATTGAACGAGTCTTATTAACAGTTATAGTATCCAAGTAAATCTGCTTTAGTATGCCACGGCTTGAAGAACTGAAAAAGTGTCAAGTAGAAAAACTCTCTTCTCCCCGGAGCCTGGCAACTAAGCTTTCTCTGGTTAATTAGATTTCCTTTGTCGTGACTCACCAAACAACCGTCACATCCAAGTACTGCATATCTTCCTTTTTCTATGTTTCTAGTTAGATTACTTCTATAAGTATAGTGCTGAAGTACTTCATAGAGACACATTTTTAGTAGATGGGGGCTCCATCTTGGGTAGTATGTGTCCAGCATGTTAGTTTTTAGAACGTCTTTACTTTTGGGATACAATTCTGCAAGGAACTGTATTTCTGAGAAAGACTTTAACACTCTATTATGACTGATGCAAGGCCTAGGCTTACCCTCACAATTCCTCTTGACTTGGAGAACAAACTTGCTGAGCTCAAGCTATCAGAGCATTTGTAGGATTCTATTTATCTGTGAGGAAGCATTTTCAAACTGAAACTGTACAATTTCTTCATGAGACTCATTTCTGCAGAAATCTCCTCCCACATCTCTTTTCACTTGGTCTTCTCTAATTTTGTTATTTATGAAGCCATGTAGTGAGCAACAGCAATGGAATTGTCTGCAACAAATTATAGATCCATATTTGCATTCCACATCTTCAGAATCACAAGGTTGTAGTCATTGATATACTCAGAAGCCTCTATTCTTCTGAGGTTGCGTGTATTTTTCAGTGATTTCCATGTCAGGGTATGTCTGACTGCAGACAAAAAGCTGTTGACGCTTCCTTCTGAGATGACAGGTGGATTTACACGAGAATCCAAAAAGACATCTTGTGTAAAATTTGCCTTTGCTTCTGTATTTGCATCGAAAGTGTCTCCCATATCTATGAGTTTAAAACAGTAGAACTTGTTGTCTCAAGCCCATGTCACCACCGTCTTTTGGAATGGCACATTTCACATGGTAACTAGACACAATATCGAAAAAAATATATAGAATGGACATAATATCGAGTACAAAATATACAATGGACAAAATATCGAATGGACATAATATAGTGGTTAATAATATCGAAATGCAGGTAAGTAATATCGACTGTCAAAATATCGAAGTACATAATATAGGCATTAAAATATATCGAATTTTTAATAATATCGAATTTTTTAAGTGTTTTGTATGTTAGTATATGTGTTAAAAGTGTATATTAGTTTTTGTAATGTATGTTTAATTTTTTTAAATTAATGAATTTTGTTATTTTATTTTTGCATAATTTAATTCCGTAGCGGGTTGTGGGTTTATAGGGGAATAGGGTGGAAGTAATTTAATTATAGTAAATTAAATAGTAATTTTTAGGATTTATTAATTATTTTTAATTTAATTTTGTGTTTTAGTTCTGTAGCGGGTTGTGGGTTTATAGGGGAAAAGGGTGGGAAGTAATTTAATTGTAATTAAGTTAAAAAAAATGTTTTATTGGCATTGATAATTAATTTATTGTTAATTAATTATTAATTGGTAATTAATTTTTATTAATTGGTAATTAATTTTTATTAATTGATTGATAATTATGTTAATTGTATTAATTTATTCTTCGTAGCGGGTTGTGGGTTTATAGTGGAATAGGGTGGGAAGTAATTTAATTGTAATTAATTATTGAAAATATTTTTGGGTATTGATAATTAATTTACTGTCAATTAATTATTAATTGGTATTTTTTTATTTATTAATTTTTGGTATTGAAAATTAATTGTTTGTTAATTAATTACTAATAGGTAATTAATTTTTAATAAATAATATTTATTGGTATTTAGAATTAATTATTAAATATTTTTTAATTGGTAATTAATTTTAATTAATTTTTTATTGGTATTGATAATTAATTTATTTTTATTAAAATATTAAATCATTACTTTCCCTAATGTTGCACTCACTGGAGTGGGAATAGTAATTTTTACCCCTACGCTATCCAACGCTTTCCCTACTGTTGCACTCTCTGGAGTGGGAATAGTAATTTATACCCCTACGCTATCCAACGCTTTCCCTACTGTTGCACTCTCTGGAGTGGGGATAGTAATTTTTACCCTCCCGCTATCCAACGCTTTCCCTACTTTTGCACTCTCTGGAGTGGGAATAGTAATTTTTACCCCTACGCTATTCAACGCTTTCCCTACTGTTGCACTCTCTGGAGTGGGAATAGTAATTTTTACCCCTACGCTATCCAACGCTTTCCCTACTGTTGCACTCTCTGGAGTGGGAATAGTAATTTTTACCCTCCCGCTATCCAACGTTTTCCCTACTGTTGCACTCACTGGAGTGGGAATAGTAATTTTTACCCTCCCGCTATCCTACGCTAAAAATATTGAATATGTTTTATTAATATTACGTTAATATATATATGTATTAAAAAATTAAAATGTATGTTTATTTTTTTTACTTACATTAATTATTTATTAATTTTAAAGTTATTTAAGTATTTTTAAGTATGTTTTAGTTAATTATATATATTATTTCATTAATTTTACATTACTTTTAAGACATTTAAAAAATTCGATATTTTGACTATATTTTTTACAACGATATTTTTGATTCGATATTTTTGCACTTACCTGTTTGTAGATAGGGATTCTATATTTTGGCATTCTATATTTTTTCCTCGATATTTTGGCAGGTCGATATTTTCCTCCTCGATATTCTGTCAGTGATCCATTTCACATACTGCTGTATGAAAGACAAGACAGAGTCATTACTGTCCAAAAGTTTGGTGCATCTTTTACCCATGACAGCACATGAATATGTGGAGCACCTCTAGCTTGGTAATCTTTATGCCAAGAGAAATCAGTTAACTTCACCAAGTAGAGAATTAGTTTTCTTGCAGATGAAAGACATCATGGCTTGAAACCTGTGGTTGAAATGTCTGCATTCATTTGCAGGGTCCAACAAGCAAAGTTCTCCTGCTGTCTTCAGAAGGATGTCTTTTATGTTTGAGTTTGCTTCTTAATAATTCAAGGGGGTCATCCCACGCAAACTCAGCCCAACTGAGTGTTAGAAACCGAGTAGGTGCACCTAGGTTTCTCAACATGCATTTCAACTCACCATGATGACGATACCAATACTCATTGGTTCCATGTTGACACGCCACCAAATTAATCAAGTTGTATTCCAGATTTTCTTTTTTTTTTTACTTTGTCAACAAATTCCCTTGCTGTGATATTTTGCAGATTCACTTCTGTCTTGAGAATGTTGTGTACTGCATAAGATGGTCCTGACAAGTCACTCTCAAATAAAAGGTGGAATATATAGGAAATACACTGGTGGAATCTACGTTCTCCTGAATATTGTCTAGTTGATCTGTACTCAGCTGCTGGTATATGTACAGGCCGGTCATTATACCTACCACCCACTCCTGTTGGAAAGAGATGCGGAAAACACAGAGCTTCTAAACTTTTCACCCATACACTCAAGGGAGCTACTCTTGCTCCTTTCATTTGAAAGAGATCAATAGCATCATTAATAATTTCTTTAGAATGCATAGGGTGGATACTGTAGTGTTCATAAATTTCTTCTGGTCAGGATTGATCCACCTTTTGAATCTGACCTCTTCATGGTAATGTATCACCCGCCATAGATGTTTTAACTTGAAGAGCACCTACATTTTTATAATAAGTATTATTTGGTACCAGATATAATGTTGTGTTTTTTTACTTTACTAACATCTACTAACTCTTGCCATATTTTTGTACTCTTGGTAGGGACACCATTGACTAGAATAATAAGTGCTTCTTCAAAATCACTCTGCACCCCTACAGTTTCAATAGTCTGCTTCAAATCAACTGGCAATTACACAACTCTACCTTGAAGACCTTTCTGTAACTCTGTTGGAGGTAACTGTCATGTCTTTGGCTCCATACAGACTATAGCTTGGAATGGATGAATAGACTGTATAAGAATTGATTCATACACATTTATGTCTTGAAGTTCTTGTGCAATTGAAACTAGTTCTAACTTGTTATGGACTGCTCTAGCTGGCATTTTATTATCCTCCAACTTATCATAACAGTACTTACATAACATTTGTTGTGTGGAACAATCAAAGCGATCCTCTACAAATAAATAAGGTGTATATTCTTGCCACTTATCTCTGTTCTCTTCTTCAGTTTTTGAAGAAACAACCACAGAACCAGTTTGACTTTTGTAGTGTGTGTCATCAACATATACAAACACAGATTGGTTTCACTGAACAGACTGTGTTAAATTTTCTAACCTCTTCTTGAAAGTTATCAGCAGTAATACGTGTGTCCTGTTTAACCCTGGGCGTAGTTCGCGTAGTAGCGCTACGCGTAGCTATGTGAAGTGCACTTCGCACTACGCAAGCTACGTGTAGCTACGCGAACTGCATAGTGCGGTAGGGAAATGCTGTTCGCACTGATTGCACAGTGCCGGATGCTTGTCCGCAATGTGCAATCATTGCAAACTGCATCTTGCACAGTGCAAGAGGTCATTTTCTGCCGCTCGAGTAGATTTGTACTCGAGCGGCAGCTTTCTCAACGCGGACTGGTAGTTTCTCATCGCGAGCGGTCGCGAGCATAAGCGACCACTCGCAATGAGAAACCTGACCTCCCCGAGTTGAGAATCTCGCCGGGAGGTTTATTTTCCATGCTCGCGATCGGCAACTTGATGTTGCTGATCGCGGACGAGGAAAAAGTCTCGCCGGGATGTTGATTTTGCTCGCTCGCGGTCGCCAACTTGACGTTGAGGACCGCAAGCAAGCAAAAAATGCCTGCTACGCTACGCGTTTTTGCACTGTGCTACGTGCAATTCGCGTAGCGCGTAGTAGCGCAAACTACGCACGCTCCGCGAGCGTAGCGTAGTACTACGCCCAGGGTTAGTCCAGTTCCACTTCACCTCTGGATACCAAGTCTTCATTTTCCCTACACTCCTTTTCAGGACCAAAGAAATGAAACTGAACATCATCACAAACCTTTTCCACCTCTGCTGCTGTACCACGCAAAAGAGATTTATTAATTTCTCCTAAACATAGGGCAGGGGTTTTAACACAGTAAAACCTCCTAACTGATGTTCGCATTTGCGAATGGTGTACAGCTAACATTCCTTGCACAGCCACAAAATTCTGTTTTCAACTTCTGTTTGGAAGCGTACATAGGAGAGATTTCAATATATCAATAGATTCCTGCTGAAGACTACAAATACTGCTACAGTCCCATTTATTTACAGGGGCCTGTCTACTTCTTCCTTGTACCTCTTCAGCTATGACTTCCTCTACATTTCTAGGTACCATCACCTCTTTTGGAATAGGGCTATCATCTTTCATCCCAAACATCATCCATATTCTTCAACTGCATGCACTAATGTGTTCTCTTGGAAGTAGCTTTCTTCCTTAAAGAAAGGCTCAGTACTGGAAGTATGTCTCCATTCACCACTAAAAACTTTGCAAACGTTACTTCTATTGAAAAATCTTTTTTTGCCTTCTTTTCCTCATAGACAACACTATTTTATCCAGTGTCCTCATTCTGTTAAGAATCAACATAAATAGCTTTCTCTTGAGAGCAAAGACCTTATCAACTACAGCCTCAACACATTCCTTTTGTCTAACAGCTTCTCTTCTTCTTTTATACATCTTTATAGTTGTCATTAGATTGTGAATTACTCTACTGCAGAACATTCTCACTCTGATTTCCTTAAATTGCCCATATCTTCTGGTTAAACTCTGCTTTTTTTGAATGATTATTCACATCATGTACTTTTTTTCCTTTCTTAGTTGATGCCAAACTTAGGGGGTCATTACGATGTAGGGCGGATCGCCACCGCCCGCATGGCGGTGGCGATCCGCCCTACATTCCCCTCCGCCCGCCACCCATTTTCCCCCGCCATATTAGTATGGCGGGGGGGACCCCGGCAGACGGAGAGACCGTCCGCCGGTTTTCCGCCGGTCGACCGGGCGGAAAAGGGGCTACATATGGTGGCGGTGTCTGCTAGACACCGCCATCCATATTAGCATGGGTGCGCCACGAAAAGGCATGCAGAGTTTGCTGTTGGGGGCCCATTGCGGGCCCCCAGGGTATTGGGGGGTGGGGGCTGCACATGGGGGTACCTATGGTACCCTCTACATTGTCATGGACAAGGTGGCAGGCACCGCGCGGTGCCTATCACCTTGTGCATGACAATGCACACAGTGCATTCCCAGCATTGTGGCGGGCGGTGCTGTGTGCACCGCCCGCCACAATGCTGGGAATGGAGGATGCCACGGTGGCGGTAGCATCCTAATCGCTGGTGCGGGACCGCCGCACCACTGGCAGCCGGTCCCAGCACCGCTAGGGTGGCGGGCAGACGAAAGTCCGCCCGCCATCCTAATAGGCCCCTTAGTTTTTTATTGCGTTCATTTTGCTGACTTTTGAGTTGTCCACATACTATTTTAAGAAATGTATTTGTTCTGTTACCAGCAGCTCTTTTCTCTATCACCACTTTTTCTACATTTTGCTTCTTTCATTTCTCAGGTGTGTCAAGATAGTATCCTTGCCTCTGTTTCTTTCTTCTCCCACTTTTTGATGGCATTATAATTGTATATAGGTAACTAGAAATTGGTGTCTGAAAACAAAAAAAAACCATAATTTACCTTTTCATTGTCTACTATGATATTACATATTTTAGATAGTTAACTACCATAATAAACAGTTCTCTTATTATAATATAGCTAACATTAATCCATTGATTTTCATGTTTATGTCTCTATGTCTTTCTATGTCTCACTGTAGCCATTAGTTTCTCACTAGCTATACTACTATATCTGTTACTGAGTTCCTGTGTATATACCTATGTTTAAAAGACTACTTCTCTGGATGGGTGACTAAGTTGTGTCAGTACTTGCCTACATATGTGAGCGAGTGTAGGAGTCCACCTGTAGCAGTGCCATGAGATGTTTAAGTAAATGTACTGGTACATGACTGTTTGTTTTTTAACCTCTATGGCTCTCTAAATGTGTGTGTAAATGGCTGAACAAATACCTCAGTGCCTCTGTTAGAGAATAGAGGTGTATGTAGGTGTGTCTGGAAATGAGTTTGATGCTGCTGCACACATAATTAGTTTCTCACTACGAGAGTGAATGTACAAGTTCCTCTGTTGCTATCTAAATGGCTGAGAGAGAATATATATTTCTTCGAAAATATGTATGTCAGTTGCATTAAGGGTGGTATACTCTAAGTAGTACTTGGCATAGGGTTATGCAAGTGCGCAAGCAACTCACTAAAATTCTTTAAAGGACATTACTCATCTTTTAAGCACAATCCACTGTGCTTTATGGCATACCTACAGCTTATCTCAGAGGTGAATTATGTGTACTAAAACCTAGGTTTAAGACTTGACAAACTGCTTTTACATGTCAAGTAAAGGTGACAGTGAGAGTGCACAGACAAGGTCTGCACTAGTAGGCCTGACCCATGTTTAAAGGACTATTTGTCTGGATGGATGACGAGGTTGTGTCACTACTTGCCTACATATCGGAGTATGTGTAGGAGTTCACCTGTAGCAATGAGAAGTTTAAGTAAATGTGCCAGTATGTCAATGTTTCTCTTAGTACCTCTATGGCTCTCTAAATGTGGATGTAAACTGCACTCTCATACAAAGCAACCATTAATAGCAACCTTTTCATCTTTGCACTCTCTGATAATGCGGAAGGCAACAAATAAAAACATATCTATCATATTTTAGTTTTGTCTAGCCACTTCTGAATGGTTATTATGTGTTAACCATTTCATGCACTTTTATAAAGAAGCTCAATATGGTAGGGTATTTGTGCCTATTCGCAACTTATATCAACCCGATAGAACCAGTAGGTCATACGTTCGCAGCACATTATAAAAGGACCATACTAATTACAAAATGATCTGCAGCAGGTGCGGTTTACTGTGCAGAATGAAAAGCATATCAAGTCTGTATTATATTTTTTTATTTTCACAAGAACCAATCATAGATCTATTTACTAATCCTTTCAAGACATTACCTAATTGTATTCACCTGCATATTCACTGCATCCAATCAAATATGTTTTTTTTAAACCAGGAGCACACCTCCATTTTAACTGCCTTTCATTTAGAAAACTGCCTTATTCAGCTCCAACCTTCTCCTGTCTGTGACTGCTGCTTCACTTCAAAATGGATTGTGGGCCACAGCAATGTCTTTTGGGCTAGAGAGGTGCAAGAAAAAGTGATACTGACAGGGACTTGTGTTTGGTTAATAAGGACATTACTTGGTTTGGCCAGAGAAGGTTGAAGTAGGATCAATTGCTGCCTTTGGTTAAAAGCATTGTGGATTCCGAACACCGTGACCTCATGATTGTGCACCGTGGTGGCAGACTAGGCACACTGACTGGGATAGGACTGTAAATACAAATGAAGGATACCTTTGCACAATTGATGGCACTTTTCTCTCACACTGTCTTGGTGTACCCCAACATAAACCAAAGGCAGAAATAGAAATGGTGAAATCAATTTTGCCCACAGATTGACAAAACCAGGAAACATGTTATTAAAACTTTTTCTGCATTCCTCAGAGACCATAAAATGTGCTTTATCTACAACAAACTGCATTTTGACATGCATGTAATCTATAGAAGTGATGGAGTACACTTCACAGAGAAGGCAACAGGGTGTTTTATCAGCAACCTGAAACTGTGCATCCTGTCTTATGGTTAGCTGTCACATACTCACAATGAACACAACTGCTCTTCACAGAGCCACCCTATTGCCCAAAATGTTGTTAATTTTCTTTATAAATATCTTTTTTTTTCAATTTATTGAATTATTTGTGACGATGTTGTGATATTCACGACATAGCAAAACAAAAGCATACATTCAATAGACATCAGCACATTCAAAATTCATAACTGTCTCTAAGTGTGTCTCTGAGTATATGTATTTGAGTTTGAGTGGAGGTGTGAGTGGGTGTATGAGCATCTGAGTGAATCTGTCAGTGGGTGAGAGAATGCATGAATCTCTAAGTGGGTCTGTGAGTGGGTACATGAGCGTCTTAGTGGGTCTCTGACTGGGTGAATGAGTTTTTGAGTGTATCTGTGAGTGGGTGTATGAGTCTCTGAGTGGGTCTGTGAGTGGCTGAAAAGGTATGTGACTGGGTGCATCAGTCTCTGAGTAGGTCTGAAAGTGGGTGCATGCCTCTCTGAGTGGGTCTGTGAGTGTGTACATGAGTCTGAGTGGCTCTGTGAGTGGATGCATGAATGTCTGAGTAGCACTATGACTGGGTGCATGATTGAGTGGGTCCACGAGTAGGTGAATGAGTCCCGGAGTAGGTCTGTGACTGGGTCTATTAGTCTTTGAGTGGGTCTGTGAGTGGAAGCATGAGTCTCTGAGTAGGTCTGTGAGTGTGTACATGAGTCTCTGAGTGGCTCTGTGAATGTATGCATGAGTTTCTGAGTAGCACTATGAGTGGTGCATAATTGCTTTAGAAACTCTGTCAGAGGGTGTATGAGAGTTTGACTGGATCTATGAGAGCATGAGTGAGTGTCCAAGTGAGGGTGTGAGTGGGTGTATAAGTATATCAGTGAATCTGTCAGTGGGTGCATGAATGTCTGAGTTGGTCTGTGAGTGGGTACATGAGTCTCTGACCCTGTCTGTGAGTGAAAGCATAAGCCTCTGAGTGGGTCTGTTAGTAGGTACATGAGTGTCTCAGTGAGTCTGTGATTGGTTGAATGAGTCTGTCCATACATCTGTGAGTGGGTGCATGAGTCTGTGTAGGTCTGTGACTGGGTGCATCAGTCTCTGAGTAGGTCTGTGAGTGGGTGTGTGACTCTCTGAGTGGGTCTATGAGTGCTTACATGAGTCTCTGAGTGGGTCTGTGAGTAGGTGAATGAGTCTCTTAATAGGTCTGTGATGGGTGCATCAGTCTCTGAGTGGGTCTGTAAGTGGACGCATGACTGTCTGAGTGCGTCTGTGAGTCCGTACCTGAGTCTGAGTGAATCTGTGAGTGCATGCATGAATGTCTGAGTAGCACCATGAGTCGGTGCATGATTGTCTGAGTAGGTCTGTGAGTGTGTACATGAGTCTCTGAGTAGCTCTGTAAGTGGATGCACAAGTCTCTGAGGAGCACTATGAGTGGGTGTATGAGTGCCTGAGTGGGTTTGTGAGTGGGTGCATGAGTCTTTGAGTGAGTCTGTGAGTGGGTATGTGAGTCTCTGAATGGGTATGTGAGTGTCTGCATGAGTATCTCAGAGGGTGTGTGAGTGGGTGCATGAGTCTGTGAGTGGGTCAGTGACTGGGCTTGACTCTCTGAGTGAGTGTTTGAGTGTGTACATGAGTCTGTCAGTAGGCATGTGAGCATGTAATTCAGTTTCTGAGTGAGTCTGTGAGTGGATGCAAGAGTGCCTGAGAGTGAGTGCATAACTGTCTGAGTGGGCCTGTGAATGCATGTGTGTGTGAGTGTCTGAGTGAGTCTGTTAGTGGGTGTGCAAGTCTGAGTGGGTCTGTGAGTGTGTGCATGCATCTCTGAATGAGACTATTAGTGGATGCATGAATATATATTGGAGTGGGTGTGTGGGTCTCTGACTGGGACTGTGAGTGCATGAGTCTCTGAGTGGGTCTGGGAGTGGGTGAATGAGTCTCTGAGTAGGTCTGTGAGTGCATACATGAGTCTCTGAGTGTCTCTGTGAGTAGATGCATGAATCTCTGATTAGCATGATGAATGGGTGCATGAGTGTCTGAGTAGGTCTGTGAGTGGGTGCATGAGTCTCAGAGTGGATCTTTGAGTAAGACCATGCATCTCTGAGTGGGTCTTTAAGTTGGTATGTGACTCTCTGAGTGGGTGTATGAGTGCTTACATGAGTCTCTGAGTGGCTCTGTGAGTGGATGCATGAGTCTCTGAGTAGCACTATGAGTGGATTCATGAGGTTTTGAGTGGGTATGTGAGTGGGTTTGTAATTGTCTGAAGGGGTATGTAAGTGGGTGTATGAGTCTCTGAGAGGTTCCGTGAGTGGTCGCATAAGTGTCTGAGTAGGTCTGTAAGTGTCTGTGTGAGTATCTGAGATGGTGTCTCAGTGGGTGCATGAGTCTCTGAGTGGGTCAGTGACTAGGTGTGTGTCTCTGAGTGAGTGGGTGTATGAGTTTGTGAGTGGGTCTGTCAGTGGGTGTGTGAGTTTCTGATTGTGTCTGTGAGTGGGTGCATAACTGTCTGAGTGGGTCTGTGAATGGGTGCATCAGTGTCTGAGTGTGTCTATGAATGGGGACATGAGTCTCTGAGTGAGTTGTGAGTGCATGCATGCATCTCTGAGTGGCATTGTGAGTGGATGCATGAATATCTGAGTGAGACTCTGTGTGGGTGCATGAGTCTGTGAGTGGGTCTGTGAATGGGTGCATGGGTCTGTGAATGGGTATGTGAGTATCTGAGTGGGACTGTGGTTGGGTGAATGAGTCTCTGAGGGTGTCTGGGAGTGGCTGCATGAATCTTTAAGTGCATCTATAAGTGAATGCATTAGTATCTGAATCTGTCTGTGAATTAATTTTTTTAAACATTTGTTGGTGCTATTCACATGGAAAAAAACATGTTTCTCAGCATAATATGCACATCAGGGGTTCCTCAAACACCCCTATATTCCTGCCATGGTGTCAGGTCAAATCTGACCTGACCCCTTATACCATTTTTTGTCATGTTGTTTGCACCCCCGGGACTGTTCCAATGACCTAAAATGGCAGCCAAAACCCTATACTCAGGTTGCAGCCAGCCAATCACAGCATTCCTGTTGGCACACACATTCCCAATGAATCGGGAAATTGTCGCAAATTAGCGTCGATCATAGATATTTAAATTTGAATTTCCTTACATTTCTCAACAACTACTTAATGGATTCACACAAAATAACTGAAAAAAATGATCTGCCAACCAAAAGCTACCTTTCTGCCAAATTCAGTGTAATTCCATCCAGCGGTTTGGGCTGTAGTCGTGTTAAAAAACTACTATGGAAATTTACATGGGAAATACACTTTTTTTTACCCCTCCTTTTTCTCGGCCCCCGCTTGACAGATAACCCCAAAACTATCCATGCAGAACAGGATTCACTGTGGCACTTTTTTTTAGACAAATTTGTGAAGATTTGTCAAATGGCACCAAAGATTTAGGCAAGTCAAAAAATGGTTTTTCTAAGGAAACATGGTCCTACTGCCAGGGCATATTACTTACCCATGCATGCAAGGCATTACACAACGAAGGGCCGGCGTACCTCAACCAACGCATGACCTTTCATCAGCCTACCAGGAAACTCAGATACAAATCCGGTGCCCTAGCTGCCACCCGTTGCACCCACCGGATAAACAGCGGAGGCCACTCCTCCTCCCATCTGTCAGGCAAGACCTGGAACGACTTCCCCCTGCACATCAGTGCCTCACCATCGCTCCAGCAATTCAGGAAGGACTTCAAGGCATGGATGTTCAGCCGATAGGAGAACAGGCAGTTTACATTAGATAGCACCTCAAGACCCTCATTCATTGATTGAACTGCAACTCCCTACTGGCAACTGCCAGTAGGTAATATATATACTACAAAATGCAATCTAAATTTATATATTATGAAAAAAACATGCAATATATAACAAAATTCTAAGCACAAAATAGGAAATAGATTGGTTCCATAAAGGAACTTACATAATCTAAATAAAACATTGAAAGTGGCAAGGGTAAACTAGAGAAAGGAATCATCATCTGTTGACCCAAGTTAAGGTTGAGGGGAAATAGGCGCTGGTGTTCAAGCGTTAAGCTCAACATCATAAATAGGGGAAATCAGCAGAGTTTGGGAAAGATCTTCCTTCGGCAAAGTCAGGTCAGGATCTGCTAAACTAAACAAGGAGTCTCACATTTCATAGACAGTAGAAGGTTCTTGAAGCTTCGTCCCACCAACTCCACCCGGTTGGACAAATCAGGGTACAGCATCTCCTCAGAGCAGGTAAATTCATTGGATAAGGAAACACACAGCTGCATGGTCATGGAAGTATCAACGATCCGTTCTGCTTCTACAGGAGGTTCTCTCTCATCCCCTTGCACTGCATATTCATGGCCAAGTTCCAATTACTATTCCCTATTCCGTCAGTTCTCATTGTAAACAAAAACATATTCTAACTAACGAAATAGACAGGACACCTGAAAATGAAAGAAAACATGGGAACAACTCAAGAAGAATATTTTATACTGAACATGAGAAAAAGACCTTAGAGAGTATCTGGTCAGGCTTAGGGCCTAGCCACAGTCAGTCATGCTTACATTAAAAGAGAAAATGGCAGTCAAATTAATACAGTTAGCAGAAGCAATACCTTTATTTCTAAAATGAATGTGTCCTTCTGTAACGAAACTGGTGCTATGTAAAGCGCTCTGATACCCGATGTCTCGGGTCTAGTTCGCGCTATATAAAACTCTAAAAAGAAATTTAAAAAATTGATTATTTAAAAGTGGCTTCAGCTATGAGTCAATATAGCCACTTGCTAGCATATTCTGATTAATACATTTGCAACCCAATTAATATTTTAATACACAAATAACGCATAAATGTATGGAGCACTAAATTGCGCCATTCCAGTGGTAATGATTCTTACCATTGAGCTGTTTTTTGCACCCATTTTGACTACCCTCCTTAGAAGGGATTGAGAGTAAAATCTCTACCTGCCAACAAGCATCCTACCTTATTATGTTAGTTTAGTTTATTACTTTGTTGAGAGATGTTTGTCGACAACTATTTTGAGGAAATGTAGAACAGCATGCCATGGTGTAAGGCTATAACTTCTAGTGGTAGGACGTATTTTATGAAATGCGCTCTGGGAAAGTGTTTAAATCAATGTGAACTATGTGACTTTCATCCACGACTTAAGGCATGATGTGACTCTGGGCTCTGTGACAACTCATTCTGCACTCCACCTGAATTGTGAGAATATCTGTGTGCTTAAAAATGTCAATGGGATGTGGGAGCTGTGGCAAAGCAGGCTATCAGAAAGAGGATACAATAATCTCTGTCATCTTTACGATATCCTTTCTGGGAGATATAATGTTATCTATTCCATTTTTGGGGTTTTTTCCTAGAGAATCCCTCTGGGTAATGAGACCAGATACCTTCTACGAGCTACTCCTAACCAAGTTTGTTTTCTTCTTGTTCTACTCTCAAGACTAATAATTATGGTGATCTAGCTGCCTCTGTTCAGGTGCTGACCTCTGCCACGAGTGTCATTCAGAAAAAGGAGATTTATATCAATCATACGATACTTAAAAAATGTATTGTGTATATAAATTAATTGTAGAAGATATGGCCAATGGTAATAAAATAATGAATTGGTATATATTTTATATTTTCGTTTAAAAAATTAACAGTAGCGTCAGTGTAAATTGAAGAAAAAGTGCGAGGTGAACACACAGTGCTTGTAAAACTGATGTGGACAGCACAAATATTTTATGAGTATTTAGATGCACAGCATGTATTAATGAGTATCTTTTTCAGCCAGGATCTTGTTAACAAGCTCTCGACCTTGCATATTTCAATAGGTCATTATCAGGGCAGAAACAATGGGAAATCATATTGCTGACTGTATGATGAATTGCAGGAAAATGATCAGAGTCTGTGGAGAACGCCTGTTCAATTGTTGATGGAGGTGATTATGCGTCCACCAGGAGGGAAGCACAAGGAGCAGTGCTAAAAACTTGCTGTAGATTACAAGAAGTCCATAGGACTATGAATCCTATATAAGAGGATCAACACCATGTACTTGTGACTTTGACCCGGTCCAGCGGGACCAAATAATTACAGGTGTCAATTTGTGCTTTTAAGCACTACTTCTAGCTAAGTCTGTAAAATTGCATATATCTGTAGATTCGGTGACAATTTATAAAATGTTGCTCTATTTTTCCAAATTGGTGTGGGATTCTTCTTGTGCTTTATTTTCAGTTTATTACTGGTTATGTGCTTCATAAATACTTTACACATTGCCTCTAAGTTAAGCCTGACTGCTTTTGTGCCAAGCTGCCAGAGGGTTAAGCACTAGTTAATTTGGGGTTTGCTTGTGTTTCACCTTGACGAGCATTGTGGTCACTGCTTCAGTAAGGTTTCACTTCCCTCAGTCAGTAGCCCAATTTCCTACATTGGTGTTCAGCGGTGAGATCCAGGACTTGTGTTTGTGCAGTGCCATACAGTGATTCTGTATAACTCTAAAATCGCAGATAAATAATCTGATACCATTTCAAGTTTCTTTTCAATTCTACTTCATTGGCTGTTTTGCTTTTTCCAAATACACCTTTATTTGTACCTGATCGGTTGTGACCATATGTGCAGAAATGAAATTCAAGCTTATCAACCTGGAGAGCTACACTGTGGCTGAGGTCAAGGAGTTCTATAATGAAGGGGACTTCCAACTAAGAAAGGCACCAATAAGTTGCCCGGGTGGAGGCTCACCAGTTGCTGACAGCAACAGAGGATTAGGATGATGTGGAGAAGCAATTGTAAGACCTGGGTGCAGCACACAGGGAAGGGGGGTAGTTTGTCCCCTGAAATTGGAACTCTAACCCAGAGTAGAAAGCAGTGTGTCCTCACAAGGTCATTTCCCAGAGGAACACTGAAAGTGAGTTGAGGCTGCAGATGGCCAAACTCAAGAAGGCGGAAAGGAAACTGGCCCTGGAGAAGAGACTGGCCTTAAAGCTACTGGCTCATGAAAGGAGCCTCAAAGAGCTGAATATACGATCTGGTGCACAACTATGTGGTAGGGGATGATATTAGCAAGTGGTCTTCTGCCTACAAGGTGGCTCTCAAGATGCACAGCATCCCAGAAGAGTTTTGGGGGCATTACTCTGAAAGCACATGCTTACAGTGGGGAGGGGTGCCTTACTTACACTAGAGGCGGAGGACCGTATGAAGTACATCTCCATGACAGCCATCCATTTTACCAATTTTGGGCTCATCTCATAGAAGTACCACATTAGATTCAGGGATGGGCAAAACATGCAGAACCAATCTTGTGGATTTTCTTGATCATGCCAGCAAGACAGTGAATGGTTGGGTATGCAGCAGCATAGTTGATAAATTCACTGGGCTGTTTAATCTGATACTAAGAGAGCACATGTTCAACATCTGTTTAACAGACCTGCTCCCGGCACTGATTAATAGTAAGCTCACTGATCCTAAGGAGCTTGTAAATGAGGTGGACCTCTGGGTCAGCACCAGAGTGTTCAAAAAAGGAACCGGGGGGATCACCAGAAGTGTTGATAGTGGTACCACCAGAAGAAATAGGGGGAGAAAAACTTACAAATAAGGAGTTTGATAAAGGCTACCAAAATAATTCCCAAGGGAACAATAACCAGCCCTGGTCTGACCCAAAAAGAAAGGGGTTCCATGACAAGCAGACAGGGAGGTCCATCCCACAGTGTACTGAGTGTTACATGTATAGGGGCTCTAAGGAGACACCAAAAGTCCAAAGAAGACACAGCCATCCATCAGTGGGTAGGCACCTGGGTTGGCGAGTGTAGTGCTTGGGGAAAAGATGGTCCCAGTTAGCCTGGGGGAGAGGACAGAGGTCACCCTTCTGTCCCTAGGGGATAGAGAGATGGGGCCAAAAGCCCACATGCCTTCAAATACTTCTAAGTACAGGCATTGGGCCACCATTAATGGCCAAATGGTGGAGGCTGTGAGAGACACAGGAGCCAGTATGACTATTGTGAGGTGTCACCTGGTGTCCTCAGAGCAGGTCATCCTTAATACATTCCACCAGGTCATAATGACAGACAACCGTGAGAGTCACTACCCAGTGGCTCTGGTTCCCTTTGAGGGGCAGTGGTCTCAGGTTCTCTAAAATTAGATGTGAGCCCTGCCATGCCAGTAGCTTTCCTGTTGAGCACCAACCTAGAGCACACTGTCTGAAAGGGAGTGGAGCTCAGGTCACACCTGGCGATGTAAGGCTTGCCTGAATGTGTTTGTATGACCACAAGGTCCATGGCTGCCCAAGAGGAGAGTCAATGAAGCCTGGAGCCTGAAGAATGGCCCAGGCAGCTGCCAAGAAGAAGAAGGGCAGGGGGCACAGGGAACCACACATGACACTCCCATGGTACCAGTTGATGGAGCAAATCAGGAAACCACCCCCTGAGCCTACCGGGCAGGAGATTGCCACCCTGGAAGACCTGCCTGGGCTTGCTGGTTGGCAAGTTGAGGGGGGGAACAGCAGGGAGGAATTCTGCATGGCGCAGAAAGAATGCCCTACTCTAGAGGGTTTGAGGTGGCAGCTGAGGCCCAGGCAGCAGGTGATACCTTTGGAGATCATCTTATCTATTGGGAGAATGGCCTCCTGTATAGTGAGCCTAAGGTTCCTGGACCCAGGGCAGCCCAAGTGCTGGTGGTCCGCCAGTGCTACAGGGCCTTTTACTGGGTTTGGCTCATGATATACCCCTGGCAGGACATCTGGGGCAGGACAAGACCTTAGCCAGGCTTGTCCCCAGCTTCTATTAGCCCCAGGTATAGACAGTATCTGATATATTCTATAGATCTTGTCCCACCTGCCAAGCCAGCAGTAAAAAAGGGCAAAAGATGAAGGCTCTCCTGGTTCCCTTGCCTGTGGCTGGCACTCCCTTTGAGAGGGTAGGTATTTACATTGTTGGACCCCAAAACAGCTTTAGGAAACACATTTATCCTGGTTGTGGTGGACCACGCCACAAGGTACTCAAAGGTACTCAAAGGAGATTCTTCTGATGTCCGTGACGAGGTATCCAGAGGCCATCCTTCTGAGTTCAGTGACTGCACCTGTAGTGGCCGGGGCCCTGGTGAAGATTTTTACTTGAGGAGGGCTACTCAAAGTAGTGGTGCCTGACAGGGGCACCAACTTCATGGCCACGTACATGAAGTCCATGTGGGATGGGTGTGAGGTAACCTTTAAGTTCTCCACAACATATCACCCACAAATGAGGTGTCTTATTGAGAGATTCAACAATACCCTGAAAGGCATGACTATGGGCTTGCCTGAGCCCATGAGGTAGATGATGTTGAACGTCCTCTTACCATTTCTGCTATTTCCTTTCCAGGGAGGTACCACAGAAGGGGGTTGGGGTTTGTCCTACTTGAGCTCCTCTACTGTCACCCTGATAGGGGACCTCTCAGCCTAGTAAGTGAGGGATGGGAACAGGCTCCTAGGAAACCTCCTCAAGATGCAGTCAGCTACATGCTGACTCTCTACAACCAGATGCAGCACTTCTGAAAGAAGGCTAAATAGAATCTTAAGGCCAGTCAAGAAGTTATGAAACTCTGGCACAACCAGAAGGCCACTCTGGTAGATTTTCAGCCTGACCAAAAGGTGTGGGTCATGGAGCCTGTGGAGCCCAGAGTTCTCCAAGATTGGTGGATGGGCCCATATGAGGTAAAGGAGCAGATGCAGGATGCCACCTTCCTGGTGGACCTCCAAACCCCCAGAAACCCCTTATTGGTGTGCCACATAAATCACCTCAATCCACACTATGAGAGGTCTGAGGTCACCATGCTTTCTGGTGAGACATGATGGAGTGAAAGAGGAGAGCAAATCTCTCCCTCACCTCCTATCCTCCAAGGTGCATGACAGGTCATTAGAAGGTGTTAATCTCTCCCTGAAACTGACCCCAGAAGAGCAGAGGAAATGTCACCAATAGTTGGGTCATTTTGCATCATTGTTCTCCCTCACCACTGGGCTTACACAATTGGGTACCCACGATATAGATACTGGCGACAGAACGCCTGTTAAAAACAACATTTACAAGTTGTCAGACAAGGTGAGACCTAGTATAAAGGAGGAAGTCTCCAAGATGCTAGCACTAGGGGGGATTGAGCCCTCCAACAGTCCCTGGACCAACCCAGTTGTGCTGGTGCCTAAGGCTGCCCCATCCGGTGCCACTCTAGAACTTAGGTTCTGTGTCGACTACGGCGGACTCATTTCCATCATTATGACTGATGTTCATCCCATCCCTCAAGCTGATGAGCTCATAGACAGGTTGGGCACTGCTGAGTTCCTCAGCATTGGAAGATCCTTCGCTAAGGCAGAGGAGCGTCGCCCCACAGCTCGGTGAGCAGTTTAAAAAGGAAAAATACAAAAGGAAAAATAAAATGATAATAACGCAATGTTATTAGCATTTTATTTTTCCATACTCGCTTAGGTGCAGGGTGGGGCTGAGCTGGCCAGAGCAAGGGCCAGGGGGAGGAGTGGTGAGCACTCTCTAAGTGTGCATGACAGTTTGGCCGGCCGTCCTGGGCCGGCCAAACAATTGTGCGCACTTTGCATGGTCTCCACCAGCTGTATTGTACAGCCTTGGTGGAGAACATGCACAGGCTCATAGTCTCTGCCTTAGCGCAAACCACAGCGCTCAGACCAATCACAGTGCTGCTGACAACAACGTCATGATAGACTAGGGGAGCCTGTGTGCTTTCTCCGTGACAATGACCGAAGAGGACCGAAAGGCGGCCAGCCAGCCGGCCGGCCTGCAGGTAAGTGGATTTTTTTTCTCTCCCCTCCTACCCCCAACCCCGCCACCCCCTTTGAGCAGCAGCCGTGACTGTTCCGCAGTACTTTTGATTTTACATTGGGGAACTGGCAGATTGCTTTGACTGAGGTAGCCAAAGAGAAGTCAACATTCTTGACCCCAGAGGGCCACTTTTAGTTTCAGGTGGTACCTTTTGGTTTAAAGAAAGAATGCACCTGCCATCTTCCAGAGGTTGGTGTACAGGGTCTTGGCTGGGAAGGGGGCATTCTGTGCCACCTACCTAGATGCCTTCATTTCCAGATGGGAGGAACATGTGTACCGCCTCCAGGAGGTACCTCAGGCCGTGTAGCAAGGACAGTAAGTGCCACATAGGGCAGGGTACAGTAGTATATCGGGGCCACATAGTGGGTGGGGGCAAGGTGCAGCCTTTCCAGGCTAAGATTGAGACTATCCTGGGCTGGAAACCCCCCAAAACTCAGACTGAGGTGAGGGCCTTCCTGGGTCTTATCAGATATTAGAGGAGGCCTGTTAAGAGATATGGCATCATTGTTGCCCCCTTAAATAAGCTGATTTCCAAGACGCTACCCAAAAAGGTGACCTATACAGAGACCTGTCAGAAATCCTTCAACACCACTAAGAGGACCATGTGAACAGCACCTGTTCTCTGGGCTCCTGACTTCTCCAAGGAATTTATTGTGCAGATGGACGCTTCAGAGCATGGCAAAGGGGCTATCTTAGCAAAGTTAAAAGAGGAGGGCATAGACCAGCCTGTAGCCTTCATTAACAAGAGGTTAGTTCCCCAGGGAACAGAGGTGGAGTGCTATTGAAAGGGAGACCTTTGCTGTGGTCTGGACACTGCAGAAGCTAAGACTATACCTGTTTGAGACTCTATTCTACGTTCAGACAAACCACAGGTCCCTTAGATGGCTCATGCAAAGGAGGTGTAAAAATCTCAAACTCTCGAGGTGGTCTATATCCCTACAGAGAATGGTGGAACACAGTCCTGGA
The DNA here is from genome assembly GCA_963921515.1 of Calotriton arnoldi. Classification (NCBI taxonomy): domain Eukaryota; kingdom Metazoa; phylum Chordata; class Amphibia; order Caudata; family Salamandridae; genus Calotriton; species Calotriton arnoldi. Next base: position 3,903,967 of record CAWUFW010000579.1, read on the forward strand.
TCAGACCAGCCAATGCTGATGATCTCTCCAGGTTCTTCCTCCTTAGTGATGAGAACTCCCTGGCGGTTAGGTAGTTCTCCCCACTTTCAGCTGGGGAATGCATGTGTTAGACCTGTCAGCCTTAGGGTGGTCTTTATCCAAACTTTCTGCCTTACGCCTCCATTTCTGCATATCTTGTTTTTGCTGGCCATAAGACTCCGCACACTTTACCACTGCTAAAGTGCTTGTGCTCTCTCCTTTTAACATGGTAAAATTGGTTTACACCCAGTTGGCATATTTAATTTACCTTTACGTCCCTAGAAAATTGGTACTATCTGTACCCAGGTCCTGTGAAACAAATGCTACTAGTGGGTCTGCAGCACCTTTTGTTCCACCCAATTAATTAGCCCTTTACACATGGGTCAGGCCTGATATTGCAATTTGTGTGAGCAGTTTTAACCTGCCACTTCGACCTGGCAAAATGAACCTTTTGGCAGGCCTAAACCTTCCTTTTTAATATGTATGAGCCACTGCTAGGGTAGGACCTACACAGCCTATAGGGCAGGGTGCAGTGTATTTATAAAGTTGGACATTCCCTTGTATGGAAAAACTCCTAGATTTGTTTTTCACAAATGTGAGGCCTACCTTTCCCATAGGATAACATTGGGCTACCTTATTATATTTAAATATTGATAACTTTCAACTGGGAGCAAGTAGAAATATCGAGTTCGGTGTCTAAAGAATTGTAATTTAACAGACTTTTCAATGGTAAAGTGGGATTTTAAGTCACTATTATGAAAATGCCACTTGTAGAAAGTTGCCATGTTCTTGTTGCAGCCACTTGGTGCCTGCAGCCTATATCCTCAGTCATGACTAGGTGTATCTGGCAGTTGGTCTTTGTGCATTGATCTCAGACAGTGAGACAAAGGGAGAATGGGTGTTAACAGGATGGGCTATCTTAGACTTGATGGGGGGAGGAGCTGACAGCTACCACACTTTCACATCACAAAACGTCTGCCCCAGAACAATCACAAAGGGTTTTACACTAATGTTTTTGTGCCCTAGACAAGCTGGGGCCAGGGCAGGGAGGTAGCAATGTTCAAACACCTTTGGGGCTGGAAACCTCCCGAATCTTCCCCTACTTCAAAGCTGACACCAAGTATAAAGATCAAACTCTTCAGTGCACCACTTGGCCTGTGGAAGACTCAGAAGGACTACTGTGCTGCCCTGCTACTCTGCTGTCCTGCAGCCGGAGTAAAAAGGACAATACCGCTATCTTCAACCATGGACCACCAGAGTGACTCCAAGGGCTAGTTGACTAGCCTCCTGATCAGAGCCCCAGGGACAGAAAAGGCTCCAACCACATTGCACCCAGCACATGCATTCTGTCTGCTGTGAGTCTTGCCCCCAAGTCATGCCACCCCAATCCTGGATCCTGGGGAATGGGCCTGAAGATCCTCTGCCAGGCCAGCTGTAGTGAAAGCAGAATTGATGCAGCATGACGCATTGCGTTTTAGAGAAACAATGGTTCTGGTATGGCCAGACGGTCCGTTTAAAAAAGTGACGCTGTGGGGGCCACTACGTTTGAGAGTAGGAAGTTAATTCTTTAGGGGAGCGATGAGTCATATACTGAGGGACATGTAGGTCAATATATCACAGATATTTATTTATTTCCAAAACAATAGTATTCAGGTGCTCACACAATAAGTGACAAAAAACGTGACGTGAAAAAGTGATGGGAACGGGGAGCAGAGCGTGTCCTGCTTTCAAAACTATCCGCGCTGAGTGCGAGAGGAAAACGTGACGACTATTGCAGCATCCAGCCGGCGCTTGCCCCTTTTTGATGCTGATTAACAGCGCGAATAAAGCCATAATTCAGCTTGCTCATCTATTTGTCCTGAAGAGGATCTCGAACAATTGAGATCGAAACGCCATCGACCCCCTACAACATGAACTCCTCCCACTCTGTAAAAAATTTCTGAGGAGCTTCTATTATTATTGTCAATGCGATGTCTTTATTTTAATATCACCATCACTTTTTCACATCACGCTTTTTGTCACTTATTGTGTGAGCACCTGAATACTATTGTTTTGGAAATAAATAAATATCTGTGATATATTGACCTACATGTCCCTCAGTATATGACTCATCGCTCCCCTAAAGAATTAACTTCCTACTCTCAAACGTAGTGGCCCCCACAGCGTCACTTTTTTAAACGGACCGTCTGGCTATACCAGAACCATTGTTTCTCTAAAACACATTACCACCCCTGGTTCACATATTGGGGTACCCTTGTTTTTCTCTATTGCATGGCGCATTGCAGCCTTGCATTGGAAGCACTGCTGCATGACTCTTCTCTGATGCAGGACTTCGCAGCTCCTTGGAAAGGCAGCTGTGTGATGCAGCCTTGACAGAGGACCTCACATCACAGACCTACAGCTCCCAGGACACATCCTCAAAGCAAGAACTCACATCACAGGCCTGCAGCTCATCATAACCTCCCCTGCATGAGGCATCCTGGATGCAGTACCTCGCATTGCAGCTTGAATCACCACTGCGTAATGCATCCTCGATGCGGAATTGTGTAACAGTCCGCAAACCAGGATTTAAGGTACTGTGTTCAGTGGGCCTAAATTGGTCTCTGTATCCGGACCGCGCTCCATTCGGGTGTGCCTGGAGTTGTGACTTTGTCCCGGTCCAGCATGACCAGATAACCACGGAAGGCGTTTTGTGCTTTTTTTAAGCACTACATCTACTTAAATCTTTAAAATTGCATATCTCCAGTTCTAATGATTGGATTTTTGCTATTTTAGTTTGTTAGACCTGTCAGCCTTAAGGTGGACTTCCCCCAAACCTTTTGTCTGCTTACCTCCCGTTTTTGCTGATTCTTTTTGTTGGCCTGAGGACTCTGAGCACTTTACCACTGCTGACAAGAGCTAAAGCACATATGCTTCTCTCCTAAACATGGTATCATTGACTTATCCTTGACTAGACCTGTCATGTTTCACATTATTGGAATGGTAATGATAAATCTTATTTGCTGGCAAAGTTGGATTTAACCTTACTATTTTAGAAATGCCACTTTTAGAAAGTTGGCTTTTCTCTGTTCTTAAACCTCTGCCTGCCAGCAGCCTATATCCAATACACGTCGTGGTGGGTGACAGCTTAACTTTGCGCATCACTTCTAGACAGCCAGAGAGAAAGGAAGGTTAAGTGTGTTTGAGTGCCCATCTGCATCCTGTTGGCTCATCCTGGGCAGGATGGGAGGGAGAAGCTGACACACCTGAATAGTCAGTGTCATGTCCCTACACAAAGCACTGACTATCCCCCGATAGTGAGTCTGGAGCCAGGACCAGGAATAATTAAGGACCTTTGTGCACTTCAAATACCCTTCTTTGAAGTCACCCCCACTTTAAAGGCAGAACTGGATATAAGTAATGGGTCTCTGGCCTCACCAAATAATACACTTCTGGACCTGTAAAGAAACTCTGTCAGGAAGAAAGACTGGTGTACTACTACAAGGACTGTCGCTCTGCTAGACTGCTGCTCTGTAGGAACTGCTGTTCTGCTGAGCTGTCCTATTGCCTGCTACCCTCTGCTCCTGCTGAGGAAGTATGAGGCTCTGTTTGAACCCAGAGTGATTGCTAAGGGCTTGTTGGCTTGCCTCCTGTTTTTGAGACTCAAAGATAATAAAGTCTAACCACCTGCTCCTGTGCCTGGTCCTTTGGAAGTGGAAACAGGTGCTTGCTCCAGTCAAATCAATGTATATCCTGTCTGTGGGAAGCAGAACCAATGAATCAAGGCCGTTGCGGAAGCAGAATTGGCGCATCACAATCAGAACCAGCGTATTGCCTTAAAGAACCAGTTCATCGGACCCTCCGCATTACCGTGGCTGCAGATTGTGAACTTCGATGCATCCCCTCGACTGCGTGGAGAAACCAGGTGCATCATCTATGGAACCGATGCCTCTAGGCTCTGTGCATAATCCTCTGAACCAGTTCATCGCCACCACCATGTGAAGAAAATCAGTGCATTACCTCGACTGAGGGATCCACACCGACGCATTGCTCAGCTGCACCCTGCACCTAGCTGTTGCGACCAGGATCAAGGTACTTTGTCCAGCAGGCCTTGCTTGGCTCCTGTATCTGACTCGTGCTCAATCGTGGTTGGCTTCAACTCTTGACTTTGCCCTGGTCCAGCATGACCAGATAACCCCCATAGACGCTGTAGGAAACTGGCTTTTTATGTAGTGTATTAAAATGAGGTACATTATGTAGAAAGTCCAGGCGACCCTTATTAGTTTACAGGGCTTAAATTAATAATCACAAATGTTCTCTTTTGTGGTAGTGTGGGCGAGCAGTTTAGGCTTATCAGAGGGTAGTGTTAAGCATTTGTTGTACACACAAAGTCAATAAATGAGACACCCACTCAAAAAGAAACTCAAGACGAATTTAGAAAAATAATAGTTATTGTTTAATTGTTTTTAACACCAAGAACTTCAGTATCAGGTCAGTACTTTAGACGTTATCAAATTCTTTGACAGAAACAGTAGAAAATGACAGCTGTCAGATTTGAGGCATGAGCCTAGAATGCGGTCATGTTACCCTATGGGAGAAACATTCACAGCATAGGGTCATTTGCAAATGACTTACAGGACTGAACTTCTGGACTTCAGGTAAGTAGGGGCCAAGGTCCTTAGCACCACCAGCAGTTTGGGGCTACCTGCCCTGGTGCCTCCAGGAGCAGAGGTGCTTGTCGCAAGGGTAGCCTTGAATTCTATCGCAAAAGTCAATGGGAAAAGTACCTGTGAAAAACCGGCTGCAAGTGGGGACTGGGGCCTGGGGACCAGTCTGACAGAACCCAATGGGAGGCTTAGCTCTTGAGGGTCTCCCGGGCACAGGAACAGCGTTGGTTGCTGTGGACTCGGGCTGTGGGGCTAGGTGCATAGGTTCTTTGTCCGGCAGGTTCGCGCTGTCAGAGCCTCTCACCTCTTGGGGTCGCCCAGGTTAGGGGGTGCAAACGGGACAGCAGGCCCACTCTCGATGCAGCCCTTGTGGATCCTAAAGTCCTACATCAGTAGGTCAGTATTGGCAGAGTTGATGTCCAGGCTGGATACTAAACAAGCCTTGGCTGCTGCAAGGTGTTGGTACCTTGGGAATTGGTGCAGGGTAGCTCGTGGGGGTTCTGGCATATCCAAACTTTGTAGGGAGATGGATCTGACATCCTGTAGCATGGTGACCTCCTTCTGAGTGGCTTCCATGTTGGTGGGCGTGGTGGTCAGCAGGTCAGTAAACCGGATGTTGCTCTCAGTGCCTGCAGACTGCAGGGAAGTTGCTCCCTCAATTCAGGGGAGACTTTCTCAATTGTTGAGGTGCTGGATGGTACCCCAAGGGTTTGTGGAGGGTTCCCAGCTCTTTGTGAAGTCGGCCTTGACGACTGGCAAAGTACAAGCTGCCTGGCAGGGTTTGGAGCCAATCTTTGGTGCAGGTCTTCTGTATTCGCTCTGTCGGTCCTTCTTCATCTTCCTCAGTTCCCAGTAGTCAAAGTCTTGACCTGATCTGTTTTCCTGGTGTTAGCGGGCCACCTAAATACTCCATTTTGGGGCATTAAGGGGAGTGAAGGGTAGTCGCCAATGGGTTACTTACCCTTGGGGTCACTACACCCCCTATATGACCACTTCCTGTGGGGAGTGGGAATAGCCCTGTCTCAGAGTTCCTAGTTTCACCAAAAAAACAAGATGGTGAAACCCTTATTTGACTGTCCACTTCAGACTGCTCACCTTAGGGGTGTGCTCAGCCTGTAAGTGTGACACGCCTCCTGAAAAGCTAATTTTCCTGCCTACCCTGGTGCCAAATGAGCCTCAGGGCAGGGGGTGGTATCTCGCAGGTTGGGGTAAGCCGGTTCACACTTCAAAGGCAGCAGGGGCTTTGAAGCCTCTGGCCTTAATATGCTAAGTCACTAGCCATCCTGCTGGAGGAGGTGTGAACATCTTCCTCCAGAGCAGGCATTGTTCCTGTCCTCTGAGAGTGAGGGCTCTCACCTCCAGAGGGTCAGAAACTCGTCTGTGGGGGCAGGCTGGTTGATACCAGCCAGCCAGTATACTAGAAGACTGGTAGGTTTTCAGGGGGAACCTCTAAGGTGCCCTCTGGGTGCATGTCATGATAAATCCAACACTGGCATCAGTGTGGATTTATTAAGACAGGGTGTTTGATACCAAACACCGTTATTTTCAGTGAAGTCATTATGTAGCTGGGTAACTCGTCATGACCAGAAGCAAGTACACATTTTAAGATGGCTTCCCTGTTCACTTGCAATATCTAGTAATCGAATTAGACATCACAGAGGGCTACCTGCCTTTGCAGATATGTTCTCACATATAATATAATACACCCTGCCTTAGGGCTCTTAAGACCTGCTGTAGGGGCGACGTACATATAGTACATGCAGTGTATGAGCTTCGCACACAGGCAGTGTGCAAAATTGTGTTTTCAGAAGGGCTTGCACCCTTTCATGCATTCTGAAGTGGCGCGGCATGGCAGTCTGCATGCAGTTTTTGTATGGGTCCCTTATGGTGGCATAAGACAAGCTGCAGACTTTAGGGACCCTCTTTAGTACCCATGCCCTAGGTACAAAGGGTACCATTTACTAGGGACTTTCAAGGATGCTAAAGTCCTTGCCTATTCGATTACAATTAGACATTTAATTTTTTAGGGAAAGAATACTGCCACTGGATCCTGGTTAGTTGGCTTCAGTGCACTTTCAGATTTGAAAAACCAGCATCTAGTAGTTCAAAAGTGGAGGGATATCTGCAAAGAAGTCCAGCTTCCTACAGGTGCTTATTGCTTCTAAGTGCTACTTGTACATTTAATCTTTATAACTTCATATCTCAAATTCTTATTCGATTTTTGTCGTTTTGGTCTTGTTTTATTTATAAAATCATCATTTATTTTTCTAAATTGGTTAAGAGTCTTTTTGTGATGTTTTTTCCATGCCGCTGTTTGAAGTGTTGCACAAATACTTTACACATTGCCGCTTAAGTTAAGCCTGCCTGCTCTGTGCCAACCTATCAGACGGTGAGCATAGGTTTATTTAAAGTGTGTATCTGACTTACCCCGACTAGGATTGTGGTTCCTGGTTGGACAGGGTGCATACCTCTGCCAACCAGAAACCCAATTTCTAACATGGTGTCAAATAATTAATACTTTACACATTGCCTCTAAGTAAAGCCTGATTGCTTTTGTGGCATTGCGCCCTGCCCTATGGGCCATTTTAAGCCTGCCCTAGGGGTGACTTATAAGTAGTAAATAAGGAAGGCTTAGGCCTGTCAAAAGGTTTATTTTGCCAGGTCGAAATGGCAGTTTAAAACTGCACACACAGACTGGAATGGCAGTTCTGAGGCATGCTTATAGGGCTGCTTAAGTGGGTGGCACAATTACTGCAGAAGGTCCACTAGTAGCATTTAACTTACAGGCCCTGGGTACATGTAGTACCACTTTACTAGGGGCTTACAACTAAATTAAATGTGCCACTGGGTGTAAGACAATATTACCATGTTCAAAGAAGAGAGCACAAGCGCTTTAGGCTTAGTTAGCACTCCAGTAGTAAAGTGCGCAGAGTCCTAAAGCCAGCCACGGCGTTGTCAGTAAAAGAAGGAGACTGGATGGCAAAAAGTTGGGGGAAGACCACACCAAGGATGTCAGGTCCAAAAATTGTTAATGAAACAAGTCTCTAACACACAATGACAGCACTCACTTCTCTATTACCTCATCTCCCGCTATATTAATATTTCTCTCCTCTCACTCTGTTCCTCTCTAACTCTCTCTTTCTCTCCATCCACCTTTTACTCTTCTTCAAGCAGGAAGGCTTGCTGCACTGCCCTACACCAAAAGATTGTAAATGAGGCCTTACGGATTTTCATTTAGGATCACATTCACTAAGCTTTTGAGCAGACACACGTGTAATGCAACAAGATGCAAAAAATAGTGCCAAATTACTTACCTATGGTAAAGGCCTGCATGTGTAGACCTAAATAGTGCTGCGTCTTGTGAGGTCCCGAACAGACCTTTATTAAATATGGTTCTAAAAGTGAACGAGTGATGGTCAGTTTCTGCTTTGGAAATACGATTTGCCACTCCATACACCAGCACTTAGCTGCCCACATGTTTGGTTCTCTGTGAAATGTGTAAATCAGGGTCCCCAACCTTTTCTGTAACAAGAGCTAATTATGATCAATAAAAATATTCCCGATCTCCAAATATCATTATTCTTGAAATAGTGACCACATCAGACAAGAGTATGTTAGTGGCCATCCTTTGCAAAATTACCCTTCATTTTTTGGGGCTCGGTGACTGTGTAAATTGAAGATGAGAGGAGTAATCTTAGCAAGTTGGACGTTGGTTCCAAAGAGCAGTGGTGGTTCCTCCATTAAGGCAGAGGAATGTCGCCCCACTTTTCTCTGAGCAGTGCAAAAAGGGAAAGTAAAATGATAATAACACAACATTACTATTACTTTAATTTTCAGTATTGAGTCTGAGCCAGTCTAGGACAGGGTTGGGCTGTCGTGACAAGCAGGGAGGAAGAGTGGTGAGCACCATAAGTGATCATGTCGGTTTGGCTGGTCGTCTTAGAATGGGCAAAACGACATGCGCACTTAGGATTTCTCCACCCGGCTGTGCTGCACAGCCGGGTGGAGAACAGTCCCAGGCTCCCAGGAACTGTCTGATCGGCAAACCAGGCCACTCAGACCAATCATGATGCTTCTGTCATGCTGGTAGTAGTATTACTAGCATAACAGCAGCATCGTGATTGCTTAGGGGAGTCTGGGAGCTTGTGTGCTGCTGGGAGTCGACAGGAACAGAAGAGGATGGAGGAGAAGCGGTGGCCGGCACGTAAATATTTTTTTTCCTGGCCCTCCCCATACCCTCTGGCTGCCCCAACACTTCTGTCCAGCAGCAGCCGCCACTGCCAAAGAGCCATTGTATGTACATTCAATAATTCCATCAAGGCAGAAAAGAGCATTGAAGCATGAATGTAATTGCAAGTATTAAGCACTAACTGTTACTCCCCTCTTGCGGTCATATTTTTCCTTCAACCAATTTCCTTTTTCTCCATTATCTCTTCTTATATTTGATTCCACCTACCACCTTCTCCTCATTTCCTGTACCCTTCCTCAGGTACTTCTTAAGTCTCTGCCCAACCGCTCCCTACTTTACTTTCCTGATTTTACTTAATTCCTCCTCCTCTCTCTCTCATGATATACTTTCTCTCTTCCCATTCTCTCAAAACTCATTCTCTTCTTTCTCCCTTTCCCCTACTTCTCCTTCTCTCCTAATTCTCACTTGGTTTCTCACAGCTTTCATTACATTTATGCTGATTCTTCTTTATTTTTATTTTCTTGTCGTCAGCTCTTCACTTTCCTTTCTCTCTATATAGCTTTTCACTTCACACGCTACTCATTCCCCTTTACCCTTTCTCTCCTATCTACTTTCTCTCTTCTCTTCTTTTCCTGCCCTTGCTCCCTTACTTGTTCTCTTTCTGCATCATCGTATTACTCTCCAATACTTTTGCCAATTATATCTCCTTCACCAAGTTCCCCTTTTTCGCTTTCCTCTTATTTCTCACCTACTTGTATTTCTGATTCCCCTTTTCCCTTTCTCCCTTACTTTTGAGGAACCCTACACTTGCTTCGCTCTATGTTCTCTTTTATTTAACCTCTCTCACCAACCTGTATTTCTCCCTCTACCTTATTTACCTTCACTTCCTATCCCCTTAGATTTTTTCTTAAATGACTTTTCTTGCCATCCTTATCCCTATTCATCACTTGCTTGTATACTTGGGGGCATATCATCAAGGCCCCGCGATAAAATTATCGCCGCTTTAGCCTCCGTTTTCGGACGAAAAGCGGCGATAATTTTATCGCACTATCAGCAAGGACACGCTAATGCGTGTTCCTATGCCTCAGCGCCGCTTTCCCTAACGCCCATCTTTGCATCGCCAATGATATGCAAAGTGGGCGTACCCTGCTAAACTAACGTGGAGAATGTCGCTAACAGACATTTCTCCAATTATCAAGCCAATCGCTAACCTGTGTAGCGACGAGAAAAGTAGCGCTAACCGCGCTTATCGCAGGTTTGCTTACGCCTGCTTTGAAACTGACTAAGCAATTATAGTCTATGGGTGGTGGATCATAATGATGAGACCACCCTGCCCTATCATCAACGTATCGCCTATCTCTGTGCGATTATCGCTGGATTTCCAGCGATAATCGCACATTTTGCAGCTATCGCTTGGATTTTTATCGCTTTGGAGATGAGCGTTGCTGATAGCACGCTATCTCTGCGATAATATCCAGCGATAGCCGGCGATAATTATCCTCGCGCTAAGCGCGCTTAGCGATAATTATCGCCGGCTGTTGCTGATATGCCCCTTGGTTTTTTACATTCAAGCATACATGCACTGAGACGGAGAGGTTTAGAAGGTGGGATGTCAGAAGGGTGACTACCTGAAATTGGGCCATTACAGACACTGTCTTCAGTCCTGAACCTTACTCCTACAAATCATTGATTTCAAGTGTGTTGTTCTAATTAGGTCAATGGAACCAAAGCAAGACTACAGCACCCAGAGTGCACCAGGATAACACTAGGATAATAGTCGAGGATTGGAAACAGTGCCCATAATGACCTGGAGAGCGATGGTCACCCTAGATGGCATGATTGGGAGAAATGAGGGGGCAAATTATCAAGAAACGGCGTTAAGATTATCGCCGCTTTGGCGGCAGAAAACTGCCGCTAAAGCGGCGATAATGGGCTTGATAATATGCCCTTGAGAATTCCAATAGAAGCCCATGTTCTGGTGTCAACATGGGCTTCTATTGGAATTCTCAAGGGCATATTATCAAGCCCATTATCGCCGCTTTAGCGGCAGTTTTCTGCCGCTAAAGCGGCGATAATTTTAACGCCGTTCTTGATAATATGCCCCGAGAAGATTTTGGTCTACACATATACGTTACATTTGCCAGTTTATTTATGTCTATCATTTATTTTTGGTAGACATTTTTGTTTAAAGAGTTGTAGGTCTGCGTTTGGAATCAGGATCAACAGAGGACGCAAACAGTGGTTTAGAAAGAAAATAAACGCACATAGCACGAATTCTTATGTCACTGCAGGACTGCTGGTCCCAGCTGCCTTAAAATTCCTTCTGACCTTTTAAAATTTTGCCCAGAAGGTAAAAACCATACCTCTAATGATAGGTGGTTAGCCACGTAATTGATAGCCTCGGCAAAAACATATGAACCGTCGGGTAAACGTAGGACATTAATCAGCATTTCGCAAAGGGTGTACCCAGCTAAGCAGTTTGCAAATTACAAGTTTGCTGTGGGACAAAATACATTTTTGCATTTCTTCTTTGGCGTTTGAACCCTTCCTCCCTCTTTCCGTGTTGCAACTTCAGAAAAGATGCACCTGTCGGCCTGTATAGTTATCAAGGCCAAATCCCATCCCACGTTAAATATTAGTTACTAGAGACAGCACAAGTTTACAACTACTCAAACAAAGACCCACACACAGACGAGTGCCTGAGGACCTGCGGAATACAGGGGCATATTAGCAAGACCCACGTTAAAATTATCGCCGTTTTAGCGGCAGGAAACTGCCGCTAAAACGGCGATAATGGGCTTGCTAATATGCATTATGGAATTCCAATAGAAGCCCAGGTTAGATGTGCAGGACATCTAACCTGGGCTTCTATTGGAATTCCATAACGCATATTAGCAAGCCCATTATCGCCGTTTTAGCGGCAGTTTCCTGCCGCTAAAACGGCGATAATTTTAACGTGGGTCTTGCTAATATGCCCCACAGTTCCTCCCTTGGCAGACCCCATCATCAAAGTCCAGCAGCACTTCGCTTCTGATAGTTTAGGACCAAACCTTGAGAGTAAGGCAGAGTAGACTGACCATGTTCCATTCCATCAACTGCTTTGTGTACAATTAGAAAAAGACTCTGCGCCGCCACAATTCACTTACCCTGATCACATAGGACAAAGTCAGAAGGCTCCCACGAGTGGTGAATTGCGCTGAATCATCTGGCAGGGAAGTTTATGCAAACAAAGCATTCTACTCCGCTATTGACTTCCCTCATCATACTACCCTAAAACCCATAGGGGCAGATTTACAAGCCCCTTGCGAGACTTTTACGCCACTGTTGCGTCACTTTTTGTGACGCAGCGGCGGCGTAAACAATGCACCACGTTGCGACACATTTACAACGTGACGCATCTATGGAGATGCATCACGTTGTAAAGTCCTGCGTCACATTATACCTGCGTCAGGTATGATGTATGCAGGGTGGGCGTTCCGACGCAAGAAAGCCTCGTAAAAGTGACTCAGTGAAATCTACAAGATTTCACGGAGTCACTTTTACGACGCCACTGCGTCAAAACCTTACGCCTGCTTGAAGCAGGCATAAGAAGTGGTAAACACCCAAAATATAGAATCAAAAATATTGAATGGACACAATATCGAGAGGACAGAATATAGAATAGACATAATATAGTTGGAAATAATATCGACATATAGGTAAGTAATATCGAATGTCATTATATCGAATGTCATTATATAGAATGTCATTATATTGAATTTGATTATATAGAATGTCATTATATCGAATTTTTTTAAATTGTATTATATGTTAGTATATGTGTTAAAAGTATATAATTTTTTTTAATGTATGGTACAATTTTTTTAAGATAATGAACTTTATGTTAATTAATTTTTGCGTATATTAGTTCCGTAGCGAGTTGTGGGTTTATAGGGGAATAGGGTGGGAAGTAATTTAATTTAAATTTCAAAAAATAATAATTTATTAATTAATAATTTTATGGTTAATAATTAATATTGTTAATTAAGATAATTAATTCATTTTTATTATTTAAAAAGTTATTAATAAAAGTTTGTAATTAATTTATAATTATGTAAATTGTGTACGTTTTTATTAATTAGTAATTAATTACATATTAATTATTAATAATTAATGTATTAATATGTTAATTATGTTCATTTTTTTAGGAGTGTGTTGAGTGTTTATAGGGGAGTATGGTGTGTATTAAATTAATTGAAAATAAATTTTTATTAATATTTATATAATATTTAATCAAAGTTATTTCATACTGTTAATTGTGTTAATTAATTTAGATATAATTGTTATTAATTTTATTGTTAATTGTGATTAGCTAATTAATTAAATGTTAATTAATTATGTTAATTTATTAATATTTTAGACTATTGGAGGTGACGTTTATAGGGGAAAATAGTGGGAGGTAAATTAAATTTAAATAATTAATTATTTGTTAATTAATTTTAATTAAATTGTAGGACTGGGTCTACTAAATTATTCCTCAACGCTATCCAACACTCTCCCTACTGTTCCACTTACTGGAGTGGGAATAGTAATTTTTACCCTCCCGCTATCCAACACTTTCCCTACTGTTCCACTCACTGGAGTGGGAATAGAATTTTTATCCTCCCGCTATCCAACATTTTCCCTACTGTTCCACTCATTGGAGTGGGAATAGTAATTTTTACACTCCCGCTATCCAACACTTTCCCTACTGTTCCACTCACTGGAGTGGGAATAGTAATTTTTATTCTCCCGCTATCCAACACTTTCACTACTGTTACACTCGCAGGAGTGGGAATAGTAATTTTTATACTCCCGCTATCCAACATTTTCCCTACTGTTCCACTCATTGGAGTGGGAATAGTAATTTTTATTCTCCCGCTATCCAACACTTTCACTACTGTTACAATCGTAGGAGTGGGAATAGTAATTTTTATCCTCACGCTATCCAACATTTTCCCTACTGTTCCACTCATTGGAGTGGGAATAGTAATTTTTACACTCCCGCTATCCAACACTTTCCCTACTGTTCCACTCACAGGAGTGGGAATAGTAATTTTTACCCTCCCGCTATCCAACACTTTCCCTACTGTTTCACTCACTGGAGTGGGAATAGTAATTTTTATCCTTCCGCTATCCAACACTTTCCCTACTGTTCCACTCATTGGAGTGGGAATAGTAATATGTACCCACCCGCTATCTAACATATTCAGTACTTTTGCACTTGTTGTAGTGTGAATACTATTTTTATTCACTACGCTGTGCAACATTTTTATTATTGTTCCATTTAAGGTAGTGTAAAATATTAATTTGCAAAAAAATATTAATATTATTATTTAAATTATTGTATATTATTTATTTTTAAATTTATATAATATGTTTATTTATATGTATATGCAATTATATTTTTAATAATGTTTTAAATATTTTATCATTAAGAATATTAATCATTTTTTAATATTATTAAGTTAATATATATCTGTTAAAAAATAATTACTTTTTTTTTACATTACATTTACTATTTTTACATTTTTTTAACTATGTTTTAGTTAATTGTGTTTATTATTTAATTACTTTTATATTAGTTTTAATATATTTTAAAAAATCGATATTTTAGTTACCTATATTTTTAACAACGATATTTTGTACTCAACATTTTGGTACTTACCTGTTTGTAGATAGGTATTCGATATTATGTCCCTCGATATTTTTGCTTCTATATTCTGGACACTCGATATTGTGTCCCTCGATATTTAGTCACTGATCCATAAGAAGTGACGCAGCACATCAGGAATAGGCATTCCTGAGCATTGCTGGAGTTGTGTCGTGCTTGCGACACGACTCCAGCAATGCGTTACCGGTACGTCAACAGATGCGTGACGCATCTGTCAATCCTTGGCCACGGTACGCCGCATTGTAAATGCGATGCATCCATGGTGGCGCAAGGGTTTTTTTCCATGGCGCACTGGAACTGACGCATCTCTGCTAATATGCAGTGATGCGTCAGTACTTGTAAAACTGCCCCTTAGTCCTTTGGCCTTAAAACCTAGCACTTTCACTCCATCCTCCGTCTACTGTATCTAATTCTAAATTTCACCAATCCACCCTTCACAAGACTAAAATCTACAGGCCATAAATCATGGCCAATGTTAATGTTAAAAGTACTGGTAAAGTACAACGTGGACCCGTAGGTGTCTTGGCGCTAGCTCTGTTAAGTGGGCTCCGATCGATCATTATCTGGAAAAACAGTCCAAGTTTAATGGCCTGTTGTCAAGACAGATGGCTTTAAATCTAATCCGCTGCCTGATAGAAAGATAGTGTAGGTTGATGACTTGCAAAACACATTTATACTTAGTAATGCCTACTAACACTGGCGGTGGCATTCTGCAGAACCTGTAACCTGCTCAGATGTTGGTGCTGCACATTTAAGTACAGGTCATTGCAGTAATCTAACTTCGCTAATACCAAGGCAGTCACCACAGTTTTTTGTGCCCTGCGGTCATAAAAGGGAAATTCTTTTTTAGCATCCTCAGAAATGACTTCATTCATCTGTTGACCGAATGCAACTTATTGTCCTATATAACTCCTAGATGCCTCACCTTACTCAGTGGAGAAGGCAGGGTTCCTAGTCCATCGGGCCACCATGAAGGAGAAAACTTCTGTTTTTCAGGAGTTGAGTTTTAAACAATTCCTGTTCATCCAGGACATAACAGCTGACATGCAATGATGAAACCTCCATCCTGTACTATTGCCGCCTGTGGACATGGATACCACAATTTGGGTATCATCTGCATAGGAAGTAAGATCAAAGACAAAGACCTACTCAGGGCTGCCAGAGGCATCTCATAAATATTAAATAGGGTAGGACTAAGTGAGTATCCCTGCAGGACCCCACAAGGAAGTGAAAAGGGGTCAGGCACAAATTGATCCAGGGCTACTACTTGCTTTCTTTCTGAAAGAAAGAATTTTAAAAGAGCAAGATCAGTCCCCTAGATACTGACAGCCCAGAGACGGTCGACCAAGATCTTATGATCGACCGTATCAAAAGCTGCCGATAAATTGAGTACGACCAAGGCCGCACAGAAACCTCCATCTAAGATTGATCTGACCTCTCCTGTTGTCTTGATCAGGACCATTATGGTACTATGACCACTTCAATCAATCAATCAATCAGGGTTTGTAAAGCATGGCTAATCAACCGTGAGGTTCTCAAGGCACGGTGGGGGTGGGAGCAGGTGCGCAGTGGATCAGACTAAGTTCTGAGTTCCTCCAAAGAGCCAGGTCTTGAGGTCCTTCCTAAATTGCGTCAGCGTGTGTGATTTCCTGAGGTGGATGGGCAGGTTGTTCCATGTCTTGGAGGCGAGGTAGGAGAAGGACATTCCTCCGGTTCTGGTCTTGCGGATTTGTGGGGCGGTAGCCAGAGAAATCTGGGAGGAGGGGAGGTGTCTGTTGGGTACGTGGAATGTGACGCAGTGATTCAGGTATGCGGGTCCGGCGTTGTGAAGGGCCTTATATGCGTGAGGAGTTTGAAGGTTATTCTGATGTCGACTGGGAGCTAGTGGAGGTCACAGAGGTGTTGAGTGATGTTGCTGCGATGGGGACTGTTGAGGATTAGTCTTGCTGCGGTGTTCTGGACATTCTGGAGTCTTCGGAGGAGTTTCTGAGTGAAGCCGGCTTAGAGTGCGTTGCCGTAGTCGAGACTGCTGCTGATGAGGGCATGGGTGATTGTCTTCCTGCATTCAGTGGGGATCCACCTGAAGGTCGTCCGAAGCAGGCGGAGTGTGTTGAAGCAGGCCGAGGAGACAGTGTTTATCTGGCAGTCCATTGTAAGAGGGGAGTCCAGTATGATTCCGAGGTTTTGTTCGTGGTTTGTGGGGGTATGGGCACTTCCTAGAGCAGAGGGCCACCAGGAGTCATTCCAAGCGAAGGGGTAGGCTCCCAGGATGAGGACGTCTGTCTTGTCCTAGTTGAGCTTCAGGCAGCTGTCCTTCATCCAGTTGGTGACGGCTTTTATTCCTTCGTGGAAGTTGTTCCTGGCGACAGTGGGTTCTTTGGTGAGGGAGAGGATCAGCAGGGCGTCGTTGGCGTAGGAGACGATGTTGAGCCCGTGGTTCCTGACGACGGCTGTGAGGGGGCCATGTAGACGTTGAAGATGGTGGGGCTGAACTCGAACTGAATAGCATCTAGTAGCTGACTGTCTTGTATAAACAGAGCAAGCTGCTGATTTATGGCCTTTTCTACGATCTTTGCTGGTAGATGAATGCAAGAAATGGGATGGTAACTATTCCGGTCCGATGGACTCAAGTTGGGCTTTTTTATGGGAGGGAGTATGGAGGCTTCCTTCTATTGTGTAGGAAAATACCCTGATTCAAGCATGACAATTCTCACAATGACCCTCCCTCATAGTTTTATCCCCATATTTAGGGCCAGCTTTAGAGTTCGGCGGACAGATTACTCTTCACAAACTTGATAGAAACCCATTCCACTGAATTATTAGACCTGCTCAATCAATCAATCAATCAGGAGTTATAGAGCACTGCTAATCACTCGCAAGCATTTCCAGGCACTGAGAGCCCGCTGCTCGGGTGAACTCAGTTGAACAAACATGTCTTGAATTCCCTTCTGAATTCCTGAAGGGAGGGTGAGGTGCAGAGGTGGAGCGGAAGGCCATTCCAGGACTTCGTAGTGAGGTAGGGGAAGGAGCATCCTTCACTGTTTCTTTGGTGTATGTGGGGGTGTGAGCGAGGGAGAGGGAGGTGAAGCACAGGTGCCTGGAGGGTTGGTGAAAGCTCAGGTGGTGGTTGATGTATGCTAGTCCTTGCTTGTGCAGTGCTTTGTAGGCATGAGTCAGAATCTTGAACTGACATCTCTTGTGGACGGGGAGTCGGTGGAGTTTCTTCAGGTGTAGTGTGATGTGGGTCCATTTAGGGCAGTCGAGGATGATTCTGGCCGCTGAGTTCTGTGTGGTCAGCAGTATCTTCAGGAGGTGTGTCGTGATTCCTATGTGGAGCGTGCTGCCATAGTCCAAGTGACTGGTGACGGGGGCTTGAGTGATGGTGAGTCTGGTGGTAACCGAGAGCCATTTGAAGATCTTACGGAGCATGTAGAGAGTGAGAAAGCAGGCGGGGTAGACTTTGTTGATCTGTTTCTTCATGGTGAGTTTCCTGTCTGGGATGATGCAGAAGTTCCGGGATGGTCTGTAAAAGTGGGTGAGGGTCTTAGCTCAGCAGTCCACCAGGTGTCATTCCACGGGGAGGTTTTGCTCCCAAAGATCAGTACTTCTGTTCTTGTCTGTGTTAAGTTTGAGTCACTTGTTTTGCATCCAGTTGGTGACGCTGGTCCTCTTCATATAGAGAGAGGATGAAGTGGGTGTTGTCTGCATAGGAGATGGTGTTCAGTTTGTGGGTTCTGATGATGTTGGCCTTGGGGGCCATGTAGGTGTTGAACAGTGTAGGGCTGAGAAATGAACCTTGAGAAATGCCACATGTGATATTCTTTGGTTCTGAGGTGAAAGGTTCTGCGAGGGGGAGGTGCACTGGGAAGCGGGAGGTGGGAGCGGTGAACGGCAGGAAAGCAAGTGGCGAGGTGGGCCTGCTCAATGTACAGAGGATAAAAGTTTCAGAAAAATAACAGGCACATTCAGGAACAAGAAGGATAAACACACCAAAGTCAACAGCAATGAAAAACATTATGGCAGACGGTAGTCACAATTGCAATGGAGAGCCAACAACAGGCACAGAAACAGCAGCAAAAGCAGCGATGAAAAAACCATACAGCACAGAGACAGCGGTCTCAATGGCAATGGGGAAACAACAGGAACAGACAATCAAGCACAAAACAGCAGAAATGGAGGAAGAAAGGACAAAATACAGAGGACAAAACCAGGAGAGTGCACCAAGCTTGGGCAGCGAGGGGGTAGCTGGCACATGGGCCTACTCTATTATTGCAAGGGTATTATGTTCAATGGCACCTGTACTAGGGCTGACAGGACATCCCTCACATTTGTGAGAGAATAATCTGTCCACTGAATTGTAAATCAGGCCTTACCGCCTCCCTGCATGCCCAAATGTACTGCTTTACAACACTTAAACCAGCCTGCATCCCTCCTCCTCTTGATCCTCACCAATGGCACAGTTTTCAGCCTTTTGAACCACCCACACCTCTCCTTTGGTCGCTACATGCATTTTCCTGGGTTATTAGACAGAATATCAGAAACACAAATATCGTGGGACAAAATATTGTGTCACAAATATAGAGGACAAAAATATAGTGAAGGTAAGTTTCTACAGGTAAGTAAAGTTTTACTATATATAACTCCACATATATGTACCTTGACGATATATATATGTAAGGTATGTAGCTGTGGAGTTAAGAATAGTAAATCTATACTTACCTATTTGCACTTCCATCAATATTTTGGTCCTCGATATTTTGGCATGATATTCTGTCCACACGATATTTGTGTTTCTGACATTCTGCCAGTGATCCATTTACCATTGTATAAAATGCAAGTCCCGAACTTGAAGTGTGCTCCCTTTCCCATTTTATTTAGTCTGAAGAAACAAAGTTCCATATGCAACAGGACCTCCCTCATCACAGGCAACAGGACCTCCCTCATCACAGACCAAATCAACTTCCATCCCCACCATTCCTGATATTACCCTGACTAAGACCAGAATCCAGGCCAGCGACATGGGCGTACATGAGGTCATTTACACGGACTGTGTGTCTGTTAACCACACCGTCTACCCCAAACATGGAAGGCAGAATCTATCTCATCCTTTTCCTTAGCCTGATCCCCAACACCTCATTCACACAATCACTCACTCTTCCACCTGACTGTAAACCTACAACTCCCAAACTATTGTCCTCTAAAGCTGACAGTTTAACTGATACTTTCTTTGAAGAAAACAGCTTACTTCTGGACACCCATCAGTCCTGCCCTTATTTGCATTGGCTATTTAAACTTCAATATAAACAAGGATGCAAAAGAATTAATACTCACCAAATTGATCTCATCTCATGACCATACCAGTATATAAACCAATCTAACACATGTCAGTAAGAACCAAATTAACTTCCTCCTTGTTGAATCCTCACTTCTGACAATTCCCTCATCAACATATCCATCACAATTCAATTACTCTCACATCTACTCTCTACTCCAGCACTAGGTAATAAAGTGTGTATTTTGACCTGACCTTACTACTCTTTATCTGAATCATCACACATCACACTCTGCCCTCAACTCCCATGTCTCAAGTCTCAACTACCTTGTCTAGCACACCGCTAAAGCAATCCTTAAAAATCTCTGGAGTAAATTTTTGACATAACATTCAATGAATCTTTCTCTCCACGATCCTCAAGCTCATCTACCTACTGTTGAAATCCCTTAATAGCAACACAGATACAGTGCAACGCTTTTCAGATCCCCAGACAAAATTACATTTTACATTTGGACTTTTCCATGCCCCTATCAACAAAGTCATTTTGAGGTAATTTTTGCAATCTGGTTTCCTTGTGTGCCTCCTTGTTGTGCCTACAGAGCATGTCAGAAACTGGATTCTTGTTGCAGTCGTCCCTCACTTTTTGCCTGGTTTTTATGCACTTTGACTGAGGTATACTGGGTCCCTGCTTACTAGGTTCCCAGCACCAGTGTTCTTTCCCTAAAACTGTACCACAATTGACACAACTTCAACCCCCAAATAAGTCTGTATAAATGGTACCCCTGATACCTAGGGCATTGGGACTGAAGAGGGTGCACTAGGGCTGCACAACAAATTGTGCCACCCTAGGGACCCCTCACCAAGACCATGCAAACTGACATTGCAGGCTGCATGCCTTGGTGGGGAGAAAACTGAAGAGTCGACAAGCACACAGTCCTGTGTGCCACCCCCACAGACACTGCATGGATATAGGTATGTCACCCCTACTGCAGGCCTTAGTGCCCTAAGGCAGGGGGCACTATATCACATGTTTGGACATATGTACATGAGCAGATATGACCCGACAATTTCTAGGTCCATTATTGGATAGGAAGCCATAGAGAGTACATGGGCTGGAAACTTGTCATTACGATTTTCCTAGCTCCATGAGGGCTTCACTGTACCGTAAGATGTTTGGTACCAAACATCTCTTCTTAATATATCCTCATTGATGCCAGTGTTGGACCTTAGAAGGTCCCCTGAAAACCTACCAAGTTCTGGTGTGGTCTCTGACTAGACATAGCCAGTCTGCCACCACCAAACATGTTTCTGACCTCATAGGGTGAGAGCCAGTGCTCTCAGAGGCCAGGAACAAAGTCTGCTCTGGGCAGAGGTGCTTCACACCTGCCCCAGGCCGGAATGGTCTACCAGGGAGAGAAGCTTAAAAGGCTATTCCGCCTTTGAAATGCAACCTGAAGAAACCAACGCTGCACCACTTGACGCCGCTGTATCGATCCCCGATGCCTCTAGGATTGTACCTGTGTGGCAAGTTTTTCCAAAGCATCACCCGTGGACCAGAACCGTCTCGGAATCGATGCATCACTTACCCTTACAGATCGGATTCGACTCATAACTTCTCCTGTCGCATCACCTCGCCATGGTCGCAGGAACTGACGCATCTCCTTGTTTTTTGATGCTTCATATCTCTGCGGCTGTTTGACCTTGTGAATTTTGGTGCAACTACAGGTACTTTGAGCGAAATCACGCGTCCATAGTTTTCTATGGGCCAAGTTGTTTGAAACCTTTTTAAAGTCATATTCTTATTACTTGTATGTTGGATTTTTGTTGTTTTGGTCTTGTTGAGTTTAGATAAAGATACTTCATTTTTCTAAACTGGTGTTGTGTCCATTTGTGGTGTTATCACTGTATTACTGTCTGTTTTGTGTACAAATACTTTGAACATTGCCTGTGGGATAAGTCTGTCTACTCGTGCTAAGCTACTCAGGGGGTGAGCAGGGGTTGTCTAAAGTGTGTATCCCACTTACCCTGAGTAAAAGCAAGGGTCCCTATTTGGACAAAGGTACGTACCTCTGACAACTAGAGACCCCCATTTCTAACACAGTTGCTTTGCAGTTAAAAGAGGTTTGATTTAAATGATGCTGCAGGTGCAGCAGCACCAGGGTCAAAAGCTCTAGGGACTCCACTAAACACAGATTATTTCTTAATTTTACTTCTAAACAACCATTCACAAGTGCAGTTATCTAGCAGGCCCTAGGGTCATGATTACAATGGTGCAGCAGGTGCAGTGACACAGGGACCAAAATCTCTAGGCACACCTCTAAACACCTAATATTGCAATATTTTAGTACTAAACAGGCAGTCACAAGCGCAATTACTGTGCAGGCAGTAGGATCATGATTGAATTGGTGCAGCAGGTGCAGTGGCACTGGAGCCAAAAGTTGTCAGAATTCCTTTAAAGACTATGGGGCCGATTCGGGCCGGAAATCTCTCCGACCGAGCCGGACCCGGAGAGATTTCCGACCGAATCGGACTCTAGCAGTCCGACCGAACGAGTACGATGCGCACGTATGCTATCGGACTCGATTCGGTCGGACTCCCAGTGAAGTCAATGGGAGCCAGTCGTACGACGCGTACACGGGCTCCCATTGACTCCAATGGGCACGACGCGAACAAGGGCGCCCCCTACAGCGTGTTCGCGTCGATGCGGGTCGCACCGTACATGCACGTGTAGGGGGGACCCATGGGTCCCCCCTGTGTGTGACTCGCACGCCTACGCTTCCAGGGGGGTCCGACACGGACCCCCAAAGTGCGGCTCCGACAGCTCCTTGGAGCCGGACTGCGCGAGTCGTTCGGGAGCGGTCGCGATGCGCATCGTACTTACCCGGCCGGGGAACGTCTCCATAGCGCGGTGCGAGTCGTCCCCGTGCGAGTCGGTCGGAGCGGTCGGGTCCTGCGTACGAGTCGGTCGGAGATTTCGCGAGCGCACGCATCGTACTAGCTCGCCCGGACGCACGTACGATTCGGTCGGGAAATAGGGCTCCGAATCGGATCCGGTAAAGCCGAATCCGATTCGGAGCCCTACCGGCCGAGATCGGAATCGGCCCCTTAATATTGCTATATTGCACTATTAAACAGACAGTCACAATTGTAGTTACCTTGGAGTTAAAAGGGGCATCATTTGAATAGTGCAGGAGTTTCAGTGGCACCGTGGTCAAAAGCTCTGGGGACCCCACTAAAAACAGATTATTCCTAAATTTTACTACTAAATAGGCAGTCCATAAGTGCAGTTATCTAGCAGGCACAAGGGTCATAATTTTAATGGTGGAGTAGGTGCAGTGGCACTGGGATGAAAAGCTCTAGGCACCCCACTAAACACCAATTATTGCATTATTTTACAACTAAACATGCAGTAATAAGTGCAGTTATCTTGCAGGCTCTAGGGTCATGATTTAAATGGTGCAGCAGGTGCAGTGGCACTGGCCCCAAAAGCTGTCAGAATTCCTCGATACACTAAATAGTCTCAAATGCAGTTATCTTGCAGCCACTAGAGTCATGATTTCAATGGTGCAGCAGGTGCAGTAACACTGGGGCCCACAACTCAAGGAACTCCTCTGAACACCAAATGCTGCTATATTTTACTACTACAGAAGCAGTCACAAGTGCAGTTGCATTGCAGGCTAGTGTCATGATTGAAATGGTGCAGCAGGTGCAGTTACACTGGGGCCCAAAGTTCTAGGAACCTCTCTAAACAGCAAATATTGCTACATTTTATTACTAAACAGGCAGTCACAAATGCAGTTATCTTGCAAGCACTAGGGTCATGATTTGAATGGTGCAGCAGGTGCAGTGGCACCGGGCCCAAAAGTTGTCAGAACTCCTCTAAACACCTAATATTGCTATATTTTGTTACTAAACAGGCAGCCCCATTTGCAGTTGCATTGCAGTTAAAAGGAACTTGGTTTAAATGATGCAGCAGGTGCAGTAGCACCAGGGCTAACAGCTTTAGGGACTCCACTAAACACAGATTATTGCTTAATTTTTCTTCTAAACAGCCAGTCACAAGTGCAGTTATCCAGCAGGCACTAGGGTCATGATAACGATGGTGCAGCAGGTGCAGTGACACCGGGACTAAAATCTCTAGGCACACCACTAAACACCTAATATTGCCATATTTTGCTATGAAACAGGCAGTCACTAGCGCAATTATAGAAGTTAAAAGGGGCATGGTTTGAATCGTGCAGGAGGTTCAGTGACACCGTGTCAAAAGCTCTAGGGACCCCACTAAACACAGATTATTGGTAAATTTACTACTAAATAGGCAGTCCATAAGTGCAGTTATCTAGCAGGCACTAGGGTCATAATTTAAATGGTGCATAAGGTGCAGTGGCACCAGGACAAAAAGCTCTAGGCACTCCACTAAATATCAATTAATGCTTTATTATACAACTAACCAGACAGTCGCACGTGCAGTTATATTGCAGGTTCTAGGGTGCACCGGGACCAAAAGTTGTCAGAACTCCTCTAAACACCAAATAGTCACAAGTGCAGTTATCTTGCAGGTGCTAGAGTCAAGATTTTGATGGTGCAGCAGATGCAGTGAAATTGGGGCCCAAAGTTCTAGGAACCCCTCTAACCACCAAATATTGCTATATTTGACTACTAAACAGATAGTCACAAGTGAAGTTGCCTTGCAGGCAATAGGGTCATGATTGAAATGGTGCAGCAGGTGCAGTGGCACTTACCCAAAAGTTGTCATAACTCCTTAAAACCCCAAATATTGTTGTGTTTTACTACTAAACAGGCAGTCACAAATGCAGTCATCTTGCAGGCACTAGGTCATGATTTGAATAGTGCAGCAGATGCAGCGGAACCGGGCCGAAAAGTTGTCAGAACTCTTCTAAACACATACATTTGCAATATTTTACTACTAAACAGGCAATCACAATTGCAGTTACCTTGCAGGTGAAAGGGGCATTAATCGAATGGTGCAGCAGTTGCAATGGCACCATGTTCAAAAGCTCTAGGGTCCCCACTAAGCACAAATTATTGCTAAATTTTACTACTAAACTGGCAGTCTAAGTGCAGTTATCTTGCAGGCACTGGGTCATGATTTCAATGGTGCAGCAGGTGCTTTTGCACTGGGACCAAAAGCTCTAGGCACCTCACTAAACACCAATTATTGCTATATTTTGTGCATAAACAAATCATTACACTTTAATAGACTTTCTGTAACTTATATTGTACAACTACTCAGCAAGCTACAGCAAGAAATTATTAATCACATAGGCGAAACCTAATGCATGTGCTAATGATTGTTAAATAAGGTCATCTGAATTGATGCTTGAAAACAGAGGTCAATAATTAATTTATCTGAATTTGGAAGCTTGATGATTATAAGTATCAATAAGATGATCCCAATCCAATCATTAATGCTTTTGATAAGAATGATTTCTGAGGGCTCTGGAGTGTGTCCAGTCCATCACCAAAGTGAAGAATAATTGCTTTT
Source organism: Calotriton arnoldi (assembly GCA_963921515.1). Lineage (NCBI taxonomy): Eukaryota > Metazoa > Chordata > Amphibia > Caudata > Salamandridae > Calotriton > Calotriton arnoldi. The sequence goes on from CAWUFW010000579.1 coordinate 3,929,290, forward strand.
ATGGAAATTTGTTTTCCGAAACCTAAGGCGATTTCTCCAAGACTTCTCTCCAAAAGAGAACTCTCCTCTTCTATTCACAAAGCATATGTATTAAACGAAAACCACTGCCAGGTCGATTAAAAGTCCAACAAAGAACTACTGTAGGATTTATGTAATTTGAAACGTTTCAGTGGAGTTCAATGTTTTTGAAGGAGAATTGTTTGGTTTATGAAGTGAGGGATAGCCTCAAGTCAACTGAAGTGTTAAAATTTAGGCTCATATTTTGTTCTCAAACGTCTCTGTGATTTGTTATTTAATGTCTTTGGGCAAATATCCTCAATGTAATTTTTCGCACTCTGAAAATGGCTGGAGTATTAAATTATTCGTTTTTATAGCACACAGAATGGCTGTAGTGGGTTAAAATGTTGTGTGATAAAACGATTTTCCAATATTTCATTGACAATATTATTGTTTCTTTCTTCATAATAATTTAAAATGCATTCAACCTATAAATGACGATCAAAGCCTAGCTATGAGACATTGTTCCCAATTTCATCTCCTTTGCTTGTTTCAGCTGGAGTCCTGGAGAACCAATTAATAAAACACCTATATTCTTTAAACGGTGAATGTTCTCAGATAATGGGGTTCATGCGATTTTTTGCCATTTTAATTTCCATAGTACTTGCCTTTTAATAGTTACACCAATGAATCAAATCACTTTAGTTCTGGGGTATGTTTTTCCTACATTCAGTACTGTGTCAATACTGAAAGTCTTCAATGTATTTAATTCTATTTGCAGCCAATTACAAAAAAACACCTTCCCTGTTAGAGAGCCACTCAGAAAGTTGTCAAAGTGCAAGTAATATAAACACTGAGGGGCAGATTTACATGCCCCTTGCGCCACTTTTGCGTAATTTTTCCCATGTTAAAAATGACGCAAAAGTGGCGCAAGGGGCTTGTAAATCTGCCCCTGTGGGCCTCATTTGTGATTCCCCTTGCAGCCCTTTTGTGCCATCGGAACGACATTTTTTTGACGTTCCGGTGGCGCAATGTGCTGCGGCATATTTACAAGGCCACGTCAAGCCACTTTATGTGGCTTTTTATGGCCTTGTAAATATGTGCCGCTTTCACAAAAGGGGCATTTCATGGGTGTTGCTGGGGGTGTTCCCACGCAGCACCCATGGAATCTGAAGCATTCCCAGGTTTACAAGAAATCATAAACCTGGGAATGCTTCAGAATCAAAGGCCACCCCAGGGGTGATGTTAGGGAGGAGCAACGAGGAGAAATGTTTTCATTTCTCCTCGATTTTTCCTTGTTCTATGTGTACTGCATTCTGGAGCACACATAGAAAGAGGAAATCGCATGAATTGATTGATGTTGTGGAGAAAGGTGACCCTTCCTGCACAAAATATCAATCAACACCACAACGCAGGGTGCCTGCTTTGGCGCATGGCAGCCCATTGTGTGCTGGTGCAGGGAAAAACGACAGGAATGCACCATATATCATACATACGGCGCATTCCTGTCCTTTTATTTTGACGCAGGGCAGTGCAGCAAGATTCCTTGCATATAGTGTAGTGACAAAATATATACATTCTTCAGGAAATTAAAATATTCTGTCTTACACAAAATGTACTATTTTATTGTGTTAAAAGTCATCTCGCCACTTCGACTTGTTGAATCTTTTGGGACTTATAATTGCTATGCAGGTCAAATATATCAAGAAGACTGTGGGGCATATTAGCAAGACCGGCGATAAAATTATCGCCGTTTTAGCGGCAGGAAACTGCCGCTAAAGCGGCGATAATGGGCTTGCTAATATGCGTTATAACATTCCAATAGAAGCCCAGGTTACTTGTGCAGGACATCTAACCTGGGCTTCTATTGGAATTCTATAACGCATATTAGCAAGCCCATTATCGCTGTTTTAGCGGCAGTTTCCTGCCGCTAAAACGGCGATAATGTTATCGCCGGTCTTGCTAATATGCCCCTGTGTATATTAGCTTATGCTAATCTTCCGTTCACCAAATCAGTTTCTCATGAATGCCCATAATCATTCGCCATTCTGGTGCTGGGTATGCCTCTTCGAACACAGGGGATATCCACCTCTAAAAGCTGGCATAAACAGAGGCCATGTAGCTGGCGTCTTGGGTGGCCTAGTAGGTAGAGAGGAACCTAAGAAAAGCGAAAGCATACATCCCAGGGTAAGAAGGGAAGACTAGGTTAAGCGGTCTTTTACACTTTTGGGAAATAATGTAAATAGACTGAATAAAAAGTAAGCATGAATAGGTGCTCACTGTTTGTCAACAGCAGTTGATGGGAAGGCACTGGTTTCGTTGTCATGCCTTAGTTTAATCTAAATCTTGCACAATGATGTATGGTGAGCAGCGTATGTGTAATCAAAATAAGGAAGGGATGTGGAGAAGTGTGGCTCAATGGTTAGAGCGGCAGACCCTGATGCAGAGATCTGGCCCGGGACCAGGGTTCAATTCCCGCCTCGGCGGGTCTTGGGCTCAATTTCCTCGGACCTGATAATTCTTGCCTCGGTGCCTATTCTAATCATGGGTCCCACTCTGCAACTCTGGGCAATAGCTTGCTTAATCTCCACAATGGCCCCAACAGCGCTGGGATGCCTGGCTTCACCCTGGGGGTACCCAGGAGTGGACATTTCACAGGGAAAAGCCAGGAAGGGTTCCACAGCAGTATGCGTACAGCGCCTGGACACCCCTTTGGGGGTATGGGTGCGCTTTACAAGTACAAATTTCATTCATTTCATCTGCTTGCATTTTCTGAGGTGCCTACAGAGAAAGATAGTCTGCAGAGACACTGTGATGAGGAGCCTGTGTGAGGAGGTCAGAGGAGACATGTTTCAGGCCCGCACATACACATTTTTCATATTGGGCATTTTTCTTTTTGCCTTTATAATTATTTAACTTTCGCAATCCCCTTTTTGTGCTTCATCAAAGGCACAGTTAAAAGCATCATTGACAGCCATTAGTCTCTCTATCTCTGTAGTATACCCTTCTTTTTTCTTCCACTTCCAGTCTAATATTTAGTCTATAAAATCCTGGCCCCTGTCTGTGCAAGAGAGGCAAAAACTTTAGCCTTTACCCTCCACTTTTTGCCGAAATAGTTTTTATTGACCTTAGGACTCTGCACACTTTACCACTGCTAACCAGTGCTAAAGTGCACGTGCTCCCGCCTTACAAAATGGTAGCATTGGCTTATACCGATTTGGCATATTTAATTTACTTATAAGTCACTAGTAAAGTGGTACTATATGTGCCCAGGGCCTGTAAATTAAATTCTACTACTGGGCCCGCAGTGCTGATAGTACCACCCACTTATGTATCCCTTTCACACATGTCTCAGGCCTGCAATTGAAGCCTGTGTGTGCAGTTTTAAACTGCCATTTTCGCCTGGCAAATGATACCTTTTGTCAGGCCTAAACCTTCCTTTTTAATACATTTAAGTCACCTCTTGGGTAGGCCCTGGATAGCCCAGAGGGCAGGGTGTAGTGCATTTAAGAAGTAGGCCATATACTTCTCAGGTTTATATGTCCTGTTAGTGAAAAATTCGTACTTTTGTTATGCTACTGCAAATGCCTACCTCTCCTACAGGATAACATTGGAGCTACCTTGATACATTTAATAAGCTGTAACGTCCAAATGAGAACAGGTAACCAGTTCATGTTTAGTGCCATTGGAATTCCAATGAAAAATCCTCAAAAACAACAAGGTGATGAATGGAATGCTTGAATTGATCTCAGCTGCTGGCAATCGCTCAAACTACATCCCAATCCATTGCTTTTTGCCCACCACGTCACCTCAGTTTGGACCCAGCCATATGCAAACCAGTCTTGACCCTGTTCCTCATGGGAACAGTCCAGATGGAACTGCCAGGCCAGGTCCTCCCTGAACCTGAACACCAGAAACCTAGGATCGGTTTAACCCAGCCAGGTATAGCATGGTTCCAGTGGCACAGTGACCCCGGACCAACAACTGGGCAAAGTCGACACACTTAGGGCGCCAAATGCAAAAACAACAAGGTGATGAATGGAATGCTTGAACTAATCTGAGCCACTGGAAATCACTCGGGCCGCATCACAATCTGTCTTTTTTTGCCCAACATGCAATCTCAGTTTGGACCCAGCCATATCAAAATCACTCTTGACCCTGTTCCTCATGTGAGCAGTTGTGCTCTACATGCCAGGCCAGGTCTTTCTCACTGAACCGGAACACAAGCAACCTAAGACTGATTTCGCCCTCATAAGAGCTCTTCAGCCAGGTATAGCTTTGTTCCAGTGGTGCAGTGTTGCCGAGACCCGCGCCTGGGCATACTCGGCACACTTAGTGCATCATATGCAAAAAACAACAAGGTGATGGACGCAATGCTTGAATTGATCTCAGCCACTGGCAGTCGCTTGGGCCACATTCCAATCCATAGATTTTTGCCCAACATGCAATCTCAGTTTGGACCCAGCCATGTGCAAAACAGTCTTGACCCTGTTCCTCATGGGAAAAGTCCAGCCTGAATTGCCAGGCCAGATCCACCCAGAACTGACACACGAACAATGAAGGACCGTTTTTGCCCTAGTTAGGACTCTTCAACCAGATATAGCTTTGTTCCAGTGGCGCAGTGAGCCCGGGACTCACGTGAGGGAATACCCAGCAGACTTTAGCCATCAAATGCAAAAACAAGGTGATGGATGGAATGCGCAAATTAATCTCAGAAACTGGCAATTCATCATTTTTTACCCACTATGCAACCTCAGTTTGGAGCCAGCCAAATGCAAATCAGTCTTGGCCCTGTTCCTCATGGGAACAGTCCAGATCAATGTGCCAGGCCAGGTCCTCCCTGAGCCAAAACACAAGCAACCTAAGACAAGTTTTTCCCTAGTTAGGGCTCTTCAAGCATGTATAGCTTGGTTCCAGTGGCAAAGTGAGCCCGGGACCCACATCTGGACATACCTGCCACACTTAGAGCATCAAATGCAAAAACAACAAGTGATGAATGGAGTGCTCAAATTAACCTCAGCCAGTGCCAAACATTTGGGGGTGCATCCCAATCCATTGTTTTTTTCCCACCATGCCATCTCAGTTTGGACCCAGCCGTATGCAAATCAGTCTTGGCCCTGTTCCTCATGGGAATAGTCCAGATCAAAGTGCCAGGCCAGGTCCTCCCTGAACCAGAGCACAAGCAATCTAGGAATGTTTTCACCCTAGTTAGGTCTCCTCAGCCAGGTAAACGTTAGTTCTACTGGCATAGTGAGCCCGGGACCCACATCTGAGCATACCCGGCACACGTAGGTTGTCAAATGCAAAAACAACAAGGTGAAGGATGAAATGCTTGAATTAATATCAGCCACTGGCAATTGTTCGGGACACATCCTAGTCCATCGTTTTTTGCCCACCCTGCCACCTCAGTTTTGAACCAGCCATATACAAATCAGTCCCGACCCTGGTCTTCATGGGAACAGTTCAGCCCGTACTGCCAGGCCAAGTAGTCATTGAACTGGAACAAAAGCAACCTAAGACTGATTTTGCCCTAGTTAGGGCTCTTCAGCCAGGTATAGTTTGGCTCCAGTGGGGCAGTGAGCCCTGGATGCATGTTTAGGAATTCTCAGTACGCGCAGGGTGTCAAAGGCAAAAACAACAAGGTGATGGATTAATGTCAGCCACTGGCAATCACTCGAGCTAAATCCTAATCCATCTTTTTTGCTCAACATGTGATCTCAGCTAGGACCCGGCCATATGCAAAGCAGTCTTTGCATACTGCATCAGTCAGACTGATTTGCATATGGCTGGGTCCAAACTGAGATGACATGGTGAGCAAGAAAAATGGATTGGGATGTGGCCCGAGCGTTTGCCACTGGCTGAGATTAATTCAAGCATTTTATCAATCAACTTGTTGTTTTTGCAGTTTTGGAAAGTTGGCATTTTTCTGCTTTAACCATTTGGTTCCTGCAGCCTGTCTCTGGGTCACATGACTGGGTTTGGTTGACAGTTGGGCTTTGTTTATTCGCCCTAGACAGCCACACAAACTGAAGAGCTTAGGTGTGTCTGAATGGAACTTGAATAGGCTGTGTCCTTCCTCCACACAAAGGGGAGCATACCCCCTGCAGTTAGTTGGGAGCTAGGGTCAGGAAGGCACTGCACATGAGCACTTCAATGGCAAGCCTCTAGAAGCTTTCCCCCACTTTAAAGGCACAACTGGGTATAAATACTGGACCCCAGATGGCAACTCTTCAGTACACTTCTGTACCAGTGGATACTCTGACAGGAAGAGGGGCTGCTATGCTGATGAATGGTCTGCCACTCTGCTCGACTGCTTCTCTGAAGGAATGCTGCCCGACTGTGCTGATCTGTTACCGGCTGCACTTTTGCCTGGGTGAGAAGGACTGGACCTACATCTGTTGAACCCAGGTCCTCAGAGTGACTCCAACGGTTAGTTGGATGGCCTCCTGGCTTAGGCCTCAGGGAAAGAAGGCTCCAGAAACCAGGACCGCAGCAACTGTACCCTGCCATCTGTGAGTCTACCTTGCCAAGTGGTGCCACCCCATGCCTGGACCAATGGCAGTAGGCTTAAAGTGCTCTGCCAGCCTCTGTGGACCCAGCGGTTCCAACGCATCTCCTCTGCTGCACAGCAGAACCGATGCATCACCGCTGCTGCAAGGATTGGACTCGTTGCAAAGAGCTGAATAACTTTTGCAGCCTGTGCCCTCTTCAGAACCGCTGCTGCATAACACATCTTGGGTGCAGATCCTCACATCCCTCATCAACAGCAGCCTCAACAATGACACCAGACTCCGCATCCCAGGCTCACAGCTCTCCGGTACCGACGCATCGTCCCAACTGCACAACGCATCCTCGACACCTGACTTTGTATCGCAAGCTCTCGTCAACGAGATCCTCGATGGTGGCGCAGTATTTCACACAGCAAAACCAAAGGGGATGATGGACGGAGTGTTGAACATTGCAAGCACTCACCCCCAGTCAACTGATCTGGGTTTAATCCATCATCATTCTTTAGCTCACTCCGCCACCCCAGTTCAGACATGGCCATATGCAAATCAGTCTGACCCTGTGCCTCATGGGAACAGTCCAGCCCGAACGATGGATTTAGGCCTAGATCTCTGTACTGGGGTGAATGTACGACATTGTTCTGCATTCTGTCCATCAATTGTTGTTTTTGCAGTATTTCACACCACAGCCTTGCCGCACCTCAAACCCCGTAGCATCTCTTCGGCTTCGCAGCACATCTTTGACACAGATCCTGGCAACACTCCGCAAACCAAGATTTAAGGTACTTTGTTTAGCAGCCCTAACTGGGTCACTGTAGCTTATCTGCGCTCTATCGCTGTCGGCCTGAAGTTGTGACTTTGTCCCGGTCCCGCGCAACCAAATAGCCACAATTGGCGCTTTTTGGTGCTATATTCGCTGAAATCTTTAAAATAGGATATCTCCAATTCTACTGATTGGATTTTTGCTGTTTTGTTCTTGTTTTATTTATTAAAAATCACCTTTTTGTGTGGTGTTTCACACTTTATTACTGTTTGAAGTGTTGCACACATTGCCTCTAAGTTAAGCCTGACTGCTCTGTGCCAATCTACCAGAGGGTTGAGCACAAGTTAATTCAGGGTTGGCTTGTGCCTCACACTGACAAGGATTGTGGTTGCTACTTAACCACGGCTCGCACCCTAGTCAGCCAACAACTCAATTCAATTTCTTACATTGGTGATGAGAGGTGAGGATTAGGGGCCTGTTCTACGACCCATTTTTCCATGTGCAAACGGGTTTGTGACCCATTTGCGAATGCAAAAATACCAATGGGCCGTGTACAAACCAAATTTAGTGAGTCACAAATTATTTGCGACTCGCTAAATAGGATTTGCGACTTGCTATTAGGAAGGGGCCTTCCAAGGGCGTCCCTTCCTAATAGCGACTCACTACCCTATGTAAGATTGTTTTGCGACCGCAATTGCGGTCGCAAAACACTCGCAATTTACCGCCCTCTTCAAGAGGGTGGTAAAGCACTCGCAAAAGGGAAGGGGTCCCCACGGGACCCCTTACCCTTTTGAATGCAGGGGAAAATATTTTTGGGGGCAGGCAGTGGTCCCAGGGACCACTACCTGCCCTTAAAAAATAAAAAACAAAAACGTTTCATTTTTCTTTATTTTAAATGCAGCCCTTTTTCCTTTGAGGAAAACGGCTGCATTTAAAAAAACAAAAACCTGCTTTATTTAAAAGCATTCCCAGACATGGAGGTCTGCTGAGCCCAGCAGGCCACCATACCTGGGAGGGCCAGCCATTCCCAATGGGGTCGCAAATTGCGAGTGCCTCATAAATATTCATCAGGCATGCAATTTGTGACCCCATTGGGAATCGCAAACAGTGTCTCTGACACTGTTGTACATTGGCATTAGCGACTCGCAAATTGCGACTCGCAATTTTTTGCAATTTGTGACTCGCTAATGCCAAGGGTCGTACATCTGGCCCTAGGACTTGTGTTTGTGCAGTGCCTTTCAGTGATTGTGAGTACACTACCATCCCATATCTAAGACCAATTTGAGTTTAAATTCCCTTTGATTGGCCTTTTTGCTTTTCCAAAATTCTTTCTCTGACTGTTGTGCCTGAATCCACACCTGCAAGGAATGTAGTTTGAACTGGCCAAAATGGATTTCTAAACTGTGGACAATTTCAAGGAGTTGCAAAGAGAGAGGGCTTCCAACCAAGAGAAACACCAGGAAGGTGGAGCTCCTAAAGGTGCTGAGGACTTAGGCGGAAGTCCACCAGTCACTGGTTACAGTAATGGGAGGAGAGGATGAGGTGAACAGGCAAGGAGGGCATCTGGATCCCCGCCCTGAGAGGGCGCAGTCTGCTGAGGGGGATAATGTCCCTCCTGAGTTGGAGCTCCCAGCCTGAGCAGGGAGTAGTGTGTCTACTCAAGGCCTGTCCCCAAAGGAGCTGGTGGATAGGTTTGCAGAATTGGAGTTCAGGCTGGAGATGGCCAAAATCAGGATGGAGGAAAATAAACTGGCCATGGAGGCAAAACAAAAGAATGCAGAGGCTGAGAAGGCCTTAGTCAGAGATCAAGTGGCCATAGAGGAGAGAAACATGATGTTGGCTCATGAACTGAGTCTTAAGCATCTGGGCAAAAGGGCCAGACTGGCAGAGTCCAGCAGGGATTGTGGCAGCATACCTGCAGTGTTATCTGTACATAAGAGGGTCCTTATTCCCAAAGATCTGGTGCCTGATTTTATTGTGAGGGATGATATAGACAAGTGGTTTGAAGCTTATGAGGTGGCTTTACAGATGCATATGATCCTTGAGGAATATTGGGGGATAGCCTTTGGAAGCACATCTCTAGTTAGGAGAGGGATGCCCTAATGGCCCTAGATAAGGGGGGTAGCATAAGGTATCCCTCCATGAAGGACACCCTTGTCAGAAAATGTAGCCTTACCACTGAGAAGTACAGGAAGAGGTTTAGGGACAGCCGTAAGCTGGATCAGTAGTCCTGGGTGTATTTTGTGGACTCCTTTTGCAAGGCACTAGATGGTTGGGTGAAAGACAGTAAAGTGAAACATTATATGAGGCTGTGCAATTTGATTGTGATAGACCATATGTTCAGACTTTGTTTTTTCATATCTGCACCATCACCTCATTGATAGCAAGCTCAGTGACCCCAGGGAGCTTGCCAAGGAGGCGGACCACAGACTCAGCACCAGGGTCCATAGAAGGGTATCTGGGGGGGTCACCACTAAGGTGGGTAGGGTCCACACCAGAAGAAAGAGGGGGGAGACAAACATAAACACAAGGAGTCCCCAAACTAGCACTAAGGTCTGGACTTTTAATACCCATCTAAACAGAAGAAGAAATGGTTCCTGGATAGCAAGCCTGTGGGGAAGGCACCCCCTAAGTCCTATGAGTGCCTCTAGGTTAAGTCTGACTGTTTTGCGCCAATCTACTAGAGGTTTGAGCACAGGTTCCTTTAGGGTTGGCTTGCGCCCACCCTGACAAGGATTATGGTTGCTACTTGACCAGGGCTTGCACCCTAGTCAACCAACAACTCAATATCTTACATTGGTGAGGATTAGGGCTTGTGTTTGTGAAATACCATACAGTGATTTTGTGTACACTACCATCTCTTATCTAAGACCAATTCAAGTTTAAATTCCACTTGATTGGCCTTTTCACTTTTTCTAAATTTTCGCTCTGACTTTTGTGCCTATATCAACACTTGCAAGGATGGAGTTTGAGCTGGCTAACATGGATTATTACACTGTGGCTCAGCTCAAGGATTCCTGCAAAGAGAGAGGACTTCCAGCCAAGAGCAACACTAGGAAGGTGGAACTCCAAAAGGTGTTGTGGGTGTGGGCGGAAATTTACCAGTCACTGGTTATAGCAATGAAGGAGATGATGAGATGGACAGGCAAGCAGAGGATATGGATCCCAGACCTGAGAGGCCGCAGTCTGCTGAGTTAGAGCTCCCTGCCAGAGCAGAGGGCAGCATGTCTTCCAAGGCTTGTCCCCAGAGGAGCTGGTGGTGGCCAAAATCAGGATGGAAAAAAAGAAACTGGCCAAGCAGGCAGAACAAAAGAAGATTGAGGCTGAGAGGGCCTTAGCCAAGGAACAAGAGGTCACAGAGGAGAGAAAAATGATGTTGGCTCATAACCTGAGTCATATGGAGCTGGGCAACAAGGCCACACAGGCAGAATCCAGCGGTGATGGTGGCATCGTACCTGCAGTGTTATCTGTAGGCAAGAGGGTCCATATTCCCAGAGGTATGGTGCCTCACTTTGTTGTGGGGGATGACATAAACAAGTGGTTTGAAGCTTATGACTTGGCTTTACAGATGCATACGATGCCTAAGGGGGATTGGGGGTCTAGCCTCTGGAAGCACATCCCAAGTGAGGGGACGGATGCTCTACTAGCCCTAAATAAGAGGGACAGGATGAGGTATCCCCCTATGAAGGACACCGTTGTTAGAAAATATGGCCTCACCACTGAGAAGTACAGGCAGAGTGAGAGACAGCTGTAAGCTGGACCAACAGTCTTGGGTAGATTGTGTGGACTACTTTTGCTAGGCACTAGATAGTTGGACGGACAGTGAAGTAAAAAGATTATGAGGAGCTGTGCAATTTGATTGCGAGAGAGCATATTTTGAGTCTTTCTTTTGCAGATCTATGCCAACAACTTATTCATAGCAAGCTCACTGACCCCAGGTAGCTTGCCAAGGAGGCAGACTGCTGACTCAGCACCAGGGTCCATAAGAGGGTGTCTGAGGGAGTCACCACAAGAGTGGGCAGGGTCTCCACCGGAAGAAAGAGGGGTTAGACAAACATAAAAAGAGTGGGTTCTCTAAGGGTCCCAAAACTGGATTAAAGGTCAGGACTCCCAATCCCCACCTGAACAGAAGTAATGGTTCCCTGACAGTAGGTCATTGGGAAGCCACCCCCTATGTGCTATGAGTGTCAACAGGTTGGGCACTACAAGGGTGATGCCCAGTGTCCCAAGCTGGACACTGATGTTGTTAATGTAGCACTTGGAAAGGAAATTGCCCCTGACAGTGTGTGGGGGAGCATAGAGGTTACCTTAGTGTCCATGGGTGATGAAGAGATGGTGCAGAGATCTCTCATGTGGAACCAGAAAACCTATCTGCAACTGTGGCGGGACGCGGAGCACTTTGTAGGACCCCATCGTCAATTCTGGAATTGTGATTACTGGCTTTAATCATTGAATACTCTGACCACCTTGTGGGGTTGTTACCCCCTATGGTGGCTGACTGCGTCTTTCAGTTAGTAACTAAACAATATATAGAAGATAGCAGATTTAGGAATACATACTAATATATTATTCGCGATTCTTATTCTTGCCAAGGTTCTGCTATTATCCATACAAGATATGTTGAAGGTCACACATATTTTCTCATATTCGAAAATAAGGCATAGTGGCTACTACCTTCGACATAAGACTCTGTCGTTCCAGTTCTGAATATTGGGATTTCATTATAGGAAACTTGCCCCCTTGTGTATTTGCTTGTGTGATACTGTGCCCGATTTGGACAAGGTCCTGAAGAAGGTGGTTCACGTTTGTGCTAACCCACCGAAACGCGCGTCGACCTCGTGTGTCCAGACCTTATTGTTTCTTTCATCTTGGTGGAAATGATTTACATCTTATGTTTCCCTTTTAATCCAGATGTGCATAAGTGTCTTGTATGAATGTGAACGACTGTGAGGAATGTATGAGTTCTAAGAAGAATTGTTATTTTGGGGATCAACAAAACTGTTTTTATTTTTGCACGATTGCTTATATGTATATACATTTTTTATAAAAAACACAAAAAAAAAGGTTTTTGTATCGATTGAAAAAAATGACATTTAATGCATTGGAAAAAAAGGAAAAAATAAGTCAAAGACAATAATAAATATGACCTAAAAAAATAATGATGTTGTTGCTATGTTATAAATATCTGATGTGTGGCATATTCTTATACCCATACTAGATTCATTCTTTTGTAAAAAGAAATATAGGTCTAAGGGGAGTGTTTTCTGGTTCCACTGGTCTGTTTATTTCCCCTCTTACTCCCAGACCTCATTCGTCCCTTAGAGGGGGTCCCTTGTTCTCTGATTGCAGAGATCTCTCATGCCTAGTAGCACTAAGAAATACATGCAGTGGGTCACTATCAATGGGAAGAGAGTGGAGGCTTTGAGAGACACTGGAGTCAGCATGATAACTGTCAAATGTCTATTGGTGACCTCAATGCAGGTAGTCCCTAATGCATTCCACCAGGTTATTGCTGCTGACCACCATGAGAGTCACTACCCAGTGGCTCTGATTCCCTTCGATTGGGGGTGATTTCAGGTTCCTTGAAGGTAACTGTGAGTCCATCCATGCCTGTGGATTGTCTGCTAGGCAAAGACCTACAGCACACTATCTAGAAGGGGGTGGAGCTCCGATCCCACCTGGAGATGTTGTGGTTGCCTGAATGGGTGTGCCTGACTACACAGTCCATGGCAGCCCTTGTGGGTATTCAGGAGGACAGGGAGCCTGGAAGAATGGCCCAGGTCTCTGCCAAAAAGAGGAATTTTCAAGAGGTGAGAGAAACCTGCTCCTTAGACTCCCACAGTCTGGGAGGATGCAGAGCCTGAGGGTGACATCCTAGAAATCAAAGGGAAGGACATTGCTGACCTAGGACACCTATCTGAGCTGACCAACTGCCAGCAGGAATGGGGTGCCACCAGGGAGAAGTTCTGCAATGCTCAGATTGAGTTCCCTACTCTTGAGGGCTCACAACGGCAAGCCGAAGCCCAGGCAGCTGGCTACACCTCTGGTGATCACCTGATTTACTGAGAGAATAGTGTATAGTGAGTCAAAGGTTCATGCGCCTGGTGCAACTAGTGTACTGGTGGTCACCCAGTGTTACAGGGCCTTCTTACTGGATCTGGCTCATGATGTTCTCCTGGTAGGCCATCTAAGGCAGGACAACACCTTTTAGAGGTTTGTCACCCACTTTTTCTGGACCCTGAGGAGTATGGCTTCAGATGCATTCTGCAGGCCATGCCCTACCTGCCAATCCAGTGACAAGTCAGGAACGAAGCACAAGGTTTTCTTACAGCTATTCCCTGTCATTGATACTCACTTTGAACAGGTGGGCATCAATATTGTTGAGCCTCTGGAACCCAAGACAGCCCTTGGCAACAGGTTTAGCCTGGTCTTGTTGGCCCATGCCACCTGGTACCCAGAGGCTATACATCTGAGATCAGTTACTGCACCCGCAGGGCACTGAGGGGGATCTTTACCTGCGTGGGGTTCCCTATGGAGGTCGTATCTGACTGAGGCACCAACTTCATGTCTGCATACATGAAGTCCATGTGGAAGGAGTGTGGGATACCATAGAAGTTCTCCACTCCTTGCCATCCTCAAACTAATGAGCTTGTTGAAAGGTTCAAAGGCATGATCATGGGCCTGTCAGAGCCCTTGAGGCAGAAGTGGAACGTCCTCCTGCCGTGCCTTTTGCTTGCTTACAGGGAGGTACCGCAGCAGGGGGTTGGCTTCAACCCCATTGAACTTCTATATTGGCACCCTGTGAGAGGAAATCTCATTCTGGTGAAGGAAGGCTGAGAGCTAGCTTCCAGGAAGAACCCCCCAGGATGGGGTGAGCTACTTGCTGGCCCTCCTTACTTGGATGAAGCATTTCTTGAAGAAAGCCAAAGAGAATCTAGAAGATAGCCAAGAGATCATGAAAGGGTGGTATGACCAGAAGGCCACTCTGGTCAAGTTTCAGCCTGACCAAAATGTGTGGGTGATTGTGCCTGTGGAGTCGAGGACCCTTCAAGACTGCTGGTCTGGGTCCTATGAGTTGAAAGAGTACAAGAGCGAGTTCACCTACCTGGTGGAGCTCAGGACTCCCAGGAATCCTTTAAGGGTCTTGCACATCAGTCTCCTCAAACCCCACTTCGAGAGGTCAGAAGTAACCATTTTCCTGGTCATGGATGATGGAGTGGAGGAGGAGAGTGAACCTCTTTCCTGACCTCCTTTCTTCCAAGGAGCAGGATGGGTCAATGGAGGGTGTCAGCCTTTCCCCTATACTGACCTCAGAACAGCAGAGAGACTACCTCCAGTTGTTGGGGTATTTTGCCTAATTAGTCTTCCTTACTCCAGGACTCACTTAAGAGTAAGATTTACAGGCTGTCTGACAAGGTGAGAGTCAGCATTAAGGAAAAAGTCTCCAAAATGTAGGAATTTGGCATTATTGAGCCCTCAAACAGCCCTTGGTCCGGCACAGTGACTTTGGTGCCCAAGACTGCCTCACCGGGTGCCACCCAGAACTTAGGTTTTGTGTGGATTACCCAGGGCCCAATGCAGTCACCAAGACACCCCATACCCCGAGCTGATGAGATTATAGATTGGTTGGGAGCTGCGAAGTTCCTCAGCACATTTGATGTAACGTCTGGGTATTGGCAGATTGTCTTGACCGAGGGGGGTCAAAGAGAGATCTGCATTCTGTTCCCCAGAAGGGCACTTCCAGTTCCAGGTAAATCCCTTCGGGTTGTAGAATGACCCTTCCACCTTCCAGAGGTTGGTCAACCAGATCCTAGCTGTGTTAGAGAACTTCAGTACCACCTATCTAGATGACATTGCGGTCTTCAGTTCTAGCTGGGAAGACCACTTGCACCACCTCAGGGAAGTGTTTTAGGCTCTGCAGATAGGGCAGGGTTCAGTGGTCAACGTGGGACACCAAGTGGGAGGAGGCAAAGTTCAGCCCCTCCAGACCAAGATTAAAACTATTCTGGCTTGGGTACCTCCCAAGACCAAGACAGAAGTGAGACACTTCTTAGGCCTAACTGGGTATTACAGGAAATCTGTTAAGGGGTATGGACCAATTACTGGATCCTTAACAGAGCTAACTTCAAAGAGGCACTGAAGGAGGCCATGTGCACAGCACACATGTTCAAGGCCCCTGAATTCTCCAAAGAATACATTGTCCAGATAGACGCCTCAGAGAATGACATAGGGGCTGTGCTTTCATAGCTAAATGAAAGGGGCCTTGATCAACCTGAGGCCTTCATCAGAAGGAGGTTACTTCCCTGGGAACAGAGGTGGAGTGCAATAGAGTGGGAAGCTTTTCCAGTAGCATAGGCACTGAAGAAGCTGGGACCATACCTGTTTGGTGCTCACTTCGGGGCTCAGACAAACCAGAGACCTCTCAGATGGATAATGCAGATTAAGGGTAAGAATAACAAATTGTTGATTAAGTCCATTTTGCTACAGGGAATGGACTTTACGGTGGAAATCCACCCTGAAACAGACCATGGCAATGCCTGTGGTTCTCCATGTTTTTCAGCATTTGTGAAAATAACTTCCAAGGGATTGGGAAGTTCTCCCCAATTTCAGCTGGTGGTGACACGTATTAGACCTGGCATGCTTGGAGTGGTTTTCTCCCTATCTTTTTTTCCTTCACCCTTACTGTGTTGCTGACTTTGTTTTTTCTGACTTTAGGGCTCTGCACACTTTACCACCTCTAACCAGTGATAAAATAATCTCTCCTTAAAACATGGTAGAATTGGATTATACCCCATAGTCATGTTTAACTTACTTGTAAGTCCCTAGTAAAGTGTCACTGCCTGTGCTCAGGGCCTGTAACTATATGCTACTAGTGGACCTACAGCACTGATTGTGCCACCCAATTTTGAAGTACTTTAAACATGTGTCAGGCCTGCCATTGCAGCCTGTAAGTGCAGTTTTAAACTTCCATCTCTACCTGGCTAAATAAATCTTTTGACAGGCACAAACCTTTCTTTGTAATAAATATAAGTAACCCGTAGGGTAGGCCCTGGCCAGTCCATAGGGGAGGATGCATTGTAATTAAAAAGTAGGGCATATACCTTTAAGTTTTACATGTCCTGCGAGTGAAAAACCCTTAAAGACTTTGTTCACTACTGCAAGGCCTAGCTCTCCCATAGGATATCATTGGAGTTACCTTATTACATTAAATAAGCTGTCATTTCCAAATGGGAGCAGGTACCTAGATCATGTTTGGTGTCTTTGGAATTATAATGATAATGAAAAATCCTAACTCATGATGAAGTTGTATTTCAAATGACAATTTTGAAAATGCTCCTTTTAGAAGGTTCATATTTTCCTGCCTTTGTCATTTAGTGCTTGCAGCCTTTCTCTGGGTCACATGACTGGGTGTAGAACTTTGTGTATTCCTCCTAGATAGCCACACATAAAAAAAAGCTTTTGTGTGCCTGGATGAGCCATGACTGGCAGGATGGGAGGGAGGAGCTGGGCACAGCCCTACTTAGACTTGAATAAGCTTTGTGCTGCTTTCACACAAAGAGCGGCATACCCGCTCTACTTATTCTGGAGCCAGGGCAGGAAAGCAAGGCACCTGTGCACTTCAAGGTGTGCCTCTAGAAGCTTCTCCCCACTTCAAAGGCACAACTGGATAGAAAAACAGGACTTCAGACACCAACTCTTCAGTACACTTCTAGACCTGTGGATACTCTGCCAGGAAAAAGTACTGCTGTGCTGCTAAAAGGACTGCCACCCTGCTGGACTGCTGCTCTGAAGGACTGCTACCCTGCTGTGCTGACCTGATACCTGCTGCCCTCTTGCCTGGGTGAAAGGGACAACTGGACCTACATCTGTTGAACCCAGGACCCCTGAATGATTCCAAAGGCTAGTTTGCTGGCTTCCTGACTTGTGCCTCAGAGACAAAAGGCTCCAGCAACCTCAATCACCAGCACCTGGACTCTGCCATCTTTAAGTCTACCCTGCCAAGGTTTAACACTCCAGTCCTGGACCCTTAGGAGTGTGCCTAAGGTACTCTGTCAGCATCTGAGGACCCAGGAGTACTGATGCATTTCCCTGCTGTGTGGAGTAACCAAAACCAGAACCGACACATTGTTGCTGCTACATTGATCAAACCCATTGCAATGACCCACATTGCCTTCACAGCCGACAGCCTCTTCAAAACCATCACTGTGTAAGGTATCCTCAGTGCAGGCCCTCACATTCCTCATTGACGGCAGCCTCAATAATGACACCGGACTCCACATCGCAGCTCCTTGGAACCAACACAACGCCTGACTGCACAACTCATCCTCCATGGAGGACTTCGCATTGCAAGCCATCGTCAAGGGGACCCTCGATGGTGATGCAGGACCTTGCATCACAGCCTCGCTGCTCTTGGTACCAACGCATCGCTATGGCTGCATGATGCATCTTGGACGCAGATCCTCGCAATGCTTTGCAAACCAGGATTTAAGGTACTCTGCTAAGTGGGCCTAACTGGGTCCCAGCAGCCGAACACTTTCCATTACTGTCGGTCTGAACTTGTGGCCTTGTCCCAGTATGGTGTGACTAAATATCTACAGTTTTCGCTTTGTGCAGTATTTTTACTGTGATTTTTTAAATTTCATATCCCCAGTTCTACTGATTTGACTTTTTGTCATTTTGGTCTTGATTTATTAATTCATTTTTGCTCTATTTTTCTTGTGCTGTGTTTTCAAGTTATTGTTGTTTGAAATGCTGCATAAATACTTTGCACATTGCCTCAAAGTTAAGCCTGACTGCTCTGTTGCAAGCTACCAGAGGGTTGAGCACAGGTTAATTTGGGGTTTGTTTGTGACTTCTCCCTGGCAAAAATTGTGGTTGCTACTTGAGTAGGGTTTCACCCCGCTCAACCACTAACCCAATTTCATACATTTTCTTTTTGCCCAAAGCCAGAGATCACACAGAACATCATGAAGAAACATAATTTGAGGACTGCAGATGAAACAGTGTTACAACACTGGTGGAGGTAACTATGTGGATATCATTTTCAAAGTGTGATGGGGAACCTGCTCAAGCTGTCTCATGGGCATTGTGGTAAGCAACTTCTGATTCACATTGGTACTTCCAGGTCTATTTCCAGTTTCCAGAAAGACTATTGGCCATTGATGGTGACAGGGTTTAAGAGTATGGAATCAAGCCAACCTGAAGCACTGGCAATCTTTTCACTACAGCGGAAACATTTTTAACCAGGTCATATGGCATTTCACCTCTGACAAATTCATCAAGTGTTATTTGCAAGAAGGTGAAGGCAATATTAAAGACCAAAGAGCAGCTCACTAAGCACATAGTTGTGTTATTTGTTCTTCCAATACTCTCAATGATGGTGTTTGCTGCTTGTGAGATGAACTATATGTGTAGTTGATCATACCCTTGGAGCAAATGTTTTAACCTTATATTCAACTTTCCATATTTTTGTAACTTCCTTCCACCTTCCCTCCCTGCATTTCTCCCTTGACTAGCCTGTCCTCATTCTCCTGACAACTATTCCTTTCCTCATTGACCTCAAAGGTTTTACAAGCGAGTTTGCACTGTCAAAAACTCTTCGCCCTTTCCTCAGTACACTCTTGCACTCAAAGGTGGCTAGTAGAATTTACTTCCTTTAGAGCCCTTTCCAGTCTTCTTTGTACCTAGACTACCATATGAGCTGGATAGCCACAATCTGAAATGAATTTTTGAATATCTATGTGGACCTCCACATCTATGACTGTTATTGTGGAAGTGAAAAACACATGCAAGTCTTTGAGTTTGGGAAGATGGCAAAGGAGGGTGGTATTTTGATTGATGGGCAAGTATGTTGTTTTTCTTGCCACTCCATGGTGGGGGTATTAATTATCCAAGAACGTGTGAGCAGGGCGCTGCTAGTTCTCCACCACTCTATATCTCTTTGAGAAGTATTTAAGCGCTGAGTGCATGGTACAAACACTGCAGCATTTATCACATCCTTTGCATCTATTTTCAATGTATACCTACTCACATTGCCACTACTTATAGAGAAGATCATACTAGCATGGAAATTAATACTAATGTGGTTAATAGCAGGATTATTACGGCACTCACATATAAGGTGTGCAACTTTTTTTCTGCCAGCTATTCACAACATAACAGTCTTCTATTACTAGGAAACATTCCATGAAACAGGTGAAAAAGGATTATGTGCAGGACTGACAGTGCTTAATATCAAATCCCCAGCAGCCCAAGGATGAAAATTACAGCTAGATACTTTTTCAGTTTCGTTTCCAATGGTCTATAACACTTGTGAATGTACTTATCTCTTGCTGAGGCCAGGCCAGGAAGAAGTAGTTCAGTGGTATTAGCAGGGCTATTCCTGCCCTGGTAAAGAATAGCTGTAGATCCCAACCCCATGAGGGCCATACATTGCATAATTGTTTTCCCAGTTAGAGATGGTGCAGTCAGTGTTATAAACGAATTGAAGGATTAGAGGAGCACACTAACCTAATTACTGAATTTATAAATTTTTGAACCATTATATTCAAATTTTTCCAAGGGTGCTGCTCTGCTGCTATGTGTTGACCTCACATGCAAATAATACTACTGGTCCAACAGGAACAAATCCTGGATGCAGTGCGCACTGTGCCTGTGTTAGAACCAACCGTTCCATGTCAGTCAGTGTTGTACCTTGCTTTCATCCTGTAGTGGCAAGTCCTTTTCTTTTTGCAGTGGAAAAGTTACTTATTTTCTAAAGGAGAGGTTACCAGCACATGATCTTGATATTTGCTATCTCTTTCAGCTTGTACAGATGTTTTCTTGCAGTGGGAATTATGTGTCTGTGACTGAAGTACTTAGACACTTGGCTACTATATTTTGATGACCAGCACCAAGGAGGGTCCAATAAGCAGAGGCTGCAAAATTGTCTTTCTCGGATGAACTTTCACATGGACCTAGTTCCCCAGCTCAGGTTACTGGCAGGGTTTACTGGGTTCCTTAGATAAGGCCCTTGACACCTGTAAATGGAAGGTCCTTGCATAAGCTATTGGAGCACTGCAGTAAATATTTCAAGACAATGTAGTACGCTTAGTGGATATACAATGAAGATAGGCACTGGTGGGGAGAACAGGAGTCTCATTGTTCTATCCGTTAGGACCTTCTTCAGGTGAAGGCCAATTTTTGTGTTTACTGTAGTTTGCTCACATGTTCATAAAAGCCTTGGGTAATGAGCCAGCCCATTGGAGGTCAGTCTGTACAAAGATTTTGTCCAGGTCTTGTTTCAGTACACCATTATTTCTTTCGACTTTTTGCACTGACTGAGGGTGATAGGCACAGTGGAAATTATATTACATTTGGAGGGCCTTGCAAATGTCATGTATTACTTAAGCAGTGAAATTTGTTCCCTTAGCACTGTATATAGATAGTATAATGTCAAATGAGGTCAAAGTCTTTTAACAATAATGTTGTTACAGTCTTTGGATCTGCTATAATACAACAGTAGGCTTCTATACACACTAAAAGCATACAATGAAAATTACATATTCTTAATTGCAGCATTTAGGCAAGTTAATGAAATCTATTTGTATATTTACGAATGGGCCTCATGATGCTTGATGGGCAGTCTATGTTGTTCTAGCTACTGCCCCACATTATGGGCTTAACAAATGACAGATGTTGCAATATTGCTGAGATACCATAGGAAAATCAAAACTCTGATGAGAGCGTAAAGTTCAGCGACCTGAGCAGAGTGTACTGTGAGCAAGTGGTTGCTTTCTATGAACTCGTGCTTATAGCCTACATCATAACCACCTACTAAGGAACCACTGTCATTGCGTAGAGAAGGGGCATCTACATAGAGGACCACACCAGGATCATGCAGCAAGTTGTCTTTGAAATTAATAAAGGGCTTTGCCAGGTAGACTGTGATGGTGAGGGAATAATGCTACTCACCTTCCTCGAGCTACGTGAAAGGGATGCCGTGTTCCATACCAGACACTTATTTAAAGCAGGGTTCTCCAAAGTCGGTCCTGGAGGGCCGGAACCAAGCCAGATTTTTAAGATAACTACATTTTCCTAATTGTGGAAATGCTAAAAATCTGGCATTGATCCGGCCCTCCAGGACCGATTTTGGAGAACCCTGATTTAAAATAATGTGACCTGTAGATAAAAATAGTATCTCATGGCTGGGGAATCTGGCATTAGATAAGAACTGGGGCTTGGAGGTTAGTAAAAGGGACACCAGCACATGCAGGTTGAGAGGAGACCCTGCAACCATAGTCTCAGATATTTCTACCATGGTGGTGGCTGCAGATACTGGAAACAGTCAAGGTGTTAATCCAGCAGCTACAGGATAGATGGTTGTAACGAACTCCTCCCGAACAGAAGATGCGGACACACGGGGTAAATTATATATATATATTTATTGCCATAAGTAACGCAAGTCTTATCGACGTGAAGAGCCAGGGTTAACTGTCGTCCCATGGAATCAGGTCATCTTGTGTTCCATGCTCCAGGTTCCATGGAACATGGCTAGCCCAGATGCAACACATCCCCCTTCGTAATAACCATATAACATAAATATCCAAACATTAGTAATGAACACAACATAATAATTTACACTGAATATGCATTCCGAATAACAGTACACTTGCTAAACTAAATTAAACATCAGAAACTAATGCTAAACTAACAAATTGTCCTAATATGTGGAAGATGCAATTTGCCACGATTCTCTTAGTTCATGATGTAATACTTGCACCAACCAGGTTTTATTCTTCTGCGCACCTCAGCACTCTTATTTCCTTGTCTTTCACACCTCTGATTAGTGTTACTTCCTCGTTACACACATTCCTTTGCCAGTTTTTATTATCAGAGAAATTATCCTCACCTTCTGGCCAAAGCCACCGAGGGACTTTTTCAACTTAACTCATACTCCACACATTGCCATCTGATAATTCAACTACCTGATTGCCTACCCTAACAACCTTCATAGGCACAGAATATTTTGACTCTCCTGATCTCACTATTCTCCCCTTTTTCACCCACACCCATTCATCCTTACTAATGGATAACAACATTTGCTGTTCCACACCTTGATTGATCTATGCAGGCTGTCTTTGTCTACATACACCTCTGTTTTCATCTTTAACTTTGTTTATCAAAACTGACATCCACTTCTGATTCATATTCAACAACGCTCTTCTTCCTCTCATTTTTTTCAAAAGGAGATGCCTCCTCACCATTTCTTGGAGTATTTCTGTAACTCCATAATAATTCCTTAAGATCCTGATAACAATTCTTACCATTGACCACAGCAAGTTGTTTTTAACACCCAAATCCACCTTCCCACAATCCCATTACTTTGTGGATAGTAAACCGAGGTGCATAAATGCTCAATCCCATGATTCTCCAGAAAATTCCTCATTTCCTTTGAAATCAGCTGTACTCCATTGTCTGTCACCAAACACTGGGGAAACCCTTCTCTTTCATAAATTTCACACAAAAATTGAATAATTATACCAGATGTGACCTGCGGTACTAATTTAACTTCAGGCCATTGAGACAATTGATCAATCAGTACAATAGCAAACATATGACTTTTGCCAATGCACATGGGTCCCGCAATATCTAACAACACTCTTTCCCATACACTCATCGGATGCGACATAGGTACTTTTTCATACACCACAGTTATTTGGGGATTTGTCACTAATGGCACATTCAACACATGATCTCACTTATCAATAGCTGGCCACCAGAATTCGGATCTAATTCTCCTTTTATACTGCTCATACCTGGATGTCACTTATGAGCCATATCCAAAATTGAATCCCTTACACTTTCAGGCACAACCAGTTGCTCACCTCGCAATAAGATACCATCCTATACAGATAACTCATTAAATACACAGAAAGGGTTTCAATCATTCATCTAAATCTTTCTTTTTTTGGCCAGGTTGAACTTAAATACCTCATTGCTTGTACAATGTCATTGTCATTTTCACATGCCACTTTCTATTAACTTTCCTGAATGCATCCTTTGGACACCTCACAAATAGACACCACCCTTTGCGTGTCATCATCATCAATTTTTAAATTGTCACCACTAACAGGCAATCTAGACAAACAATCTACTACGATGTTTTTACTCCCGGTATGTATTCCACCTTGAAATGAAATCCTTGCAATTTATATTGCCATCTGGCAATCCTGGGCGTTGCTTTACTACACCCTTCTGTTGTAAATAGATCAACTAATGGACGATGGTCCGATCATACTTTAAATTTTGTATGATAGACATACTTACGGAAATATTCAATTCCTCACCAGCATGCTAGAGTTTCTTTCTCTAAGGTTAAGTATTTACTTTCTGCCCCTCATAATGGTCTTGAAGCAAAAGCCACAGGAAGTAGCTTGCCATCGTGATTCTGCATCAACACTGCGCCAATACCTAAATTACTGGCATCGAACACAATAACAGAATCACATCTCGTCCCAAATGTCACCAATACCAGAGCTGATGTTATCTCTTGTTTTAACGACATAAATTTAGAAGTGCAACTTTCAACCCATTTGAACGTTTGAATTTTCTTCATTACATTTCTCATATTAGCTGTTTTGGCCGCAAACAATGGAACACATTTTGCATAGTACTCCGCATGCCCGAGAAAAGATCTGAGTTGATCTTTATTTTGTGGTTCAGGAGCATCTTCTATTGCTCGAACTAAACACTGTTTGGGGGCAACACCATCCTTACTAATACTGTGCCCCAAGTAATCTACTAATTGCACACCAAATTTGCACTTGTCCTTTGTGAGTGTTAACCCATAATCTTGTAGAATGTTCAATACCTTATGTAATATTTCTAATTTCTAATGTTCCTGACTTGTACATCCAAAGACCAAAATATCATCTTGAAAATATACTAAACTTTAAAAAATTTTAAAAATGCTTGTGCATTAACCTTTGAAAAACTGATGATGCAGAAATTAGACCAAAGGGCATCCTCTTATACCTAAATGCTCCTTCAGATGTTATGAAAGATGTGTATGGTTTGCTTTCTTCATGTAATGCAATTTGGTGATAGCCACTAGATAAATCTAACGTAGAAAATATAGTTGCCCCCTTCAATTTGGCAAACAAAACGGCAATTTTAGGCAATAGATGCCGATCCACCCACACACACTCTTTCAGGTCTCTTAAGTCAATACACAATCTGACTTTATCATTAGGCTTGTGTACAACTGCTACTGGTGATAACCACTCTGAGGACTCTATTTCTTCAATAACACCTTGGACACACAACTTCTTCAGTTCCTCTTTTAATGCGTCCCCAATAGCTAACGGTATATTTCTTACTTTGTGCACTTTGGGTATTGACGATTGTTTCAATATAATCTTGTGTACAAATTTCTTAAGACATCCTAAATGAGAAGAAAAAACCTTGGGAAACAACTTTTCCCAATCAGTAGATTTGCTTTCCTCAATCTGGTACACCAGATCATTGTAGCCTAACACTTGATTTGGATGATTAGGATCCAGTGTAATCCATTAAGTCTCCCTGCTGTGGCCAACCTAGTAAACAAGATCCCTCTTTGGCCATATACATTTTTGTTTCTATGGTTTTACCTTTAAAACTTACATCTGACTCAAAATATCCTAATACATCAATTGGCTTATTTCCATAACCCACCAATTTGATTTCGGGAGGAGATAAGTTCACATTTGGCCATTCTTTCAACCATTCATCACCTATTATGGTATGTCTTGCTCCTGAATCCGCCATTACTTTAATTTCTTTCCCTTAATTTCAATTTTGCAAAAAAAGAGCATCTTTGTTTTTCTCATTTATCTCAAATACACTTAATATGAATTCTTCTGCATTGTCACATCCTGGGTCATCCATAACTTCTCTTATATAATTTTTTCTCTGTCTATTATCTCCACTCATACCCTCTCTATATTTATTCCTGTTTCGACACATCCTAGCATAGTGACATTTGACTCTGCAATATCAACAAACCTGTCCCATAGCTGGACATCCTTTGTCACTGGCCAAATGTCCAGGAATTCCACACTTGAAACAAACATATTCTCTTTTTCCTCACCTAAGTAGCTTTGACCTATCACCTTCGTCTTGCTACCTATTTTCTCATCAGAATTAACCTTTTTCTTAACTACTTGAATTTCAGCCATTTTCTTGTCTGATAGTTTCTTCATACCTAATTTCATGTCTTCAAAACGGATGTGCGATATCTAATGCTTAATCAAGAGTTAAATCTTCTGCAGCTAATAACTTCTCTTGCAATTTTGTGTCAGCTATCTTGTGAACTATTTGATTTTGTAACATTTGATCATGAAATGAAGCAGAGTTACATTTTTCTGCAAGCATTCTTAAATCACTCACAAACATATCAACAGACTCTTTAAGCATTTGACCTTTACTCAAAAATCTGTGTTTCGCAACAACCTCATTGACCTTTTTTATATATACTTTGTCCAATTGACTTAAAGCCATTTCATATATGTCAACATAATCTTCTTCTTTTTGGCGTACTGGGCTCACAATATTTCTCCCCTCTGCTCCTAGACAATGTTTCAAAATAGCCAATTTATGCTTGTCTGTAAAATCATGACCTCCAATTGCTTCAATGTATGCTTTAAAACCTTCCTTCCATTGTCTCCATTCCAATGCAGCTTCTCCCGGTGTAGATAAAAATTTAATTGGAGAATTCATTCCATCCATAATGGCAGATAAGTGTAAGTTTGCTAGATATATAATTCACCAATGTTATGAGAAAAAAATAATTATTAAAAATAAATAACTTGGTGTGCAAATCAGCGAATTCATTGATATGCATAATATAAATGCCATGTTATGAATGAAAGTTGTATAGAATGAGGACCTCTCAGCAGCAGAACTACATACTGCAGGCTTATATACGGTTTACTGTTATTATAATGATGATAGGCCCCATCCAGGGACCAAATACGATGTTTCTGCCGCAATATCATCTCTTAGGGTGAGTGGCACTTTAGTTTGTATACAGACTTCCTGCACCCAGCACGGGGATACCATCCGTGCCGAGTGACTGCCAGTCCAATCCTCAGGATGCAAAGTCGCTGGAACCATCGAGAGCCGGGTTGTAACGTCATCTGCTTAGCAGGACTCCAGGCTCTCCACCGCCTCTCTGCTCGTCGCCAGTGTAACAAACTCCTCCCGGACAAAAGATGTGGACGCACGGGGTAAATTATTTATATATATTTATTGCCATAAGTAACACGAGTCTTATCGACGTAAAGAGCCAGGGTCAACTGTTGTCCCATGGAATCTGGTCATCTCAGGTTTCGTGCTCCAGATTCCATGGAACGTGGCTATCCCTGGTGCAACAATGATCTCACTGTTGTACACATCAGAGTGATGCTTAACACTTTGAGCTTGAGTCAGTACCCCTAAAATGAAACTTCCTTTTTTATGACAGTAGAGTGTTACGGGTTTAGAGCTGGAGCTGCAGAGAGGGTTTGGTTTAACGCAGTGAAAGCCCGTTCTGCATCTTCTGTCAAGTGGAAAGGGTGAGGTCTGTAGAGATGAGTGAGCTTCTGAAGGGACTTTTTGAGTGAGGCATATTCCAGAATCCTCTGGTAACAATACCCTGCCATCGCAAGGAATATTCTCGAGGAATGTACTCATTTGGGTGACAGTAGTGGGGAGGGGAGCTTTGAGAATGGCTTATAATCCTAGAAGTGGACAAATACTGCTGTCCAACTAATATATAATGTCCCAAATATGGGCCTCCTGGCAGACAAAGTGTCAGTTGCTCTCGAGAGGTTCTGTGCCCTTTTTGGCCAATACTATAAATAATATGAGTTAATCCTCATTGCAGTATTCTAAGGGTTGTGAGCTAAGAAGAGGCATCCACATACTATAGCAGCACAGGCTCCCTGATGAGTTTGGTCATTTTTAAATACTTTTTCAAAATATAGGGAATAAAGGGATGATAACTTGGTAAACCCTTAGGAGAGACAACTAATAGTGTTCTTGAATATGAAGGCAAACAGGAATTGGCTCTCTAAGTTTAAGGGGATAGAGAGAAATGCAGTGCACAGATCGACCATGATAAAAAAGGTTGCTGTTACTGGTATGTCTGAAAGGATGGTGGCTGGATTGGAAGACAATAGGATAGATGAGGAGGATAACAGAATGTATCATCCTAAGGTCCTTATAGACCTGTAGCAATATAATTTACCATTCTATGGTCTTGTACAAATATGTAGCAATCTTTCCCAGGCTGTTTCACAGGTAGAATGGGGATGCTACAGGTGCTCCGAATGGAGAGGACAGTGCCTTGCAAAATCAATAAAACAAATGATCGGTAAGAGCCTTCTTCCATTTCAGACACATAGTCACTGCAGTAAATAGGGTAGGGGCTTTGCAGGTGTAAACCATATCCTCATCAGTCTCAATTGTGGAATCTGAAATAAAGAATGAGAAATAATACCACAGATAGGACTCTCTGTCAGCACAGAAGATAGCAGAATTTATTGGAGACCAACAAACAATGCAAAATACGTGCAGCACGGAGACAGACAGTATAGTCACTGAGTGTCCAAAGATGTGACGTTTCTGACAGCTTTTATAGACACAAACCACAAGAGGATGCAGCATCATAATGTACGTAGCACAAATTAAGCATGGGATACTTGACCAATTAGCAAAGGCCTAGGCTGCGCTATACTATTTGTGGTCTGAAATATACTGTTGCTGACCACGTGTCCCAAGTAGGCAGCTTCTGGGACTTTCCACAATAATGCAATGTATTAGCCTTGGTACTTTTCCATGTAACAATATGCATAATACAGCACATACCAGAAATATTTTTAAATGTGATATGGTGAAATACTTGTGGCTAAGCTAGCATCTTCCTCTGTTCTCGTATCTTTCTTGAGCAAGCCTTGCGTTACAAAGCAGTTTTACTGAAGCACAATGGAAAAGTACAAGCGTCTTGTGCAGTGATTCTTATGTCAACTTAACATAGCCTAAAGCTTCAAGCATTTGGTATCATATAAGAAAGATGACTTCAACATTGTCCCATCTGATACCAAATCATTACTTCGCATCCTTTCTTTACAACATCTCCTGTCCTTCCTCACTTGGGTCGGAGTCATGATTGTGACGTCCGTGTCTTTTGTGTCGTGGCATACAGTGTGCAAAGCTGGAAGTGAACGCTGCACTGCATGATGGACAAACCTGGATCATTATGCACAAGGTGATCAATGCTGTTATAATTATAATGATCACCTCCAATATCCATGATCCCCAGCTTCCTAACCATAGCATCAAATTTTCCCACATGCTTCCTGTGTGTGCTTCGTCTTTAATTTTGTTTATGTTATGTATCGCATTGTTTATATTGCGGCTGTTGTCAGGTATCCACGAACAGCACACCTGGTGGATGGCGTGGCATACTCCACCCTCCTTGGCCAGGATGATGTCTAATGCAACCCTGTTCTGTATCACTACGGCTCTCATGGCAGTGAGTTCTTCAGTGATGTTTCCCAGGGCTGCTGCTGTTGAATCTGGAAGATCCTCAATCATCCTTGCTAACTGGTGTATCCTTATTGAGGTGTATATTATTCCTGCACCAGGCACCATTACCCCTAATCCTGTCATTATGTCATCTTGCCATTCTGTTGTCCTCCTAACTCTTCCTGGCCGATGTCCTTGCCGCTCAACCTGTACAAGGTCAGTGAAATGAGTTATTTGGGGCAGGATGGAGGCGAGGTAGCAACTACCATACCATCCCGGGGGCAAATAGAAGTATGCCCATTGGCCACAGACAAAGAACAGTACCTTGTAACCTACTAGTCCAGGTGATGGCCGCTGATCACTCTTCTTAATCGTGATAGTTTTGTTATGTGTGTGCAGTTACTTTCACCAACGAAAATTGACGGGACTATTGAATATTCTTCTTCTGAAAGTCCTAGGGCTTCATCATTCCTTTTCTCACATTACCTTAATCCTTGCTCACCCTTTGCTAATTCTGCAATGCTACACCCAAAGCTGCATTTCTTACATTCTTCCTTTCCTTTGACTAGTTGTGATATCGTGCATGGCTGTTTAAGGGGGCGCACCTGCACGGCTGTCTTTTTAGGGGCCATCCATTTATCATTCTGAATGCAGGATGGTGCAGTAAGCTGTTGTCTTATCCTAAATCTTGGTATTTTTGTCTCAGCCCCTTTGTCCCAACCATCCCTGTTTTTCTACTCCTCCTTCCTAGAAAGTTGTCAAATGTATTGAGCATTGCCTGATCTCTTTTTGTCAGTTGCATGTTCATGCATGGCACTCTCTGTGTCTTAGGCCTTGCGGTGGCCAGTCCTACTGCTATCCCCTTTACAGAAACTGCGACAGTAATGGACATGTTATGGTGTGCGAAGAGCATATCGCGCGTTAGGACACAACCCACATATTTAGAGACAGGTAGGACATTGTAGCTCCTGCTGTTTTCTGTGTCTGTTGGCAGGTGTGTGCAAACATAACATCCTGATATGTTCATAATGCGTACATACATCTTTAGCATTTCAACATATTTGTTTCCCTGGTACTCGTCCCATAATTCCTGTTCCCCTTCTCCTTTAATGTCAACCTCCCCCAAAATGTCTTGCTCAGTCATGTTCATTTTCCTCTCTCCGTATGTTACATTTTAGTCGCTCCCATCCCCCACCTGGCCATTAAGGAACGGTATTTCAATATCCTTTGCATATATTATTATTACTGCAGTCACTATTATTCCTGGTACTGGCGACAGTATTGCCAGTAGAACCGCTGGCCACTTTTTCTCCTCTCTCCTTGTTCTTGGCATGTCCGGTGGTGCTGTGGAGATGTTGCCAATGTCAAAAAAAAAATTCTGAATGGTCCCTAATTTTATTTTTCTTCCACTTTGACCTATGCTATCAGTTCCCATCCTCGTCACCAGAAATCTGTAGTAATTCACCCTGTGGCGCTCTAGTTGAAGAGTGAATTTATTGAAGGAGAGACTACACAGCTGAAGGTCATCGCCTGCCAAGTAAAGCCAAGCAGCAGCCAGTAACAGTTACAGAGTTACACCTTTGAACAGTAACATTCTCAACATGCACCAGACACTGTAACATCACGGCATCAGCAGAGCAGCATCATAGAATACAACACGTCTCTTACAAGACCAGATCCAATGTCCTCTATTGCGTGGATCACACACTCTAAAATGTCAAGGCGTGTTGCTGCAATATTTTGTGCTGGTGGCTGATAGCCGAAACTGGGGAATGAGAGATCTTGCAAAATAAGGTGTCTTAAACCACTCAGTAGCGGAGGGTTGGGCACAGTCAATTCCAGCGCTCCATATATTTCCACCCCGGGGACCAATAGTTCTATCCGAATCACTAGCTCTGACTCTCCTTCTGCCACCTGTAGGGATCTGAGCCTACCAGATCTTAGTACTGGCATTTGTAATTTGCTAAGCCTACTGATGTCTTTGGTGTAGCCCTGGCAAGGTTCTTTTAAATGTTAGATATTTGGTAGTCTCTGTAGCAAAATGTTCACTTTTCTAACTAGCAGGTCCTGCACCCCTATTGATGTATTGGTGCAGGCTCCAGCAACACTCTACCTAGCAGATCCTGCACCCCTATTGATGTAATGGTGCAGGCGCCAGCAACACTTTGAAAGGAATCGTCGGTGCCTTTGTTGTTTACCGTCAGAGGTTTACCAGCACATGATGGTACCGGCACATTTGAAGAAAACGTAGGTGTCCTTGGAAAAGATGAGATCCGGAGCTGTGGGGAGTTGTCTCTTTTAAAGGTGTACTCTCCGTTGGAGGCCTAGCCTGCAACTAGCAGGGATCTGCCTCTTCTTCAACACTTGTCTGCTGTTGCTTGTCTGGTGGAGCGATGGTTGTACCTGCCGAGAGCCTCAGATGCCACTGGTAATGTTGGTGAAACTTGCGGTCCTTGATCAGGCCCTGTTGCTTTCTTGGTGTGAGAGCTGTGGATCCAGGAGGTCAGCCCCTCACACATGACGGCTGTTGCTGTAGTCAGCAGGACCTGGAAGGGGCCTCTCCACTTCGGCTGGAGGCAGTGTCGTCTGGTGTGAGCTTTTACCCAGATCCAATCACCAGGCTGCAGGTCATGTGACGATGGAGTTGCTGCTTCTGGAAGAGCCTGCAGAACCTGGCGGTGAAGATAACGTAATGTCTCTGTTAATTTCTTACAATTGCACAAAAGCAAATCATCTGCAATTGATAGTGGAGCAGTGGACATATGGCCTGCAATGTTCATTGGGCGACCAAACAGAATTTCGTGAGGGCTTAGCTTTGTCACCCTATCTGGCGTGCTCCTCATTGCCAACAGGGCTAGTGGCAGTGCGTCCACCCATGAAAGTTCAGTTGATGCACAAATGTTACCGATTTTATTCTTTAACACCCCATTCTTTCTTTCCACGGCACCTGCTGCTGGTGGGTGATAGGCACAGTGCAGCTTTTGTGTGACCCTGAGCCCCTTGCATATTCCCCCTATGACATGGGAGATGAACGCAGGTCCGTTGTCTGAGCTCAGAAGTGATGCAATACCAAAATGCGGTATGAGTTCTTTCAGAAGGCATTTGGCAACAGTATGTGCATCACAGTTCTTTGTTGGATAAGCCTCAGTCCACTTGCTGACCATGCACACAATTACCAACACATGTTCGTACTTCTGGGTGGGGGGCATGTCAATTAAATCAAGTTGGAGACTTTCAAAGGGTCTGTGGGGCGGTGGAAAGTGGCCAGGGGCAGTTGGTGTACCCTTCCCAGTGTTATATTGTGCACAAACAGTACATTGCATACAAAGGGGCCGATTCCGATTCGGGCCGGAAAACATACCGACCGACTCGGTACGGGAATGTTGTCCGACCGACACGTACCGGCGCTGCCCGACCCGCGTAGTACGATGAAATGCATGTGAATCACGACCGACTCGTACGGAACACAAGCCGAATGACCGAACCGCACGGAAACCAGCTATCCGGCCGGGAAACTACGCGAATCCAACCGACGGACACGCACCAGGAATGAACCCGACAGAAACGTACCCGCGAACTCCGACCCGCGCAGTACGATGCAATGCGTGTAAAACCAGACCGAGTCGCACGGAGCCCAAGCTGTACGACCGACACGCATACAAAACCGAGCCGAAGCAAACCAATACTCCGCGACCGACGCGTACGCCGCACATGAAACCCAGCAGGAACACAGCTTGAAAGACTCGGAGAAGCCCGCACGAGCCAACTGCAGCGTCCTACTCTTTCAGTAGAACGTCTCCTACATGCCTAAAAAACACAAAGGAAAAAATACAAAAAAAAGGGCCAAACAAGCAATGACAAAGTCAATAAATACAGGGGGAAAAAAACATGGAACAAGGACACACCCCCAACTCCACCCATATAAAGGCCACAAATCCCTACCATGATCCTTTGCAAATTCAACTGACCTGCCAGCACAGAACACCATCAGACAGCAACCACAGACACACTCACAACTCATCCATCACACAAGCCACACACCATTAGCACCTCACAAATAGCACCCTCACATACACCCAGCAAAACCTACACTCACCCACCCTCACTTGCACACTCACACACACATCAATCCCCACCACCACCCATCACCATGCCCCCAAAGAAGAATCCAAAGTTCATAGACAGTGAATTGGAAGTCCTGGTAGATGAGATCCTCAGGGTAGAGCCACAGTTGTTTGGTACATTGGTCCAACAGACCCCCATGTCGCAGAAAACCAAGATGTGGGAGAGGATCGTCGACAGGGTGAACGCACAATCACCATGTTTGCGCACAAAGGAAGACATCCAGAACAGGTGGTATGATGTGCGCAGGAGGGTCAAGGACCTACTCAAGAAGGATTACGCCTTGAGTAATCGCACCGGCAGTGGCCCTCCTGCCAAACCAGTATACCTCAGGCCCTGGGAGGAGAAGGTGCGGGCCATCCTACCACCAGTGAGCGTATATGGACTATCAAACATCCCAGAGCCTGGTGAGTACACAACCAATATACACAATATTGTGTGACAATACACACACATCACTGTCAAGGGGATAGTCAAACCATGCACCCTTAGCAAATCCACAGCAACCAAAAGATAATCATCCCAAGATGTGTATGTTAGTCAGATAAACACAATACATGCCATCTCATAGTGATATGTAACTGTGTCATGACATGTACAAACCTAACAACAAATAGAGCAAGGCAGTGGCACAAATCTAACCAACAAACACAGTCAGATATTTTGCCACCACTAGAACACCACCTCACAGGGAAGCTCACTGAAAGGAAGGAATTCTGTGTATGCTGGTGAAGTGAGTGTAGCTAATAGCATGATGGGAGTTGTAGTCACAGATATTGGTCACCCTCACAATTGGCCCATCAACACCACTCTGAACCATGCTCACATCACAGGGAGTGGAAAAGAACTGACAAGATGGCTGACACTGGGTACTGCTGTGGGGATCACAAGGCCCTGCTGGGAACTGTGCAACAACCAACAGCAGGACACCGCTGACTGACATCCTGAAAGCCAACTTGCACTCCCTGCAATGGAAGCACGTTCCATGGTGGGATATCTGGCTGGGTGGGAAGGAGGACTGACAGCTCTGACCATAGTTACCAGCAGCTTTTCTCACACACCCCCTTAACACAAACTCCACACAACTCACCTGGGAGAATGCAATGCCTCACACTCTAATTAAATATCCCACAAAGAACAACCACACTGGGATATGCTGTGTGAAGCACAGGGACACTTTTGGGACTTGTAGCCAAACAAACACCAGGACAACACTGTCAGCCATCCTGTCAGCACAGGCACACTACCCCACAGGGAAGCAGAGTCAAAAGGAAGGAAGTATGTGCATGATGGGAAGGGGTGTAGGCAATAGCATGATGGGAGTGGTAGTCACAGCTCAACATCCCCCACCCACATGGCCCAGCAAGCTCACACTGAAGCATGCACACCTCACAGGGAGTGAAAAGCCACTTCAAAGATGTCTGACACTGGCCTCAGCTGTGGGGAGCACAAGTCCCTGCTGGGAACTGTGCAACAACAAACAACAGGACCACACTGTCAGCCATCTTGCCATTGCTGTCACAATCACACACAGTGAAGTCCACTCAAAAGGAAGGAAGTATGTGCATGCTGGGAAAGGGGGTGTAGGCAAAAGCATGATGGGAGTGGTAGTCACAGCTCAACATCCCCCACCCACATGGCCCAGCAAGCTCACACTGAAGCATGCACACCTCACAGGGAGTGAAAAGCCACTTCAAAGATGTCTGACACTGGCCTCAGCTGTGGGGAGCACAAGGCCCTGCTGGGAACTGTGCACCAACAAACAACAGGACCACACTATCAGCCATCTTGCCATTTCTGTCACACTCACACACAGTGAAGTCCACTCAAAAGGAAGGAAGTATGGGCATGCTGGGAAGGGGGGTGTAGGCAATAGCATGATGGGAGTGGTAGTCACAGATATTGGTCACCCTCACAATTGGCCCATCAACACCACTCTGAATCATGCTCACATCACAGGGAGTGGAAAAGAACTGACAAGATGGCTGACACTGGGTACTGCTGTGGGGAGCACAAGGCCCTGCTGGGAACTGTGCAACAACCAACAGCAGGACACCACTGACTGACATCCTGAAAGCCAACTTGCACTCCCTGCAATGGAAGCACGTTCCATGGTGGGATGTCTGGCTGGGTGGGAAGGAGGACTGACAGCTCTGACCATATTTACCAGCAGCTTTTCTCACACACCCCCTTAACACAAACTCCACACAACTCACCTGGGAGAATGCAATGCCTCACACTATAATTAAATATCCCACAAAGAACAACCACACTGGGTTATGCTGTGTGAAGCACAGGGACACTTTTGGGACTTGTAGCCAAACAAACGCCAGGACAACACTGTCAGCCATCCTGTCAGCACAGGCACACAACCCCACAGGGAAGCAGAGTCAAAAGGAAGGAAGTATGTGCATGCTGGGAAGGGGGGTGTAGGCAATAGCATGATGGGAGTGGTAGTCACAGCTCAACATCCCCCACCCACATGGCCCAGCAAGCTCACACTGAAGCATGCACACCTCACAGGGAGTGAAAAGCCACTTCAAAGATGTCTGACACTGTCCTCAGCTGTGGGGAGCACAAGGCCCTGCTGGGAACTGTGCACCAACAAACAACAGGACCACACTGTCAGCCATCTTCCCATTGCTGTCACACTCACACACAGTGAAGTCCACTCAAAAGGAAGGAAGTATGGGCATGCTGGGAAGGGGGGTGTAGGCAATAGCATGATGGGAGTGGTAGTCACAGCTCAACATCCCCCACCCACATGGCCCAGCAAGCTCACACTGAAGCATGCACACCTCACAGGGAGTGAAAAGCCACTTCAAAGATGTCTGACAATGGTGCTCTGTTGTGGGGAGTACCAGGCCCTGCTGGGAACTGGGCACCAAACAACAGCAGGACACCACTGACTGACATCCTGAGAGTCAACCTGCACCCACTGCAAGGGTGGCATGCTTCATGGTGGGATAACTGGGCTGGGGGGAGAAGGACGTCCGGATGTCAACCAAATACCACCAATGCTGCTAATGCACACACCTCAACATCCACATTGAAATGCATCAGGTTGGCAGGACAATGAGCCACACCAATATCAACCTCTGACTGTGACAACTTAGGACAATGCAATGTACAGGGCCGCATCCAGAGGTACAGTCACAACTGTCATGTGTTTGAACCATTGATGCCTGCAGAAACATAACATACATTGTGTGTCTCTTCCAAAAACAGGTGATGATGGGGACACAGCAGCAGATGAGGAGGAGTCCCTGTCCCAGGCTCCTGGGGACCCTGAGCTCTCTGGTGTGGAACAGCCTCTGCCCTCATCGGATGGCGAAGAACAACCTGGCACCTCCGGTGTGAGTCATCATGCAGCACCAGCAGGACCACCATCTGCACCCCCTGCACCCATTCCTCCAACATCTGCCAACACACAGACCACCCCTGCCGACACGGACAGACCAAGGACACTGAATGACAACAGCACAGGGACCCCAGCCCACCGTGAAGCAACGGACAACAACCCCAGTACCAACCCCCAAGGGGGCCTAGGGTCACCTGTGCGTGCCACCGCAGCTCCCGCACGTGTGGCCAGGGGTGGTAGGCAGAGGTCGCTGTTTGCAGAGGGGTCTGGACTGCATGATGACCCACAACTGGCACTCATTGCTGATGCGTACCAGAATAGCACCGGAGAGGTCAGCCAGGTAGTGGGGATCCTCAAGGACATTCAACAGCAGCAGGCTGCCCATCATGCCCGCTTGGACTCCCACATGTCCCGTGTGGAGACACACATGTCCCGTGTGGAGACACACATGTCTGGCATGGAGTCCAAGTGGGACACATTGGAAGAACTGACAGCGGTGCAGAGGGACATATTGACATGCCTCCGCCAGATTAGCACCAACATGTCCACACCTCCCTGTGTGCCCACAACATCTGGTGCCGCAACAACTGCAACTGCCACAGGGAGGGAGGATGACTCTGGTGGAGAGTCCTCTGCACCGCAGCGGCCTGCACGTGAGGGTCCCCCAGAAAGAAGAGGGGTCGTCCGAGGAAGGACAACTGAGAGGCCGATGGCCATGTACATCCCCCAGGAACCCAACACCTGTTCTGGAAATTCTCCTTTGTGTGCAAACTGTTCACCCTGTCAAATGCAACCCAACTCTCCCACATGACATGGGGAGTTTAATTTGGACTAATGTATCAGATGACTGTGGACTTTACTCAGGACATTTCTGCTACCAACACTTCCAACTCATCTGGGAACTTTGGATTCCAATACCAATGTACAGCACCCACCATCCTGTGCACTATCCTCACACATGTATGTAAATAAACTCACTAATACACCATACTTGCCTCTGTTGTGATTCCAACATTGTTTTTGTCATGGAGATGATGATCTGCTAAATGACACTGTGCATGCTAACTGCTACAGCAAGTTCAACACCGTCATGTGAGTCATGGCGACGTGACACATATGAGGGAGACACACCACTAGGGCTACACAACACATAGACACCAGGGCCATCTGACTCATCGCCTACACTGATGTTGCCAGGAAATACAGTGGAATGCACAGACACCACACCTATTCAGAGTCTGTGTTAACTAGCCCACAGGTGCAGTAAGCAAATGTCAGTCAGATGTGTGACCACAGACAACGCACATCCCAAAGTGAAGCACAGGTTTATTACACATTTGTAACATGTTGTTTCCACTACAAATGCAAGGTAATCCCACGTGGCAGTGGCCACACAGTCAACAAGTGTAGAAGAAATAAAGTCCAGGGGTGTGTGGCACATCACCTGTAGGGAAACGACTGCTTCCACCCTGAAAGCTGAATCATGGTGTCGGGGGATCCGAGTTGACCAAACAACTCTGAAAGTACCCTGTGAAGGACAGACATGACACACAGTCAAAAGCACTGAAGAACAGGACAGAACTGCAATACTCATGCCCAATACATGTCACAAGATACCTACACAAAACCAAGTTAGCATGTCAACACTGTTGGGGAGTACAGACT
Organism: Calotriton arnoldi; assembly: GCA_963921515.1. Lineage (NCBI taxonomy): Eukaryota > Metazoa > Chordata > Amphibia > Caudata > Salamandridae > Calotriton > Calotriton arnoldi. The sequence goes on from CAWUFW010000579.1 coordinate 3,967,232, forward strand.
ACCTGTAAGGACACATCGCTGCACGCATCCAGTCAAGTAGCACATGGCCACACTCAAACAGCACCAGAGCACCACCCACACATATCATGCAAACTCACATCATTGACATGACATCTCTGGATACTCACATTCAGCTGAAGAAGTTGGTGATGAGCTGTGTGCGGACATCACCCTCATCATCATCATCATCATCACTGGCATCGTGGCCCAGGCCAGGATCCTCCACAGGTGGCGGATGTTGGTCATCGTCATCCAGGATGAGAGGCAACTCCTTCCGCACTGCCAGGTTGTGTAGCATGCAGCAGACGATGACAATCTTGCACACCTTTGCTGGGGCATATGGGAGGGCCCCTCCTGTCTTGTCTAGGCAGCGAAAGCGGCTCTTCAGGAGACCAAATGTCCGCTCGATCACTCTCCTGGTCCGACCATGTGCCTCATTGTAGCGCATCTGGGCTGGTGTCACAGGGTTCCTGAGGGGTGTCAGCAACCACGGCATGTTGGGGTATCCGGAGTCACCTACATACAGACAATTGCACATTAGCTGAGTTGGAAAAGAGGGCGGAATACAACATTGCAGAACACACACAATGGTACAAAGTCAGTACACACCGACAAGCCAGGCACGCTGGATCTGCATCTGTGACATCATCCTCGGGATGCGACTACTCCTCATCATGTAGGCATCGTGTGCCGAACCGGGGAAACGGGCACACACATGTGAGATGCTCATATCTGCAAGACATACCACCAGAGCATTGATCGAATGGTAATGTTTCCTGTTCCTGTATGCCTGCTCATGTGCCTGTGGTGGTACCAAAGCCACATGTGTCCCATCAATGGAGCCAATGACATGTGGCATCCTCCCAAGGGCATAGAAGTCACTCTTGACAGTCAGTGAGTTGTTGACGTTTAGGGAAATAGATGTACTGGTTCAGGTATCTCAACATTGCCTCCAAAACATCGCGTAGCACACGGCTGAACATGGTCTGTGACATCCCACCAGCAGACGCCACAGTGTGTTGAAAGGTACCGGTGGCAAAGAAGTGTAGGGCTGCCATCACCTTCACCTTGGGGGTCAGCGCTGTAGGGTATGGCCGGCCAGGTTGCAAATGTGGGGCCAACCGCACCGCCAATTCCTCAATCAGCGCCCTGTTGAAGCGGTACCGTCGGATGCAGTCACGTTCAACCATCGTTGCAAGGTCAGGGAATGGTCTATGGACAGCTGGTGCCCTGCAGTGCATAGGTGAAGAAAGAAAGATTGTCAGTCACCCCACATATGTGGCATTGACCATACTCAATATCACATGATACATCATTACGAGACACAAGTACCTGATGTGTGTGCCGTTCTGTATGGACATATATGGCACCTACATGGCCAACATCTAACATCACAGTTCAACATGTGTTGACAACAAGTTCCAGGTTGTGCTATGGGAAATCATTAGGCTGTGTCACAGTACCCATGTACTGCTGTCACGTTCCAAACACACACCACAGTGACATGTGAGGACAGATGTGCCACAGGCATCACAGCTCATTGACAGGTAGATTCCCAGGGACCCTGTATTGCCACATGGACACTGGCATGACATGGCGTATCATGTACACGTCAGCAAAACAACCATGACTCCCACAGGTAGTGGCCCCTGTTGCCTCTGCAGGACAGACATGGACGTCTGTGACACACACACGCACAACATCAAAGTCCATGCACAAACAACGTGGATGTGGAGACTGTCTCCCATTGTGCACATGGAATCAGAGACATCGGAAACACAACATGCACACAGACTGTGGAGGGCCATCACTATTGTGGCAATGGGTCACCCTGTGACGTACATACCTTCCCACATGGGACTCAGGGTGTATGTGACATGACATACACATACACAACCTGGAAATGTGACCATGCCACATGCTCTGAACTGAACAGTTGCACATCACAGTGGTCATGTGCACAACACACAAAGGATTCTGTCCCCATGAACATGTGCACAGCCTGGGAGTGGCTGCCCCCAAGTGCCACCAAAAGAACCACATGTTGACCCCCATACACACACAGGTAATGCAGCCTTACATGCCTTAGGATACAGTGTGGACAGGCTGTGGTGTTGTAGGTGTGCCTCTGAGTCCCTGGCAAGTAAATGTGGCTGGCATACGTTCACCAGTGACAACCATGGTGACATATGCGAGTGACTTGTACAGGGACGCGTCGTACAGCAATGGACCGATCCGTGTGCACGCATTGGTCATTGCATATGATGTGGACGGATGCGTGTTGTCATCCGAAATACGCGTTGTACAGCAATGGACCGATCGGTGCGCACGCATTGGCCATTGCATATGATGTGGACGGATGCGTGTTGTCATCCGAAATACGCGTTGTACAACAATGGACCGATCGGTGCGCACGCATTGGCCATTGCATATGATGTGGACGTATGCGTGTTGTCATCCGAAATACGCGTTGCACAGCAATGGATTGATCGGTGCGCACGCATTGGCCATTGCATATGATGTGGACGGATGCGTGTTGTTTTTCGAAATACGCGTTGTACAGCAATGGACCGATCGGGGCGCACGCATTGGCCATTGCATATGATGTGGACGGATGCGTGTTGTTTTTCGAAATACGCGTTGTACAGCAATGGACCGATCGGTGCGCACGCATTGGCCATTGCATATGATGTGGACAGATGCGTGTTGTCATCCGAAATACGCGTTGTACAGCAATGGACCGATAGGTGCGCACGCATTGGACATTGCATATAATGTGAGCGGGTACGCGTTGTACAGCAATGGACCGATCGGTGCGCACGCATTGGACATTCCATATGATGTGAGCGGTACGCGTTGTACAGCAATGGACCGATCGGTGCGCATGCATTGGCTATGGCCTGACATGGTAACGGACGCGTTTTCGAAGCTTGTAACGAGTCGGATGCAGTGAATTCAGTTGGCCAGCCACAACAATGTTGCAAATTCATGGGTGTCATGAAGTTAAACTTTTGAAGGATGCTGTGGGCGTGTATAAGTGGTGCAATTCCATGGATTGGCCAGATTCAGAAGATGCAAACGACTTGGACCTATCACTTTGGACACATGGGACAGTATCTGCCTCTGCAGCACACATATAATGCTGGCTGTTCCCCTGAGAGCTCACTTGCCTGCACTACATGCTCCAGGACGACATCTGCCACCAACACAGCTGCTGTCTCTGCATCCTCTGGCTACTGCAATGGCACGTACTGTGGATAGAGCCCCAGCCTTCAGCACTGAGGAGAACCAGGCCCTGCTGGACAGCCTCCTTCCACAGTACAGCAAGCTGTATGGGAAACCAGGGGAGCAGGTGAGTGTGCTGTCCACTGCCTTACTAATTGTGCATGTTGTCTGACTAGCAAGACGTACAGTGTGTACACCAGTGGCTAGCATGCTCACTGAGTAGTTGTCACCCCCAAAGTGTGTAGTCACATGCACTGAACAGGTATAGTGCAGTAACAGTGCATTCCAACAAGGTTTGACTTCCCAGGCAATGATACCATTTAGTAACTGCTGGCAAACTGTTCATAGCCATAGTTGCACTACCTGTGTAGATCATATGCCCCTGTGATTGAGACATGTATATCCAACTGTGTGATGCACGGAAATGTTGCATGTGTAGTAATGGCCTTTTCACTTTGTCATCCTCACAGGTTGATGCCCACCAGAAGCAGGAGATCTGGCTGACCATCGTCCGGGCAGTACGATCGGTGGGGGTCTACAGGCGCAGGATCCGCAACTGCCAGAAGAGGTGGCAGGACCTTCGTGGCTGGACCCGGAGGATCGCAAGGGTCCAGCTGAAGCTGTCGCCTCCTCGCAGGAGGGGCGGACACCGGACCCTGACCCCCACATGCTCCGGATCCTGGCGGTGGTCTTCCCTGACCTGGATGGGCAGCTGAAGGCCAGACAGCAGCAAGGAGGGGGTAAGTGCTAGCCTCAACTGTGTACTATGACTGACATGCTCTATGCACTCCTTTAGCCTGGTTCCACTTCCACAGTACAACTGTCATGTCGTCCTGGACTCATGTCCCTCACTTGTGTCATGCCGCCTCCTCATCTGATACACAGGTGTGGCCCTTACAGTCTGTGACTTAGGTCACTTGGGTACTGTGTACTTGCAGTTACCTGTGGTTCAAGTTGGGGACAGCATCAGTTACATGAACTTTGTGGTGGGCTGCATGGCTGGTACAATTGCTCACAATGCCTGTGATCTGACATGTACTCTGGGAATGGCTTTGATGTGTGTTCCAATTGCTGCTCTGACTCACCACATGTCTGGGGTATGTGCCACACACCCATGGTGCTGCAGAGACCAAGGTAGGAGCCTCAGAAGTATGTACATCATGTGTGTGACACATGCATAGCCACCTGCCTAGTGTTCAGGCTCATACCATGTTGCACATGGACCAGGACTGTAATGCCTACTCCGTACATCGAAGGCACTCTGTTCTCCCACTCCCGTGTGTCAGCATACATATTGGGCATTGTGAAGAGTGCACTCAGGTGTATGCCTCTGTGTCACCGTGGTGTGGCCTTGCTATTTGGACTCCTGGAGTGTTTAACAATTTGGGGTGGCCAGCCATCTGAGTTGTGACTATGGGATCTGCACATAGGTTAATGCATAGGTCTCTGATCCCTTGACTGTGCACGATGTTGTATGAAACATTGAGGTGCAGGCAGCTTTGGTTCATTCTCATCAGACGGTGAAGTGCACATGTGTATGGATTTGTGTTTGCAGTCACTCAAATGTCTCATTTGATTGACGTGGGATCATCTCAGTCCTCATGATGTGGGTGGCCAGGGGTGCACATGTGCACCTGTCAGCTACAGGGCTTACATTTCAAAAACTTCCATGATTGTGACACAGTGCAGACTGGTGTTGTGTGTATGCACTGCCCCTGTGACAGGAGACAGTTATGACTGACTTGCCAGACAGGCCTGTGCCATGACATTCCAATCGCAAAGGGTGATCCAGCAGTGGTGTGATATGTCCTGCATGCACACCATTGTCGCATTGTCTATCAGGACATGAGGACATCATTGTGTCTGGTGATGGAACCAAAACACGCATATCAACAGAGACTTTGCCCATCACTTTTCCTGACACATGTACTGAGTCAGTGGCAGGAGATGGCATGTGTTTGGAGTGACACATTTCCATATGTTCTCTTGGATGTCCAACAACTGTGTATGTGGTGCATGTGTGCACATATGATTAGTCGCATACAACAGGCAGCAGACAGATGGGTGCATGGACAGGTAGGATATGTGTGGCATGACTGACTGTCAGGCAGACAATGGGCTTCTTCAAATCAGTGTCAGCACTAATTGCAATGTCTAGCAAATGATGGCAGGGCTTGCTCTGTGATGTGCTGTACTTACTGTGGTGTGTGTGGTCAGTACAGGTGACTAATGTTGCTCTGTTTATCCTGATTGTTTGCAGATACATCCACGGCCACAGGAGGAGACAGCTCCACGGACCAGGAGGAGCGGCAGAGCCAGACTGGGTCCACTGCAGGGGAGACCGAGGGACCCAGTGGCACGGAGGGTGAGGGGAGCCACACTGAGGAGACCTCAGCTACGACCACCTCGGCTGGGGAAAACAGCACTTCCAGTGAGGACTCCCTTGTGGAGGCGGGTGTCAGCAGACCAGAGGCAACGTCAAGCAAGTCTGTCCCCGCCACCACCACCATCTCCACCCTCCCATCTGCTCCCATCCCACATGTCCGTGGAGGCTCCCGTGTAGGGGAGCGTGTCTCCTTCATGCCAGGCACCGCACCCCCTGCCTCTGTCCCCCTGCTGCCCTGAGTGTGGAGTCTGTGGACTTGCTGAAACAGATCCATGTAGGGCAGACATCAATGCTGAGTGTCCTCCATGCACACACGGGTCTTTTGACACAACTGGTGTCATTCATGGAGGGCATGTCATCTGACATGTCTGCCCTACATCGGACCAATCAGTCCATGGCCTCCTCACTGATGGCAGCAGTGTCCCTCCTGCAACAGTCCCTCACCCCTCCTACCTCTGCCCCATCCACAATCCCCAGCACCCTACCTGCCCCAAGCACACACACACCAGCACCGGCATGCACCAGCACAGACACAAGCAGCACACAGACACACAAGCCAAAATCCAGATGCACACGCACGCACAGTCAGGGAACTGATACCTCACTCACAGGGGATGGGGCCCAGACACACACACACGCATCCACGAGCACTCCGCAGTCCTCAGATACCTCTCCCTCCAAAACCCCTTCCCTTGCCTCACCTGCAACCCCCCCCTCCCAGAAGCTCTTCCTCTGTGAGCTTGGCCTCTTCCCCACAGATACATCTGACACGAAGTCCAGGCGGAAGAGGCGACCACCACACACAGAGGGTAGTGCCCCTCACACCTGGACACCCTCCCCTGCACAGGCAGACTGAGGACCCCATTCGAAAGTCCCCCCGGACCAGGAAGGGCAAGACCCCACCACCACCACCACGCAGCTCCACCACACAGTCTCTCTCCTCCATCCCCCAGGCCACCACTCCACAGGTTCCACCGCCACACCCTGCCCCAGGTTCCCCCACACACCGATACTGCATCCCCAAACTGCTTAGGTCCTCCCCCTACCACTTGCTCTTCCACCCCCAAACCAGACGCTCTGCCTGTTTGTGCCACTGGTGTGGAGACCGGGTCCCCCCTCTGTCCTGCCCACCTCATCTGCCCCCCTTCCACTCCCTTGGAGCCATGCACTGCAGTGGAGTCCACAACCACCCCGTCTGACTCGGGCACTGCAGTGGGGACCCAGTCCACTCCATCTGACCGGCCCACTGCAGTGGTTGCAGCACCCACACCATCTGACTTGTGCCCTACAGTGGTGCCGGCCCCCACTGAGTCAGACACCTCCACTGCAGTTGCCGGTGACACTCCTGCACCCACCACCCCTTCACTGCCTCCTTCTGGCATCCCCTGATCCTGTCCCTGCGGTGCGTGGCCTGCCCCTTGTATGCCCCTCCGAGGGGGATGTCCCCTGTCCGTACCAGTGCAGGCAAGCAATGGGTGACAAGTTGTCACATATCACCCTGTTGGGACTGTGTATTTGGACTGGCCATTGGCCTTAGTTTCTTTTGGACTAAAAATGTTAGTTTAACATTTGCTGAATAACGCCTCTTTTTGTTTACTTGTGGTTTTCTTTGGATGTACATGATGTAGATGAGTATCATCATGCATTTGCAGTTGTAATAGTGTTCAGATCAGGAAAATGAAGTGTTGCTGTGATGGACTCCATGTGGTCCATGGGATATGTGTCCTAATGTAGTCTGGATCTATAGCATCCTTTGCTGCAGTCTGAGGGTGTAATGTTCAGCATTTGACACAGGGATGTACGTTTTGCATTTGTGAATTAACATCTTTGGCTTACACTGATGCACATCTGGTGGGCTTACCACTGTTCAATGTTTCTATTTCCCTGACTGTGTGCCCATCTCCACTGGACATGCAGTTTAGCACATCAATGTTGAAGGACTCATCTGTGTATACAGTGCAACTTGCTTGACACGTGTTTTGGGTGTATGCAGATGACTGACGTGACACTCCCGTACCCAGGCTGATGTGAGCAGAGCCTTCAGTGTGTTGTAGTTGTTGACTCACTGACCGAGTGTTCTGCTGACATGTTTGAGTCGTGCACAGACAAGGTTTGGCACAGCGGACCTTCCACAGGAGTGGAGTGCCCTCATGGCAGTGTGTAATCCCGTGACATTGCCTGGGCCCGTGTTGTGTGTTGTGTGAGCATGTCTGTGTGTGTTCCCTTCCCTTTTCCTACACAGGCTGTGTCCCTAGGGATGTTCCTGTTTGTGATGCTTGCTGAGTTGTCCTGTGTTCATCCAGCATCTTGGACCTGGTTTCTCCGGGATGTGGGTGCATGGCAAACTAATGTTCATCAGGTTGTGATCCCTAGTTGTCTTTGTTGTCAGGGCTGGGGATGTGGGCAAACGCAGATGGGACACAGTCAGGATTCCCCTTGGCACTTGTTGGTTACACAAGTCATGTAATTTACAGTTTGTGGTAGCTTTCAGTGATTGTGACACGTTGTGTGTGTGACTGCTGCCACTCCTCAGGGTCAGAGCTGCAATGTTGGAAGTTGTCTATGTGTGTTCTTTGTGGGTCACCTTGGCTTCTTCATTGGTGTGTGACTGTGGCCGGGATCCCATTGATTGGGGTGGATTTCACGTCATGCCCATGTACGGCGTACTGTGCAGTGTGTCAGACATTCACGAGTCTTGTTGACTGGCCATGTGTGATGGGTTTCGCACCTTAGTTCCCACCACCACCCCTGGGATTGTCATGGGTGCATGTGCAATGTCACCAGTCCATGTGAGCTTCACTGCTGCACATTGGTGGAGATCAAGGTGTGTGGTGTTGAGTGTGTGCAAATGTGAGTTGTTGCACGGCTAGACCCCTACCTCCATATTGGCCTTGGCTGAGGGGCCGTGCTGATTGATTTGTGCTTGCGTAGGTGTGATGGTAGTTAGTTGCTCAGGACACATGGCTGTGGTTCACAGTGTGAACAACATCTACCTTTGTCATCACAGTGGGATTATCATGCAGGCTAGTGTCACCACAATGTGGGGTCCCTGGGGGTAGTGCTGTGGTGGGTCTGTCTCTTGCTGTGTTAGTTGCTGTTCCTACAAGCTTGTGTGACATGTGTAATTTGGGCTCCCTCTCATCTAACAATGCCTGATTGCCCACATAGGGGAATCTGATCCATGAGTTACTTTTGTGTGGCACTGTATACACATCTGTGTAATTGGAATTCAGGCCTCCTCATGTGTTGTGTGGTTGCCTGGGGACACTGGCACACCCCCCCCCCATCACCTGTTGTGTTTGATATGCAGTGTGAGGCTGCCTGTTTGTGTTTGTGCATCTGCACCACTGCATTGGCATATCTTTAGTGTGCCATTGGCTGTATGTTGTCTGGAGGATTTCCCCTGCTGTCCCTGGGACTCCTAGGTCATCAGTCAGCACAATAATCATGGTTTGTATGTCCCATTGCTGCCATGGTATGGTATTTGTTCACCTCACATCTACAGTCGCCACAGGATATCTACATTTGTGTGTCCATTGGTACAGATATGTGGGTCTGCATTATGATGGTCACTTCTGTCATTGTGTAATTGATAAATGTTGACAATGTCAGCCCCCATGGGTGATGTTTGTCTGCACATGGCCAAAGGTATGTTTTATTTGCACTGCACTGTTTGCGTCACCCAATCTATGTTGCTATGGGACACAAGCACTACTTTGCCACTGATGTGTTTGTTGTTGTGTGACCAGGAATCATCCATGCTGTTTGGCAGTTGCAGCTTTTTCCATGACAACACTTACCTTTTGGTCACTGTGATGATGGGGGTTTAGACCCCATTGCCACAATGTTCAAAATGTGCTTCAACTATGGACCCCACACTTACCTTTTGGTCACTGTGATGATGGGGGTTTAGACCCCATTGCCACAGTGTTCAAAATGTGCTTCAACTGTGGACCCCACACTTACCTTTTGGTCACTGTGATGATGGGGGTTTAGACCCCATTGCAACAATGTTCAATTGGGCTTCAGCTATGGACCCCACACTTACATTTTGGTCACTGTGATGATGGGGGTTTAGACCCCATTGCCACAATGTTCAAAATGTGCTTCAACTATGGATCCCACACTTACATTTTGGTCACTGTGATGATGGGGGTTTAAACCCCATTGCCACAATGTTCAAAATGTGCTTCAACTATGGAGCCCACACTTACCTTTTGGTCACTGTGATGATGGGGGTTTAGACCCCATTGCCACAATGTTCAATTGGGCTTCAGCTATGGACCCCACACTTACATTTTGGTCACTGTGATGATGGGGGTTTAGACCCCATTGCCACAGTGGTCATGGTCTGCTTGCATTGTGGAGGCCACACTCATTTATGTGTGACACATGTGATAGGGGGTCACATTGTATGTTCAATGTCATGTACAGTGTTGTAGGCATTTGACACAGACTACACACGCTTGTCATGATGTTGGGGTGATGTCTTTTTCTGACATTCCTTATGTTGGAGTATGCTGGTTGTGTCATGCATTACCCGTCCTATGAGTGGGGATGGTAGTAGTAACAGGCATCCAGGCCCACATGAGTAGGGGTGATGGTAGTGGTAGGCATCCAGGCCCCCATGAGTAGGGGTGGTGGTAGTGGTAGGCATCCAGGCCCCCATGAGTAGGGGTGGTGGTAGCGGTAGCCATACATCCGCCTATGAGTGGGGATGGTAGTAGTGACAGGCATCCAGGCCCCACTGAGTAGGGGTGGGGGTAGTGGTAGGCATCCAATCCCCCTATGAGTGGGGATGGTAGTAGTGACAGGTATCCAGGCCCACATGAGTAGGGGTGGTGGTAGTGGTAGGCATCCAGGCCCCCCTGAGAAGGGGTGGTGTTAGTGGTAGGGATGGTAGTAGTGATAGGCATCCAGGCCCCCATGAGTAGGGGTGGTGGTAGTGGTAGGCATCCATCCCCCTATGAGTGGGGATGGTAGTAGTGACAGGCATCCAGGCCCACATGAGTAGGGGTGGTGGTAGTGGTAGGCATCCAGGCCCCCATGAGTAGGGGTGGCGGTAGTGGTAGGCATCCAGGCCCCCTGAGTAGGGGTGGTGGTAGTGGTAGGCATCCATCCCCCTATGAGTGGGGATGGTAGTAGTGACAGGCATCCAGGCCCACATGAGTAGGGGTGGTGGTAGTGGTAGGCATCCAGGCCCCCATGAGTAGGGGTGGTGGTAGTGGTAGGCATCCAGGCCCCCATGAGTAGGGGTGGTGGTAGTGGTAGGCATCCATCCCCCTATGAGAGGGGATGGTAGTAGTGACAGGCATCCAGGCCTCCCTGAGTAGGGGTGGTGGTAGTGGTAGGCATCCAATCCCCTTATGAGTGGGGATGGTAGTAGTGACAGGCATCCAGGCCCACATGAGTAGGGGTGGGGGTAGTGGTAGGCATCCAGGCCCCCTGAGTAGGGGTGGTGTTAGTGGTGAGGCATCCATCCCCTATGAGTGGGGATGGTAGTAGTGACAGGCATCCAGGACCCCTGAGTAGGGGTGGTGGTAGTGGTAGGCATCCATCCCCCTATGAGTGGGGATGGTAGTAGTGACAGGCATCCAGGCCCACATGAGTAGGGGTGGTGGTAGAGGTAAGCATCCAGGCCCCCATGAGTAGGGGTGGTGGTAGTGGTAGGCATCCATCCCCCTATGAGTGGGGATGGTAGTAGTGACAGGCATCCAGGCCCCCCTGAGTAGAGGTGGTGGTAGTGGTAGGCATCCAATCCCCCTATGAGTGGGGATGGTAGTAGTGACAGGCATCCAGGCCCACATGAGTAGGGGTGGTGGTAGTGGTAGGCATCCAGGCCCCCTTGAGTAGGGGTGGTGTTAGTGGTAGGCATCCATCCCCCTATGAGTGGGGATGGTAGTAGTGACAGGCATCCAGGCCCCCTGAGTAGGGGTGGTGTTAGTGGTAGGCATCCATCCCCCTATGAGTGGTGATCGTAGTAGTGACAGGCATCCAGGCCCACATGAGTAGGGGTGGTGGTAGTGGTAGGCATCCAGGCCCCCATGAGTAGGGGTGGTGGTAGTGGTAGGCATCCATCCCCCATGAGTGGGGATGGTAGTAGTGACAGGCATCCAGGCCCCCTGAGTAGGGGTGGTGGTAGTGGTAGGCATCCAATCCCCCTATGAGTGGGGATGGTAGTAGTGACAGGCATCCAGGCCCACATGAGTAGGGGTGGTGGTAGTGGTAGGCATCCAGGCCCCCTGAGAAGGGGTGATGTTAGTGGTAGGCATCCATCCCCCTATGAGTGGGGATGGTAGTAGTGGTAGGCATCCAGGCTCCCATGAGTAGGGGTGATGGTAGTGGTAGGCATCCATCCCCCTATGAGTGGGGATGGTAGTAGTGACAGGCATCTAGCCCACATGAGTAGGGGTGGTGGTAGTGGTAGGCATCCAGGCCCCCATGAGTAGGGGTGGTGGTAGTGGTAGGCATCCAGGCCCCTTGAGTAGGGGTGGTGGTAGTGGTAGGCATCCATCCCCCTATGAGTGGGGATGGTAGTAGTGACAGGCATCCAGGCCCACATGAGTAGGGGTGGTGGTAGTGGTAGGCATCCAGGCCCCCTTGAGTAGGGGTGGTGGTAGTGGTAGGCATCCATCCCCCTATGAGTGGGGATGGTAGTAGTGACAGGCATTCAGGCCCCACTGAGTAGGGGTGGGGGTAGTGGTAGGCATCCAATCCCCCTATGAGTGGGGATGGTAGTAGTGACAGGTATCCAGGCCCACATGAGTAGGGGTGGTGGTAGTGGTAGGCATCCAGGCCCCCCTGAGAAGGGGTGGTGTTAGTGGTAGGGATGGTAGTAGTGATAGGCATCCAGGCCCCCATGAGTAGGGGTGGTGGTAGTGGTAGGCATCCATCCCCCTATGAGTGGGGATGGTAGTAGTGACAGGCATCCAGGCCCACATGAGTAGGGGTGGTGGTAGTGGTAGGCATCCAGGCCCCCATGAGTAGGGGTGGCGGTAGTGGTAGGCATCCAGGCCCCCTGAGTAGGGGTGGTGGTAGTGGTAGGCATCCATCCCCCTATGAGTGGGGATGGTAGTAGTGACAGGCATCCAGGCCCACATGAGTAGGGGTGGTGGTAGTGGTAGGCATCCAGGCCCCCATGAGTAGGGGTGGTGGTAGTGGTAGGCATCCAGGCCCCATGAGTAGGGGTGGTGGTAGTGGTAGGCATCCATCCCCCATGAGAGGGGATGGTAGTAGTGACAGGCATCCAGGCCTCCCTGAGTAGGGGTGGTGGTAGTGGTAGGCATCCAATCCCCTTATGAGTGGGGATGGTAGTAGTGACAGGCATCCAGGCCCACATGAGTAGGGGTGGTGGTAGTGGTAGGCATCCAGGCCTCCCTGAGTAGGGGTGGTGTTAGTGGTAGGCATCCATCCCCCGATGAGTGGGGATGGTAGTAGTGACAGGCATCCAGGCCCCCCCGAGTAGGGGTGGTGTTAGTGGTAGGCATCCATCCCCTATGAGTGGGGATGGTAGTAGTGACAGGCATCCAGGCCCACATGAGTAGGGGTGGTGGTAGTGGTAAGCATCCAGGCCCCCATGAGTAGGGGTGGTGGTAGTGGTAGGCATCCATCCCCCTATGAGTGGGGATGGTAGTAGTGACAGGCATCCAGGCCCCCTGAGTAGGGGTGGTGGTAGTGGTAGGCATCCAGGCCCCCATGAGTAGGGGTGGTGTTAGTGGTAGGCATCCATCCCCCTATGAGTGGGGATGGTAGTAGTGACAGGCATCCAGGCCCCCTGAGTAGGGGTGGTGTTAGTGGTAGGCATCCATCCCCCTATGAGTGGTGATCGTAGTAGTGACAGGCATCCAGGCCCCCCTGAGTAGAGGTGGTGGTAGTGGTAGGCATCCAATCCCCCTATGAGTGGGGATGGTAGTAGTGACAGGCATCCAGGCCCACATGAGTAGGGGTGGTGGTAGTGGTAGGCATCCAGGCCCCCTTGAGTAGGGGTGGTGTTAGTGGTAGGCATCCATCCCCCTATGAGTGGGGATGGTAGTAGTGACAGGCATCCAGGCCCCCTGAGTAGGGGTGGTGTTAGTGGTAGGCATCCATCCCCCTATGAGTGGTGATCGTAGTAGTGACAGGCATCCAGGCCCACATGAGTAGGGGTGGTGGTAGTGGTAGGCATCCAGGCCCCCATGAGTAGGGGTGGTGGTAGTGGTAGGCATCCATCCCCCTATGAGTGGGGATGGTAGTAGTGACAGGCATCCAGGCCCCCCTGAGTAGGGGTGGTGGTAGTGGTAGGCATCCAATCCCCCTATGAGTGGGGATGGTAGTAGTGACAGGCATCCAGGCCCACATGAGTAGGGGTGGTGGTAGTGGTAGGCATCCAGGCCCCCCTGAGAAGGGGTGATGTTAGTGGTAGGCATCCATCCCCCTATGAGTGGGGATGGTAGTAGTGGTAGGCATCCAGGCTCCCATGAGTAGGGGTGATGGTAGTGGTAGGCATCCATCCCCTATGAGTGGGGATGGTAGTAGTGACAGGCATCTAGCCCACATGAGTAGGGGTGGTGGTAGTGGTAGGCATCCAGGCCCCCATGAGTAGGGGTGGTGGTAGTGGTAGGCATCCAGGCCCCTTGAGTAGGGGTGGTGGTAGTGGTAGGCATCCATCCCCCTATGAGTGGGGATGGTAGTAGTGACAGGCATCCAGGCCCACATGAGTAGGGGTGGTGGTAGTGGTAGGCATCCAGGCCCCCTTGAGTAGGGGTGGTGGTAGTGGTAGGCATCCATCCCCCTATGAGTGGGGATGGTAGTAGTGACAGGCATTCAGGCCCCACTGAGTAGGGGTGGGGGTAGTGGTAGGCATCCAATCCCCTATGAGTGGGGATGGTAGTAGTGACAGGTATCCAGGCCCACATGAGTAGGGGTGGTGGTAGTGGTAGGCATCCAGGCCCCCTGAGAAGGGGTGGTGTTAGTGGTAGGGATGGTAGTAGTGATAGGCATCCAGGCCCCCATGAGTAGGGGTGGTGGTAGTGGTAGGCATCCATCCCCCTATGAGTGGGGATGGTAGTAGTGACAGGCATCCAGGCCCACATGAGTAGGGGTGGTGGTAGTGGTAGGCATCCAGGCCCCCATGAGTAGGGGTGGCGGTAGTGGTAGGCATCCAGGCCCCCCTGAGTAGGGGTGGTGGTAGTGGTAGGCATCCATCCCCTATGAGTGGGGATGGTAGTAGTGACAGGCATCCAGGCCCACATGAGTAGGGGTGGTGGTAGTGGTAGGCATCCAGGCCCCCATGAGTAGGGGTGGTGGTAGTGGTAGGGCATCCAGGCCCCCATGAGTAGGGGTGGTGGTAGTGGTGAGCATCCATCCCCCTATGAGAGGGATGGTAGTAGTGACAGGCATCCAGGCCTCCCTGAGTAGGGGTGGTGGTAGTGGTAGGCATCCAATCCCCTTATGAGTGGGGATGGTAGTAGTGACAGGCATCCAGGCCCACATGAGTAGGGGTGGTGGTAGTGGTAGGCATCCAGGCCTCCCTGAGTAGGGGTGGTGTTAGTGGTAGGCATCCATCCCCCGATGAGTGGGGATGGTAGTAGTGACAGGCATCCAGGCCCCCCCGAGTAGGGGTGGTGTTAGTGGTAGGCATCCATCCCCCTATGAGTGGGGATGGTAGTAGTGACAGGCATCCAGGCCCACATGAGTAGGGGTGGTGGTAGTGGTAAGCATCCAGGCCCCCATGAGTAGGGGTGGTGGTAGTGGTAGGCATCCATCCC
This sequence comes from Calotriton arnoldi, assembly GCA_963921515.1. Lineage (NCBI taxonomy): Eukaryota > Metazoa > Chordata > Amphibia > Caudata > Salamandridae > Calotriton > Calotriton arnoldi. Next base: position 3,982,589 of record CAWUFW010000579.1, read on the forward strand.
CCTATGAGTGGGGATGGTAGTAGTGACAGGCATCCAGGCCCCCTGAGTAGGGGTGGTGGTAGTGGTAGGCATCCAGGCCCCCATGAGTAGGGGTGGTGTTAGTGGTAGGCATCCATCCCCTATGAGTGGGGATGGTAGTAGTGACAGGCATCCAGGCCCCCTGAGTAGGGGTGGTGTTAGTGGTAGGCATCCATCCCCCTATGAGTGGTGATCGTAGTAGTGACAGGCATCCAGGCCCACATGAGTAGGGGTGGTGGTAGTGGTAGAGCATCCAGGCCCCCATGAGTAGGGGTGGTGGTAGTGGTAGGCATCCATCCCCCTATGAGTGGGGATGGTAGTAGTGACAGGCATCCAGGCCCCCATGAGTAGGGGTGGTGGTAGTGGTAGGCATCCAATCCCCCTATGAGTGGGGATGGTAGTAGTGACAGGCATCCAGGCCCACATGAGTAGGGGTGGTGGTAGTGGTAGGCATCCAGGCCCCCCTGAGTAGGGGTGGTGTTAGTGGTAGGCATCCATCCCCCTATGAATGGGGATGGTAGTAGTGACAGGCATCCAGGCCCCCCTGAGTAGGGGTGGTGTTAGTGGTAGGCATCCATCCCCCTATGAGTGGGGATGGTAGTAGTGACAGGCATCCAGGCCGACCTGAGTAGGGGTGGTTGTAGTGGTAGGCATCCAGGCCCCCATGCGTAGGGGTGGTGGTAGTGGTAGGCATCCATCGCCCTATGAGTGGGGATGGTAGTAGTGACAGGCATCCAGGCCCACCTGAGTAGGGGTGGTGGTAGTGGTAGGCATCCAATCCCCCTATGAGTGGGGATGGTAGTAGTGACAGGCATCCAGGCCCACATGAGTAGGGGTGGTGGTAGTAGTAGGCATCCAGGCCCCCCTGAGTAGGGGTGGTGTTAGTGATAGGCATCCATCCCCCTATGAGTGGGGATGGTAGTAGTGGTAGGCATCCAGGCTCCCATGAGTAGGGGTGGTGGTAGTGGTAGGCATCCATCCCCCTATGAGTGGGGATGGTAGTAGTGACAGGCATCTAGCCCACATGAGTAGGGGTGGTGGTAGTGGTAGGCATCCAGGCCTCCATGAGTAGGGGTGGTGGTAGTGGTAGGCATCCAGGCCCCTTGAGTAGGGGTGGTGGTAGTGGTAGGCATCCATCCCCCTATGAGTGGGGATGGTAGTAGTGACAGGCATCCAGGCCCACATGAGTAGGGGTGGTGGTAGTGGTAGGCATCCAGGCCCCTTGAGTAGGGGTGGTGGTAGTGGTAGGCATCCATCCCCTATGAGTGGGGATGGTAGTAGTGACAGGCATTCAGGCCCCCTGAGTAGGGGTGGTGGTAGTGGTAGGCATCCAATCCCCCTATGAGTGGGGATGGTAGTAGTGACAGGCATCCAGGCCCACATGAGTAGGGGTGGTGGTGGTGGTAGTGGTAGGCATCCAGGCCCCCCTGAGCAGGGGTGGTGTTAGTGGTAGGCATCCATCCCCCTATGAGTGGGGATGGTAGTAGTGACAGGCATCCAGGCCCCCATGAGTAGGGGTGGTGGTAGTGGTAGGCATCCAGGCCTTCCTGAGTAGGGGTGGTGGTAGTGGTAGGCATCAGGCCCCTATGGGTGTGTATGGCATTGGTGATAGCCATCCCGCCCCTATGGTTCTGCTGTTGCTAGTGTACGTCATTTCTGCATCCCTATGTGTGTGTGACATATGTCGGGTACGTGTCGTTTGTTTGTGTTGTGGGTGTTTGACTTACCGTCTGCGCCGTACGTGTCCGTACCGGTTCCGGTAATAGATGTAGAGTATTGGTAGGACCTGCGAGATGGGATTCATGGTTGGGTCGTCTCGTTCGGGTTTCTCGTGGCTTCGACTCGTACACGTCTCTGGCTTGTTCGTCTCGTAGCCGTGGATCGTCTTGTGGCGCGAATCGGAGCTTATGTACAGCTCTCCCGGATGCTCTGACGTGCCGGACGTAGCGACGGGTTCGGCACGTACGGAAGGCGCATCGTACTAGTCCGGCCGGAAGGTGCTGTATATTTGCTTCCGTGCGACTCGATTCGGCGTTTACGGATCCGGCTCGGGCAGGGAACAGGAGCTGGAATGGGTAAGTACGGCTCGCTCAGAATCTGTGCTGTTATGCGCATCGTACTTGCTCGTTCGGACGACTGTTCGAATCGGTCGGGAAACACGCGTTCGGCTTGGTTTTTTCCAGACGAATAGTGTTAGGTGCGCTTCCGGCCGAGATCGGAATCGACCCCAAAGTCTCTCTGCTATTTGACGGAATTTGCAGTTGTACCAACATTGTGAAAACAATCTGATCATGCCGTCTCGGCCCACATGTGAGGGACCGTGAAAGAGGCGTGCCATAGAAGGGAGCATTGATGAAGGTAAGCATATTTTTCCATTCGGTCCTGTCCACAACCCCTCCTTTGTTTTCACACACCCTCCTTTTACCCATTCCTCCTTTTCATGTTCCTCAACCCTTTTCTGAATGTGTATAGGGTCAAAATGTAGCGAATCACTGTTGACATTAATGTCCTTGTTCTGGCTAATTATTTGTACCATTGCTAGCTGGCAGCCTGTTAGTGCTATCCTCTTTGCTTCCCCATCAATAAAGGCATTGCCTTTTGACACATAGGGGCCGATTCCGATCTGGGTCGGAAAGCACTCTGACCGATCCGCGTCCGGATTGTTTTCCGACCGAGCCGGACCCCTGCAGTCCGACCGAGCGAGTACGATGCAGCCGTATGCTGCCGGACTCGGTTTGGTCGGACTCCCATTGAATTCAATGGGAGCCGGTCGTACGACGTGTACATGAGCTCCCATTGACTCAATGGGTACGTTGCGCACAAGGGGGCCCCCTGTAGTGGGTACGCGTTGGTGCCATCTGCACCGTACACGCATGTATAGGGGGGACCCATGGGTCCCCCCTGTGTCCGACTCGTACGGCTACGGGTGAAGGGGGGTCCGGCACGGACCCCCGAAGTCCGCTTCCGAGAGCTTTTTCGTGTCGGAGGTTCCGACTCGATCCGTCTGTCCGGATCATGCATCGTACTGGCTCGGTCGTCAAACGTCGCCATTGTGCGGTACAAATCGAGTGCGAACGAGTCGGACGGAGCAGTTCAGACCCGGAAACGAGTCGGTCGGCGATTTCGTGTTCAATCGCATCGTACTTGCTCGCTCGGACGACTGTACGAATCGGTTGGGGAAACCGCGTTCGGCTCGTATTTTTTCCGGACGAATCGTATTTGGTGCGCTTCCGGCCGAGATCGGAATCGGCCCCATAGTCTTTTGATGAGGTGTGTGCTGCACATTTTATTATGGCTATTTTTTGTGGCAGTAGCAAAACTTGGCGGAGGTCACATATCAGTTGTGAGTGCTGTATTTGGTTGCCCGCTGATGTGAGGAATCCCCTCATCGACCACAGTTGGCCAAAGTCATGGACCACTCCGAAGGCATATTGGCTGTCAGTGTATATATTTGCTCTTTTTCCTTTAGCCAATGTGCATGCCCTCGTAAGTGCCACGAGCTCAGCCGCCTGCGCACTTTTGGCTGCTGACAGCCTTCCCCCTTCCAGAAACCTTTTGGCTGTGCCCACTGCATAGGATGCCTGCAGTGTCCCTTTGTCGTCCCTGAGAAATGACCCATCTACAAACAAATCCCCTTGGGCGTCTGGGAGGGGTGTGTCTTTCAGGTCTGGGCGCACCTTTGTATGCCTGTCTATAGCCAGTGCACAGTCATGGAATGCATCATCTGACTTCAAATCATCTAGGTCATGCTTTGTTGGCAAAAGGCAGGCTGGGTTTAAGGTAGTTCATCTTTTGATGACAATGTGTGGTGCTAAGAGTGTCAGCTCATACCTGGTGAGGCGTGCACTCGTTAGATGCTGGGTTTTAGTGGATGTGAGAAGGTTGTCTACTGCATGGGGAACGTGCAACACCATGGTGTGTCCCAACACTATATTTTCGGACTGTTCTACTGCCAGTGCTGCTGCCGCCACTGCTCGGAGGCAAGGCGGGAGCGCTGATGCTACTGGGTCTAGTGTAGCGGAATAGTATGCCACCGGACGGTAGAAGGATCCGTGCTTTTGGGTTAACACCCCCAATAAGCACCCTCCCTTCTCATGGCAGAACAGGTGGAAATCCTTGCTGTAATCTGGGAGGCCTAACGCTGGTGCCCCACTTAGTTCAAACTTTAACTTGTTGAACACCTTGTCACAGTCCTGTGACCATGGCACAATGTCTGGAACATCTTTGTGTGTTCAGGCCTGCAAAGGCTTGGCAATCAGGGAGAGGTTTGGGATCCAGTGCCGACAGTATCCCGCCACCCCCAAGAAGGCCTGAACCTCTTTTTGTGTGCGTGGTTGGGGAAAATGGGTGATGGTGGATATCCTGTCAGGCAGCAATTTTCTTGTTCCTTCAGACAGTTCATGGCCTAAATACTTCACAGCAGTGAGGCAGAACTTTAGTTTCTTGGGGGAGACCTTGTAACCCTTCAGCGCTAGGTGGCGCAGGATGGTAACAGTGTCATTTGCAAAGGCGTCCCTTGAAGGTGAGGCCAGTAGTAAATCGTCTACGTACTGGATAAGTGTAGAACCTTCCTTTAGTACTAGGGAATCCAAAACTGTCTTTATGCATTTGTGAAGATGGAGGGGGACTCTGTATAGCCTTGTGGGAGTCGGCACCAATAGAAGCGCTTTGATCTAAAGGAGAAACTGAAAAGGTACTGGCTGTCCGGGTGCAAGGGGATGGTAAAGAAGGTGGAGCTAAGATCCAGCACTGTGAAGTGTGTGGCTGTTACTGGGATATTGGACAATATTGCTGCTGGGTTAGGGACCACTGGGAAGGAAGGGACCACTATTTTGTTCAATTATCTTAGGTCTTGTGTGAAACGATATACAGTGGCCCCATCCGGGCCCTTAGAGGCCTTCTTAACAGGAAGTATCGGTGTGTTGCATTGGCTAGAGCGTATCTCCTTTATAATTCCCTGCTTCAGAAGGTCTGGTATGACTGGTGCTATGCCTTCCTCCCCCTCTTTTGAAATCTTGTATTGTGGTACTATTGGGAGGGGAGCCCCTGGCTTCAATTTGATTTGCACTGGTGGGTAGTTTAACACCTGCCCTACGTCATTGGTACTCCGGGCCCATTCCTTAAGGTGGCACGCAATTGCGCAACTCAGGAGGTATGGCGGGGTCGGTGCATGTCATAAAGGCCTGCAGCATCAAACCGTTTGTCCTGCTTTCTAGGAAAACCCCTGTTGGTGAACAGTGTATGGTGCATTGTAGTTTGCAAAGCAGATCCCTGCCCAGTAAGTTCACGGGGCAGAATCTGCTAAGGATGAACTGATGGTTGACAGCTATGGTTCCGACTACTACTTTTAGTGGCTGTGTGAGATATTCATCTATTGGTTGTCCTGTCATTCCGACTGCTGTTACTTGTGTTCCCGAAAGTGGCACCTCAGGCATCACAGATGCCTTTAGCATTGATCTTTGAGCTCCTGTGTCTGTTAAGAATGTTACAGTTTTGCCCAAAACTGTTCCCTTCACATATGGGCCAGATTGGTCCACTGCTATTGCTGGAGTTATTAGGCAGTCTTCCACTCTCAGGCACCCCTAGAATGTGCCTTGAGGCGGTGGTGGAAAAGCATCGTCCTCCTGCACCCATTCGTCCCCCCCTGTCCACTGTTGTCTGGGCTGGGGCGTGTCATTTGATGCATATCCTTGCTGGTCATTATTTCTGTAATCTGTACGCTGGGTGTTATGCTGGTATTGCTGTTGGCCCTGTCCCCTATTGTGTGCTGGCCTATTTTCTGCATTTTTCTTTTTTAGTATTGGGCAATCAGCCTTACAGTGTTTGGGGTCTTTGCAGTAGAAGCAGGCTGTTCCTGGTGGAGTCAGGGAAGCTGAACTACCATTCTGTGGTCTTCCTGTACCCTTCTCTCTCCCCCTTCCCCTGCCTAGTCCTTGTTGGCTTGAGTAAAACCTCTCTTGTGCTACCATCAATCTCACTTTCTCTTTCTTTATTTTCTCTGCCTCCATTGTCTGTGCATTGGACTGGTAATCAGAGCAGTATCTTGCTGCTGCCAACACCTTTTCAATTGGTTCTTGTTGCCAGCAAACAAATGAGGTTTGTAGATGTGCTTTAATAGGTGGTCTCAGATCTTGAACAAAGGTGGTGACAAATGCCAGCATTGCATCTTCCATTGGATTCTTAAGCCAGCTGTTCTGCTGGTAGATTTGCAGAAGGCAGTCAAAGTAGGAGTTCATACTCTCATCTTTTTCCTGTTTTGTATGTGTTATCTTGTTCCAATCTACCTTGTCTTCCGGAATTTTTTCTTTCAAATATTTCACTGCTGCTTGGTTTTTCTCATATACCTCTTCTCCTGGAATTCCTCCCTTTCCCCTGTCTGGCTCCCTCTTTGGCCAGTCTACTTTTCTTTTGCAACCTTCCCATAGATCCTTGGGCACAATTATATTGAATAGGGTATCAAAATCCCTCCATAACAGTACTCCCAAAACTGCCATTCTGTCATTGGTGAAGCACATAATGTCTTGTCTGGACCACGGGACATGGACTTATGCTAATTCGTTGTCTCCACTCCCTGGTGGAGGGGGCACCTCTCGCAGGGGCATAATCAGAGCTGGTGGTGCTGCTGCAGGGGCTGTTGTCCCCGTGTAAGGGGTGAGGGTCTGAGCTACTTCTATCACTGCGAATGTTTGCAACAATTGCTTCCATTGTTGTATTTTCTCGACTGCATATTTCAGTGTCTCTTTTATTTTGGCCTCATCCCATGTTTGTAGTTCTGAGTCTGTGAAACTGAATTTTGCTATGTCCCAGCCATACTGTGCAGGTAGTGGTGGATGGTCACCGGTAGTGTCTGGGCATTGCTTCTTGGCTTGTTGGACATATGCGTTGTGTGCTTGTGGGCCTTTGTCCATTAACTCCGCTCGTGCCATTGACAGTACTTTGTCTAGATATTGTCTACTCTGGTGTGCTGTAAAGGAGTCTACTTGTAGTGCTCCTTCCACCATCTGGTGTAGGAAATTCTGGCATTTAAGGGTGTCTGATTTCAGCAGTTTCCTGTGTACTATAGGTGATCCGTGTGGGGACGAGGTAGCACTATTTGTTTTGCTGAAACTGTCTCGTTCATGCTGTGGTGGAACCTGCTGTGTTCCTTCTAGAGCCTGCTCTATGGTGGTGATGTTGTGGGCTGTTTGGTGTGCATATGTACAAGCGTCCCATATTAGGTCCTGCCACTGCGCAATTGTTAGCCTGTCGTCTGCGGTTGTGTCATCGAATATTTGTTGCCATTCACAATTTATTAATCGTAGGGCTTGTATCTTTCTCTGCGTGCATTTAGCTAGCAGCTGGTCCTTCTTATCAGAATGTTTTGAAGCCGCGTGAACAGCTTCCTTCCTCATTAGTTGTAAGACAGCAACATCTTGGATGGCGTCCAAGTCTATTTTGGCAGCGTCTTCGTTGAGAACTCTGCGTATTAAAGAAATAGCAGCTGTCTGTTGTGCTTGAGATAGCTCAGTGTGTTCTTATGCGGGAGCGGAGGGTAAAGTGATGTGCTCTGGTTTTGAAATGTGTTGTCGTGTACCCCTCATTCGCCCCATTAAAAGGTCCTCGAGCAGTGAATCCTCCTCTCCCCCTCCCTCCTTTTCAGCTTTAATTTTACTGTCAACCGAAATGCATGGGAAGACCCCCACTACATCTAGTTGCGTTTTTCTCCAGTTTTCACTTATCTTTTTCTTTGCCATCTCATTCAATAAGTTATTCTTAACTTCCAACAGTTCTCCATGCACTTTGCTTTTGATGTCACTAGTTGCGCGCATATCACACAGAACGAGATCCCACTGATAAAACGATTCCCACTCAGCCGGCCTAATTTTCTCTCCTTTCAATTTTAGAATTGTCTGAGGTATGACAATTTATTCACGTCGTATGTCCCGTGACACGGAAATTGTAAGTCCGGTCTCTTAGCTGTCAGGTTATGCCATTTATGTATAAATAGTATGGAACTGAGTCCTTGGCGTAGGGCCACATGGTATGCTGGGGAGTCTTTTGGTGGAGCTGGCTGACTGCTATTTAAATTGTTTTTACTTAGAGGGTTTCCCATGGTGTTATTGTGTGAAGTGCAAGCGCTAACCCTTGTTGCTTTGCGACGACAGTGCAGATATACCAGACAGAGGGAGGGTCGGGTGTTCAGCTATAATGCACACAGACAATATAATGGGTGAACGAACGTTATCATGCGCTTTTCAGCCAGTCTCCAGCTTTTGCAGCAGCAGAGGAAGCCGTTCATCAGGCAAAAGACAGTCCAATCGGTACTGGTTCACCAAAGCATTCACAAGTGGGAAAGAGAAAATGTCCTGGTTGCTTTGTAGCATTACTGGCACTCCATGGACAGAAAAGAAGGTGACAGGAAAGTATTTGGAAGAAAGAGTAGTGTTTCCGTCTCCTTGCAATCTCCCGTGGTCCCGTAAGTGGGCAGTAGGGGCGGCTAGACGGAATTGAAGACCCTATGGACTGTGTCAAGAGGGTTCAGGCATTCAAATAAACAGGGCAGAAGTGGTGAACTCTTCGTGCAGTGGAAACATACACATAAAACATAGAAGCGGTACTTGGCAACCCTGCGCTGCAGCGCTGTGTTATGAGGTGTGCCGTCAATGGGTGCCGTGTAAATGTGCTAATCCCAGAATATTAACAGTGGAAATAAGAACAATATTATTGGTAGTTTAAGGGGCATGAGAAGCAAAACGCAAATAGGAGGTATTGTACAGTATAGGGCAAATATTAATAAGTCTGCCAGCCAGTCCATTGTAGGGGGGCGGTAATATTAAGGGACATTTGATCTGGTGATAATAAATATTTGAGGGGTGCTAAGTTCGTTGTCAGGGAGGTAGCAGCGTATTAATGTCAGTCACGTAGCATCAAAATACCCAAATAAAATGATAACCTGACAATTACTGAGAACACCCGACAACCCTAAAAGTATTTAACCACAATGTATGAGAGGCACATCACAATGACACAATAGAAAAATGCAATGAAACCAAAAATCATCGACAATAAAACAACTGACACTCCCTCCACATTGTGCGTAGGTGACTCCCTAGGCACAGCTGGAGACCACCTCTGGCATCCAGCAGGAGGCAACGCCCCACTTGGTACCCGGGGCCAGCGGCGCTGAGGTGAGTTAGCTGCACCCAAACCTGAGTTCATGAAAACTGATAAATTGGCACCCAGGAAACTACCGTCGCTATATTGTTATTTCACATGAAGTTTGTGCAAACAGAGGGGTGCCTACACCGGCACCACCTGTATCTGGGGAGCAAAACTGCCACAACTCTAAAACAAGGGGCTACCTGCTACAACCCAACCTGGAGGATGGAGATCCTCAATCAAGACTCACCGATGGATGTTTATTCTGGCAAAGACTACCGACCTCAGCTCCAGTCAATGGGAAGTAGCTGCAAATGTCCTCCACCCCCATGTGCCGGGGACTCTCTGCAGGCAAGATGGGGGAGTGCAGAAGTTCGCCCTCCTTAGTACACCGTCAGCCAAGTGCTGCTTAGCACCAGGGAGTCACTGCGTGCAGGAAATGTGCGGACGGACGCCGTCACCGGCCAGGCGGGATGGGTAGTAGGACCAGATAATGAAATGGACAGCAAAAATGCACATTAGAGAAATATGACAGAGGTCGGCAGCAGTGTCAGAGGTCAAATGAATCACTGACAAAATATCGACTACAATAATATCGAGGTACAAAAATATTGTGACAAAAATATCGAAGTCAAGAATATCGACATCCTATCTACATCATGGTAAGTGCAAAAATATCAAGAAAAAAATATTGATGTCAAAAATATCGCAAAAATATTGTTTTTTTTAAATGTTAAAAAAATAATGTAAAATAAAGTAAATAATATATATAATTAAAAGAAACATAGTTACAAATATTAAAAAATGTTTAAAAATAATAACTAATACATATAATGTTAAAATAAATTAAACATATACATATAAAATATAATATATATACTTACTTAATAATATTCATAAATAATTATTTTAATAACTTATAAATTGTTAAAAACATTTTATAAATTATAAATACATATATAAACATACAAAAATAATATAAATAAAAATATAACAAATATATATAACAAATTAAAAAACTACAATATTTTTAATTTTTTTAAAATAAATTATACACAACATTAACTAAAACAATACAGAAAAATATTGGATAGCAGAGGGAAAAAACTTAGTATTCCCACTCCAAAGAGTGCAACAGTAGGGAAAGTGTTGGATAGCGTAGGGGTAAAAATTACTATTCCAACTCCAGAGAGTGCAACAGTCGGGAAAGTGTTGGACAGCGTAGAGGTAAAAATTGCTATTTCCACTCCAGAGAGTGCAACAGTAGGGAAAGTGTTGGATAGTGTAGGGGTAAAAATTACTATTCCCACTCCAGTGAGTGCAACAGTAGGGAAAGTGTTGGATAGCGAAAGGGTTAAAATTACTACTCCCACTCCAGTGAGTGCAACAGTAGGGAAAGTGTTGAATAGCGTAGGGGTAAAAATTACTATTCCCACTCCAGTGAGTGCAACAGTAGGGAAAGTGTTGGATAGCATAGAGGTCAAATTTACTATTCCCACTCCAGAGAGTGCAACAGTAGGGAAAGTGTTGGATAGCGTAGGGGTTATAATTGCTATTCCAACTCCAAAAAGTGCAACAGTAGGGAAAGTGTTGGATAGAGTAGGGGTAAAAATTACTATGTCAACTCCAGAGAGTGCAACAGTAGGGAAAGTGTTGGATAGCGTAGGGGTAAAAATTACTATTCCCACTCCAGAGAGTGCAACAATAGGGAAAGTGTTGGATAGCGTAGGGGTAAAAATTACTATTACAACTCCAGAGAGTGCAACAGTAGGGAAAGTGTTGGATAGCATAGCGGTAAAAATTACTATTCCCACTCCAGAGAGTGCAACAGTAGGAAAAGTGTTGGATAGTGTAGGGGTAAAAATTACTATTCCCACTCCAGAGAATGAACAGTAGGGAAAGTGTTGGATAGCGAAAGGGTTAAAATTACTATTCCCACTCCAGTGAGTGCAACAGTAGGGAAAGTGTTGGATAGAGTAGGGGTAAAAATTACTATTCCAACTCCAGAGAATGCAACAGTAGGGAAAGTGTTGGATAGCGTAGGGGTAGAAATTACTATTCCCACTCCAGAGAGTGCAACAGTAGGGAAAGTGTTGGATAGCGAAAGGGTTAAAATTACTATTCCCACTCCAGTGAGTGCAACAGTAGGGAAAGTGTTGGATAGAGTAGGGGTAAAAATTACTATTCCAACTCCAGATAATGCAACAGTAGGGAAAGTGTTGGATAGCGTATGGGTAAAAACTACTATTCCCACTCCAGAGAGTGCAACAGTAGGGAAAGTGTTGGATAGCGTAGGGGTAAAAATTACTATTCCAACTCCAGAGAGTGCAAGAGAAGGGAAAGTGTTGGATAGCGAAAGGGTTAAAATTACTATTCCCACTCCAGTGAGTGCAACAGTAGGGAAAGTGTTGGATAGAGTAGAGGTAAAAAATGTCTATTCCAACTCCAGAGAGTGCAACAGTAGGGAAAGTGTTGGATAGCGTAGGGGTTAAAAATAACATACTTAACAATTAAATATTTTTTTAAATAAATAATGATTTATTAATAAATTAGCAATAAATTAATTATGAATACCAATAAATTAAAATTAATAATTACTTTAATAACATTAAAATACTTCCCACCCTATTCCCCAATAAACACACAACCCGCTCCACATAAAATTTAACACAATTAATATAATTATCAATTAATCAACTAATAAAAATTAAATACCAATTAATAATTAATTAACAATAAATTATTTATCAATACCAATAAATAATAATTAATAAAAATTAATTACCAAGTAATAATTAATTAACAATAAATTCATTATCAATACCAATAATTAATAATAAATAATTACTTAATTATAATAAATTACTTCCCACCCTATTCCCTATAAACACATATCCCGCTCCTAAACTAAATTAACACAATTAATATATTTATCAATGAATTAATTAATAAAAATTAATTACCAATAATTAATAAACAATAAAGTAATTATCAATACCAAAAAATTAAAATGATTAATTAATTTATTATAATTAATTTACTTCCCACCCTATTCCCCTATAAACCCACAACCTGCTCCAATAAAAAATTAATACAATCAATATAATTATCAATTAATCAATTAATAAAAATTAATTACCAATTAATAATTAATTAACAATAAATTAATTATCAATACCAATAAATAAAAATTAATTATTACTTAATTACAATTACATTACTTCCCCCTATTCCCCTATAAACCCACAACCCGCTACAGAACTAAAATGCAAAATTTAATAAAAAATAATTAATAATTTCTAAAAATTAGACATTAAGGGGCCCATTACGATGGCGGGCAGAAGCACTACCGCCGTGCTGGCGGATGCAAAAACCACCAGTTACCGCCCGCATGCCGCAGCCCACACGCCCGCCCGATTACGATGCGAAAAGTCAGTCAAACACCGCCGGCAAGCCAGCGACACCGTCCGCCATCAAAGTGCGCCCGTACACGTAGCGGCGCAGCACAATTGACACACACCGTCCGACGAAATCACGTCCCGCCCGGCGTACAAATTACGATGCCGCAAACAAACGGCTCCCACGGCTAAGAGACACCGTACGTCAAACCGAAGCGGTAACACGAACGCCGAGCACGGACACCGAAGAAGCGGTTCCCCCGAGCATGAATCCAGCACTGCTGGCCCTCCCTATGCTCTATCTGATGCACCACCAAGGACGCAACATACCGCGAAGACGCAGGTAGGCACACACACAACAAGTGCACGCAAAGCGCACACAGTGCAAGGGCGGAAAAAGCGGACAACCCCCACCCCCGCGTGTACACGACACATCTACCATAGCATCCACATATGACACACAGGCCGAATTGTAACATCTCGTAACACATGTGTACACACCACCTGGGACTAGGAACCAACGACCCCGTCACGGCCCCAAAGCGGCGATGACGCTGCCACACATGCGCACAACGCAGAGGCCAACCGCAGCGCCATGCATGCGTCGCACACAGACACAGGGACACAACCAAGCAGCACACACACCAGCCCCACCCCGAACGCACATGACACGTGACAGGCCTGCCACAGACATGTCCCCAACGCCCAATTCACGGTCAACACCCAACCTCACACAACCGACGCACACATGTCAGTGAAGTCACGCAACAGCAGGACACACCCCAGTGTAACAAACATGGCGAAGCACACAGCGGCGGCAACACCAACTAGGAGAAGCAGGGCCTCTTCGGGAAGAGGAACGCCAGTACCACACTGAAACACCCATACCACCCTGCACACATGAACAAGACATACAAAACGGAACAACAAAGAGCCCGGGGACCGACAACAGGTGGCCCAAGAATAACATTCACACACAAGGCCCAACGCAGAGCGGAAAGGCAGCCTGCCGCCCACACAAGGGAGAGCAGACAGCACTGAATGACCTTCCATTCCAACTCCGAAACCACAGCCCTACGAAAGAAGCCGGTGAATACAGCCATTGTCCAATAAAAGACCAACACAGGCATGCAGAGGAGACCGACCACAGGGCAGATAGCGCATATCACAGAAGAACACTACGGACGGGAAAGAAAAAAGAGAACACTCCCCCATGTCGGCCCCATGCAAGTTATTTGGAAGGAGTCACACATCACTGACCTTGAACTGTCTGAGAAGCATGTGGGATGAGGGCCCGTGTCCTCCGCACAAGCCAACAGAACACAAGTCCTGTCTCCCTACGACTACACAGAGCTCACAGCAACCTCGGAGCGTGCACATTGCAGACTGCACACACAGCCGGAGCACGCCACCACAACGCACCGCTGCAAAATGGCACTCGCAACACACCTACCCAACTACGCCGGACAGGTCAAGCTGTACAAAACCAACCTGATACATATATTGGGATGCGAACTCCTGTCCCTGCTGAACGTAAGTTACCGACTGACTTACCGCATCACATTGTTCAGCTGCGTCATGCCCGTCTTCTACTGTCGGAGGTGTCCCTACCAGCATCCCGTGGAGATGTGTCTCTCCAACCCGGCATGTCTAAAGGCGGACCTGCTAGCACTACTCCTCCCTCTGGACGCACACGACAGGGCCTGCTCTGCCTATGGGGGCATGGCGTATGTGGCCAACATCGGACCCGCACTGAAATGGGACCACTGTGCCTCCACACGACGGATCATCGAGAACAGCTACATCGAATGTCACCCAGCATGCCCCATCATGCTCCTCCAAGGGACAACTTACGAACAACACCTTGACAGCCACCATCTGCTACATTGGCTGGCAAACATGAATACCACCAATGACATGGAAGCCCTGCTGGACGGCATCGCATACCTGACAACCTGTAAATTCGCCGGACCCCAACGCAAGTTCCCCAATTGACCTATGATGTCCAACCCCGCACCCATGCTTAGCTTCCGCACGGACTGGCCAGTCACCACCACAACAGCCATACCAAACGACCGGCAACATTTACCACACCATCAACGACATCGCCATGACATCGGATATGACCGGGACATGCACACTGTTCCCCATCACATCCAGGAACACCGCATGCATCGTGGGAGGCAGTGGCATGGGGTCTGTGTATCGCACCCACATGGACGGAACTGCACGAACAACCAGGACACGACATGGATCCAGCGCCCATGGACACACACACCGCTCAGTGGACATGAATAGGTCGCCTGGAGTCTGTGGGTGCTGCACCCCTCCCACCCCCGCCCCGGGAATCCCATACCAGGACCTTTGCATGGACAACAAGTGCATACAACAACAACACGACCCCAGTGACTGTGACATGTCCAGTAACCACCACATTGCAACAACAAGTGGCACGCCGCTGCATGCACGCAAGCACATACCCTGATGTCATCTCACATGCACGCGTGCATGAGGAACAACCGCAGCAAACCTGTCACATGGAACTGAGATGGACTGTGCCCATGATGCCAAGCGGTCTGGTAGGCTACTTTTATACCGTCTGTGTCAAAGTCCGCAGCTCCGCAGCTATTCGTAAATGTACATTAGCACAGCCTTGGCCAAGCAGATGTAACTCTGAAGCCCACATCCCACATGCAACAGCCAATCACATGTAACCCTACACCCTATCCCATTTGTAATCATGCTCAGTATATCCTCAACATGTATTCCGCTGCCAGTAGTGTCCACTATACTGCATCACAGAGGACAGAAGACTCAATATAATGTTTGAAACCAAAACTGTCTCCACTGACTCATTTCACAAGTACGAATGAGAGAGGATGAGAGGATGTGAAGTACACGGCAGTCGTGACATGACCTTGTAGTTCACTGGTATTGGATGTCAACGCAAATGAGTAGCACAACTGTGGAAGACACACATGTGTCGTGTGAAGTCGTATGGACGCAGTGCTCAGGTGGGTGGGTGTGACGGGTAGATGCGCACATGCCAAGTTGGAGCACGCCGTGTTGGGAGGGGTCATGAACAGTACACCACCGCTTCCCTGGGCATTGTGAGAGGACACCTGTCGGGGAGGGAAGTGAACACGTGTGTGCACAGCAGCCGGGCACACGAACAATGCGGTACCAGGCGCACACGTCAGCCCACCCTCCGTGGACAAGCTGGATCCTGTTGTGCGCCCGCCATGCCCCTTGACAAGGCACACACAGCCCCAGTCGACCAGGTGTAACCCCAACATAGTCAATCCGCACAGGCGATACAGGGCACGGGATGGCAGTGGAGCATGGTGTGTGAGAGGTCTCCTCGCGCTCCTCCTGGTCATATCACGCAGGCAATAGAACCTCAACGTGTAGCATGGCACAAGTCAAATGGAAGTGTAGGGGGACGCACCACAGCACGAGCAGCACTGACGTCACGGGAGGTGGCTCGCACCATCCCATCCATTGCCCATTATACCAACCACGCAACATGCCATTGCGACTAAGTGCAAGCGCGTGCGCCACCACCCCCGAGCCCTCCCCAGAGAGGCCAAAGAGTGAATGTGTGGGCCATCAGCTACAGACAGACACGGCCTGGCCGCAAGGGCAGCCACAGCCACTGGGTGTCGCAGGTGGCGGATCCGGAAGGCGAAGACTGTGATGCATAGTCCATGCAGGCCGGGTCACCATTTGGGGCACCACGCAGGTGGACGGCGTCCCGCCACACATCATGCCCTGAGACAGCCCACTCGTGCAACTGGACCCACACATACACTCCTTGCCCTCTCTGGTGCGAGCTTGGAGCTGCCTGTGCAAGCGCTAGCCTCGCAGGTGCACATGCATATTGGGGGAGCGAGGGGAGGACATGAGGGCTGGGGCGAAGATGACTGTATCACTGTCAGTGAGTACAAGGGATGACCCAGATGTGGACAGGAAGAGACGTGTCCCGTGTGTACTGCAACTAGTCGCCAAACCAACTACCCCCCATGTCCGGAATGTAAGCCCGCATCTAGGCCCGCCCATCCGCCACATCGAATATACCACCAGCACAACAACCTTCCCATTCGAAACACTGACTGGGGGTGGCGACCAGTGAACAATCATGTGTAGCCTACCCACGCGTACATGTGGGCCCTCCATGATCCATGTCACCTGCGGCAAAGTCATGACATGCGCAATGAGGGAAGTGAGGAGAGCTGTCCGCCCCACGCACAGAAGGTGCATCAGCTCCACAGACCCAGCAGCGAGTCCAGCAGGGGTCACATGTGCAGGGGCAGCTGTGCCTGGTGTGAAGGCACATGCATATAGACAGCACATCGACCAATGTGTAGTCTGCCCACATCTACAGTCCATCATCATGCGGACATAGGAATTGAACACAGGGCAACACATCTGAGTGGGTGCACCCACCGTGACCAACAATGCGCAATCATCGACGTACCCGCCCTGTGCATGGCCCCCCACCCAACGGAGGCACATCCAGTGCCACCATCCCACACACACAAGCCTTCCACGGAACATGCTGTGTCCAATGGTCAGTACAGAGTCAGCGCCCATCTGGTGGATCCTGAACAGGAGACACATGCACACACATGCCAGCTCCCACTATGTACGTCTGCCACCTGGCACGTGCAATGTAACCTCTCACCTGTGACGTGTGTCTGCAAGCACACAGCCGTTTTGGCATGGGGCTGTCAATGTGGACACCTGTCAATGTTTCGGGAGGTGTGATCCGTACAGTGCTGTACATAGGGTGCAGTGCTGACACCTACTACTGTCTCATATCCCCTCGTGCCACAGGTCCCACTTGTTTTGGCCGCTCAGCCTGTGCCCACATCGTCGTCGGTCGTGTGCCATACTCATCCAGCCTTGGAAGCAGTGCCATGCTCAGCAGACATTCATGTTGCCGTGGCGTTGCCGCTTGACGAATATGCAGTCAGTCCCCATCAGCACGCCCGCAAGTCATTGGGGCCTAGATCCCCATGTGCATGCTCATGGCAGTGGTTTGCATCACTAGCCATTGCCATTGGTGGGAGACCTGTGTAAGTGTATCGTGGCCGTGCCGTCCCTGCTTGACAGCTGGGCTGTGACTCATGTGCTTGCTCAGTCATGTCAGTGATGTGAATGCGAAATTGCTATGTGTTGTGTTGCTTTGACATGTGTCCACTGCCATCTTCCCTAGGCGGAGACCGAACATTGACCGCCCATACCAATTGCTGGCGGACATGGAGGATACTGAGGTCATAAGGAAGTTTCGGCTGGACAGGCCAACCCTGCATCGACTGTGTGCCATGTTGGAACCCCATCTCCGTCCCCGCAGGGTGTATCCGACAGCATTCACCCCCACGGCTAAGGTGATGGCCGCCATGCATTTCTTCGCCACTGGGTCATTCCAGCACACAGTGGGCAGTGGAGGAGGGAGGTCCCAGCCCATGTTCAGCAAGGTGCTGAGGGATGTACTGGCAGCCATGATGCTGTACCGAAACAGGTACATCAGATTCCCCAGGGCTCGTGAATTGGCGGCAGTGAAGGGTGCATTCTATGCCCTTGGCAGGATCCCACACGTCGTTGGTGCCATTGATTGCACACATGTTGGCCTTGTTCCACCACAGGCCACTGAGCACCTGTACCGCAACAGGAAGCACACGCACTCCCTGAATGTGCAAGTGGTGTGCCTTGCGGACATGGTGATAACCCACGTGTGTGCAAAGTTCCCAGGCTCGGCCCATGACGCACACATAATGCGCAACAGCATCTTGCCACGACTGATGTCCAATCTGCAACAGGGTCGTGGCTGTATTGTCGGTGAGTATGTGGAGTGGTGTAGCATGCTGGCTGTGCGATGCTGTCCCCTGTCCAGTTGGAATAGCAACAGTTCTCTGTGTCCCTCACACCCAGGTGACTCTGCGTACCCGAATGGGGCATGGCTGCTCAGTCCATTGAGGAATCCTCGCACCCCAGCAGACGATCGCTACAATGAGGCACATGGGAGGACCAGACGTGTGGTCGAGCGTACCTTTGGCCTCCTCAAGTCCAGGTTCAGGTGCCTGGACCGCACCGGGGGTGTGCTGGCGTACTCCCCACAGAAGGTGTGCCAGATAGTGGTGGCGTGCTGCATGCTGCACAATCTGGCCATTCGGAAGCAGATCCCCCTCATTGTGGATGACGGAGATCAACCAGGGCCCCAGCCCGCAGACCAGGACAGCTCGAGTGAGGAGGACAGCGGAGAGGATGAAGCTGGGAATGTGCGCCAGCAGCTCATCGCCCGCTACTTCACTTGACGGTGAGTGTCCATGTACGACGGCTGATGTGTCTGTATTTGTGCAGGTGTGTGTGTGCTGTGTCAGGGTGGCCTTTTGTTCACTGCGTGCTGTGTGTCAACGCTCCATGCCCAGGTTAGTATGCCACTGATGGTGGCTGTGGCATTGTGGCATTGTGCCCTATTGCTCTGTGCGATGTGTGTACATTGCTTGTAGTTGTTGACATGTACTGTGTGATGGGTGTGTGACACACTCATTGAATGTGCTCCTGTTCTGTCTCCCACCCCTAGGTCCCTACAGGCCCTCCGGTTCCATTGCCATGCCACGCATCAGGTGCCGTTCCGCTCAAGGTGGCCGTTGTATTCCGTACAATTAAAACACAGGGCACAGACAGCAGTTTGTGGAAGAGGTGCATTTATTTCAAACTGTGACATGTGATTGTGTGTAAGGTGATGACAAAAGTGGTGCGTGCAGTGACAATGAGCTGTCGGTCATGGCTGCGAGATGCTCAGGGTGTACCCACTGGTTCTATGTCCATAGTCCAACACACACATGCCATCCAGATGGCTGTGTGGAGTGGGATCGTAGTCCAAGTCAATGCAGTGGGTGGTCATGGAAGGCTGGCTGGCTGCCTCACTTGCGTTTGGAGCGTGCAAAGTCCTCCCAGGAGATCTGTTTCCACTTCGGACGGCCCCTTCCACGTTTGCGAGGGGGGGTGCCTGCTTGCGACCTGCTGGTGGTTGAGGTGAGCTCACTGGCTGTGGACGCAGGGGAACTGGACACTGCTGCTCCACCCTGCGCCCCGGCAGGTGGTGGCGGAGGGAGAGCTGCTGTCCCTGGATGTGACCTC
Organism: Calotriton arnoldi; assembly: GCA_963921515.1. Classification (NCBI taxonomy): domain Eukaryota; kingdom Metazoa; phylum Chordata; class Amphibia; order Caudata; family Salamandridae; genus Calotriton; species Calotriton arnoldi. Next base: position 4,002,289 of record CAWUFW010000579.1, read on the forward strand.
ACCGCCACCACCAGCTGGCCCATGAGGTCCACGAGTTGGCCCATACGGGCGTCCATGGACCTCAGCACCCCCAGCACCTCACGCGTGTCTGTAGCAGACCTGGCCCATTGTCCTTGGGCCTCTTCATAGGCCCCAAGGACTCTGGCCATTTGAGGCAGGGCATGGCTCCCAGGGGAGACTGGCGTTTCCCTGACCCTCCTCCTCCTACCAGTCCTGCTGCCACCGGCCTGCCCACTAGCCACATTGCTCACCACGGTCCTCGCCCTGGCTCCCAGGGTGGATCCAGTCGTCCGGGCCACCACCTGCGCTGGGGCTGGGGCCAGCGAAGACGTGGTGGCGGTTGCGGCAGTGGTAGTGGCCGCAATGACCGTGGGTGTGGCCGCAATGACCGTGGGTGTGGCCGCAATGACCGTGGGTGTGGCCGCAATGACCATGGGTGTGGCCGCAACGACTGTGGCAGCAGGGGGCTGGGAATGTTCAGCAGCCCTGGATGATGGGTTGGTGGTTAGGAGGGGTCCTGGGGAGCGGCTGGGCCCTGCCACACCAGATGGGCCTGCTTGGTGGTCCGTGTCCGAAGAGGAGGACAGATCCTCCACATCCGTGTGTCCTCGTTGGGGGCTTGTAGGCTGGCTGTGCTGGCTGCTGTCTCCATCCCCAGCATCCAGCAGTTCGTCACCTGTGGAGAGAATGAGATTTGTTATTGTGTTGCACCTGGCGAAGTATGTATTTGTCGTCTGACATTAACAGTTCGTGCAATCTCGTACATGGGTTTCCCGGAGGCGTGTGTGTGGCAGTACCATTTGTAGTTGTGTGTGCTTGGCAATGGGACTGTGTGCTGTGCACATGTGGCATGGGACGGATTGGCCATGCCGATGGGTGTGTTGCTGTGCCCCTACTTATTGTGACTCTGGTGTATGCGGGCTCCTGGCCCATCCTGGGTCTGGTTTGTACTTTGCTTTTGGTGTTCAAATGCGACGCTTAGGAACGCATATGGCAACATGGGGGCATGCCCCAGAAACGCATTTGGGATGGAATATGCTTTTGGGGTTCAAATGGAACGCTTAGGAACGCATATGGCAACATGGGGGCATGCCCCAGAATCGCATTTGGGATGGAATATGCTTTTGGGGTACATGCTGTGAGCCATGGGTGCCGAACGTGACATGTGTTGTGGCAGCATGACAGTGCATGGTCTGAGGTGTGTGCATGCCTGACATGCCCTGCATATTTGCTGTCTGTTGTGATTACTGGACATGGCATTGGACGCATCGTTATGAGTGAGTGATGGTTGTGTGCCACCAGACGTATTGCAGTTGTCCCATCTCCTTGGTGTGCGTGCTGCCCTGTGCCATGTGCATCACTGCAGTGCTCGGGGGGCCCATGTTGTGTGTTGTTGCTCACAGTGTGGCGTGCGCTTCATTGACTTCTGGCACATGGTTGGTCATGGGCATGTATCTTAGGGTGACTGCTGTATGTGTGGCAGCTGTTCGGATGACATGCCTTTCATGAGACTGGGGCTGACGGATGGGATGGATGGTATGTTGTATGTGCATGTTGTGTCTGTGTGTTTGATGGGTTCAGTGGTGTTCGTGTGCAGTTATGTTGTTCCGCTCTGTTGCGTCTAGTGTTGTTTGTCTTACATAGGCGTAGTTGTGGGGTGTGTGGTGGACAGGACTTCAATGGTGTTTCGGTTGTGTGTGATGGGTTGCACAGTGGCTGCCGTGTGGTACTATATTCAGTGTGGCTTGTGCATGCAGACGTGGCTCCTTGGGTGTTGCTGTGTCTGTGATGGGTCATGTGGGGTGTGAGTCTGTGGTTCATGTCCGTGTGCACATTGTTCACTTGTTCGTGACAGTGGGCGGTGCTGCGTGTTCGTCTGCTACGTGACATGTCCCATGTGTTGGTCGTGTTACGGTCCTCATGCCTCCAGTAATCCAGCCCTGTCCAGTTTCCCACCTGCAGGTTGTTCGGGCGTGCACTGTACTGGATGCCACATGGTTCTAAGCGGGGTGCTCCATGTTGCAGGTCTGTGGGGGTGGGGGCGGTGTTGTGGGTCGTGGTGATGGCTGGACACCCACTGACACCGATTGTTGTGGACCGTGATGTCTACCTTTCGGCTGTCGGTGTGCACTGCGGTGGCTGACACGTGGCTGTGGGGTGTGGGGGATGCTCCTCCTTGCTGTGCTGTGGGACTAGGGGCCTGGTGTGTGTTGTACTTGAGCTGTCCACCCTCCCACCCACTGCACTTTGTGTTCCTGCCACTTACCTGTTACTTGTCGGTTAGTGCAGCTATGGCGGACACATGGGTGTGGTGGGTGCTCGTTGTGGCGCTTCTGGCATACTTGGGGACCTGTTGGTGGTTACGTGGCTGGCTGAGTGTACACATGCCCCCACGTATCTTTCAGTTGTTAGGTTTGGGCTGTGTGTGGTGGTGTCTGTTGCATGTGTGTGTGATGTGTTGTGTATTGTGTGCTGGACATGGGGGTGTTTGTCCCTGGGAGCTGTGGCATGGTGGTAGTGCATGTGAGTACATAGCGGTGTGCTGGTATACATTAGTTTGTACTTACCAGCCTCCACTCCCCTGGTAATCCGGTGAGGATCTCCGGATGTATGATGACTCGCACCTTCTCCTCCCACGCTTTGAAGGTCTTGAACATCGCGGGATTCCCTCCGCCAGTGACGGCAGCCAGCTCTCTGTTTTTGCCCTCCTTCTTCTTGACCAGGCTCTTGACGTCATTCCACCGTTTGTTGATTTCAACTCTGTTCCTGGGCAGGGTCCCGACTGCATTGACCTGGTCTACGATCCGGTTCCACATTCTCTTTCTGGTGGCTAGTGGTGTGTGCTGGACCAGGTTCCCATAGATTTGTGGGTGCACCTTGATGATCTCGTCGACCATGACCGTCAGCTCAATGGGCGTGAACTTGGGCATTCTTTGTGGTGCCATGGTGTTTGTGGTGCTGGTGCGGTGTGTGTTGTGTAATGTGCAGGGGGTTTGTGGTGCCGGTGTTTGGTGGTGGTGGTGGTGGTGGTGGTGGTGATGTGTGCGTTTCTGTGGTGTGCTGCTGTCCTTGCTGTGTCACTGTGTCCTCTCCTCTCCTCTCTGGTTTGCAATGTTGCAAGGGGTTGTGGTCTGTGGGAGTGCTGCTTTTGTACTTACCTATGTGGGTGTGTCCTCATGGTCTGTTGTTTTCAGGTGTGTTGTGTCTGGTGTTCTGGCCTTTGTTGTTTTTGTTTGTCCAGGGGGGGGTGTTTTCGGGATGTGTACTGTGCTTGTGTATTTGTGCGTGCCTTGCTGTGTGGACATGTTGGCCATGTTGTGTGCGATTGTTTTTGTCAGCGGATGGTTTCTGTGCGGGGACGTGGCCGCCATGGCTTCTGCCGTGTCAATTTTCATCGGCGTTGTTGGCGCTGGCGGGCGGTATGTTTGTAGGTTTGCCGCGCTCATGGCGGTGCGATCGTAATCTCACGTGCGGTGTGTCGGCCGTGAGGGCGGGCGGTTTTGTGTTGTCGTGCGTGTTTCCGTCCGTGGCGGGCGGTTTGACTCCGACTCGGACGAGGGCGGGCGGTATCTTGTGTGATTTTTCGCCGATGGCGGTTTTCGGTTTGTGTCATCGTAATGGCGTGGTCGGTGTTCAGACGGTGTGTGCGGGCGGATTTTTGCCGCTTTCATGCCTGGCGGATTTTTTTACGCCGGGTATCGTAATGGGCCTTTTATTTACTATAATTAAATTACTTCCCACCCTATTCCGCTATAAACCCACAACCCGCTATGGTACTAAAACGCAAAATTTACTTTAAAAAAAATTACTAACTTCTAAACAATTAATACATATATTAAAAAAAAATACAAAACATAACAAAACATGTGGAACACATACATATAAAATACATACTAAAATACATAAAACTAACATAAACATCGACATTATTAACATCGATATTTTTGCTATCGATATTACTAACTTTGATATTAAAAAAAACGATATTTCTTACCTTCAGGTCGATATTCTGGTCACCGATATTCTTGATGTCGATATTCTGTCCGTACGATATTTAAAACTCGATATTAATGTAGGTCGAAATAAAAACTCGATATTTTGTCTGTGCACCAGGTCAAATACTGAGAACGGTGCAGGAGACAAGGACTGTCAGCACCAAGTAGCAAGTGCTAACCTTAAACAGAGGTACAGTCTTCAGCAGAATGGTGACAGACTGAGATATATATTATCAAAGCCACAAAGAGGACGCAGAAGAAGGTGATAAGAATGGCTGCTATGACAGCCATGTAATTTTGAAGACAAGAGACGTATATATCTCCGGGACACAAGCACACCGTCACCGGCATGAGAAGCGCAAAGTAGAGGGAGAAAGAGTAGAAGAAGAGCTTTGGAAATTCGTCAAACCATGGCCATACAAATGTGCTGAGAGAGAGAAAGAGCAGGAGCCAGAGATATGACAAAACCAACTCACAGGCAAAGTCCCCAAGCAGTCACGGAGCAGAGGAAGAGGGCAGAGACAAAGGTAAAAAGTCATCAAACCTCAGGCCTCCGAACTCCGAATGAAGCTGAAGTCCAGCTGCCAGTGGCTGTTGAAGTCAGTGATCCTGTGGCCGCATTCTCCACCAAATGTGGAATCTGAAATAAATAATGAGAAATAATACCACAGATACGACTCTCTGTCAGCACAGAAGATAGCAGAATTTATTGGAGACCAACAAACAATGCAAAATACGTGCAGCACGGAGACAGACAGTATAGTCACTGAGTGTCCAAAGATGTGACATTTCTGACAGCTTTTATAGACACAAACCACAAGAGGATGCAGCATCATAATGTACGTAGCACAAATTAAGCATGGGTTACTTGACCAATTAGCAAAGGCCTAGGCTGCGCTATACCATTTATGGTCTGAAATATACTGTTGCTGACCACGTGTCCCAAGTAGGCAGCTTCTGGGACTTTCCACTATAATGCAATGTATTAGCCTTGGTACTTTTCCATGTAACAATATGCAAAATACAGCACATACCAGAAATATTTCTAAATGTGATATGGTGAAATACTTGTGGCTAAGCTATCATCTTCCTCTGTTCTAGCATCTTTCTTGAGCAAGCCTTGCGTTACAAAGCAGTTTTACTGAAGCACAATGGAAAAGTACAAGCATCTTGTGCGGTGATTCTTATGTCAACTTAACAGGGCCTAAAGCTTCAAGCATTTGGTATCATATAAGAAAGATGGCTTCAACACCATCAGCTGGGCAGATTGTATCAGACCTAGATAGATCATTAGCTTGTGTGAACCAAAGGAATGAGGAGACCTGTCACAGGAGATCTTCCTGCAAATCGTAGGCCCCAGTGGGGATTGGTAGTAGAAGAAGCACATTAAAGTCATAATGGCAAATTTGTTCTTTTGTGCACATCAAGAAAAACACTGCCTGGAGAATAACGGACAGTGCACCCTAACTTACAAAGCAAATTCCACCCAAGTAGATTGACAGGAAATGAGCATACGTATATTAAACCGGGGACACTTTTCTTGGGGTGGCAACTTCCCTTGATCCTACACCACTCATACCTTAATAGACACCAAACATGTACTTAGCAAACAAATAGGGCAGACAAGGATTGTGTAGTTGTTACTTTTTTGTAATGTTTCTTGCTAAAGAGCAGTCCATAAGGTGTCACTTTAGACTCAAGTTACTAACATGACATGATGTTTTTACTGAAAAGCAGTACACTAGATTTCACTTCAGACTCAAGCCACAAACACAGTTCATTGTGAGAATAGAAAGAAGATAGAAAAGGATGATACCATAACACAGGGGATAAATGCATCTATTCACCATTGGGTCATAATTTCACTTACCTTCTTGCCTTCAAGGAACCCTTCCCGTGGGAAGTGTGGGGCAGCTGAACTTGGTTCTCATGCCTGGTTAATTGTTATACCTGATGCACTGCTCCTTAGGATGCCTAGGACTCTAACCCTTGAATCTAGAACTTAGAACTCCTCTTGGTATTTGTAAAAACAGCTTTACCTCTTATTATCTTTATCCACATCCACATTTAAATTGGCAACCTGAGTCCCCTACAGTCATAGGACGGGAGCACTGAAAGTGAGGCCTCAAACAAACCTAAGTCTCCCCTGAAATGACCAACTAAGGATTTAGGGGGCATATTATCAAGGGCAGTATGGCCACTTTAGCGGCACTTTTTGCTGATAAAGCGGCGATATTTTTATCGCCCTATTAGCAAGCTGTCGCTAACAGCTGTTAGCGACAGCTTAATGGCGATAGCGGCCATTTTGTTGCCGCTTTGCATGTCAGCAATAATCATCGCTAATGACATGCAAAGTAGGCGTTCCCAACTAAAAGCAACTGCAAACAGTCGCAAACACAACTTCCCCCTATTATCAATGCCCGCGAAGCGATAAAAAAAGTCGCGCTAACCGCGATTATCGCTGGAATTTAACACCTGCTAAAAACTTGACTTACCTATTTTCTCAATGAGAGGTGGATTGTGAGGCTAAGTCCACCATGGCCTATCATCAAGGATTCCCCTATCGCTGGTGTTTTATCGCAGGATTTCCTGCGATATTCTCGCATTTCGCTGCTATCGCTGGATTTTTTATCGCCTTGGAGATAAGCGTTGCTAATAACGCGCTATCTCGGCGATGAAATCCAGCGATAGCCGGCGATAAAAAAACAGCGCTAAGCGCGCTTTGCGATAATTATCGCAAATCGTTGTTAATATGCCCCTAGATTTTTAAAAAGATACCTTACCTTGTTCTGGGGAGAATTATCTGCTCTACAACCTTCGAAAATGCCTCTGCCTGCTCAACCGAGTCCTGGCACCAAGTTTTGTCAAAGAAAAACACATTACCTGTAATACCACGATACAGCTTTATTGAAGCAACTGCTTGAACAGTATATCAACTTACAAGGGGATCCCCGATCAGCTACTATACTCCTCCTGCAACTGAAAAACAGTCAGTATTAACGCACATTTTCATGATCACAGTTTATTTGGTTTCCCTCAAAGTTGAGGTCTGTGCAGACGCAGTATTTTACTGCTTGACGGATGAGCAGCATAACGAAAACAAGGCTTCCTGCAATTACAGGCAGTTCCAGCTACCCAAAGCACTAAACCAAATACAATTTGTATCTTTAGCCTTGCACAATGATATGGCGAGCAATGTGTAGTGACAGAGCATATCTCATTAAAAGAAGGAATGACTGCACATGCTTTTTCCAAGGACAGCACAGACAAAGGTGGTCAGTACAGACACTCTTGAAACTGAGATGAGGAGAATACATGAGAGAAATTTCAAGCCTGCATGTAAACATTTTCATCATGTGCACTGCTGTGCACATGCTGTTGTGATGATTTAACAACTTGTACTTGGGAAGAACCCCGGCCCACTCTCTCTCTCTATGTTTCCCCTTCTTTTTTCCCCAATACAAAGGACTAGAGTATTTTACTATATTCCTCTCACCCATTGTTACAGGGAAAGAAAGGTGTTTATGTCAGAGCCTGATTACCTGATATCTGCAAATCATTGTCCTGACAGTTTGAATCGATGCACTAGCTTTGGGAAAAAATGTCAGTAAAGCTTACGATACAGGTGAGATTTTTTAAATCTACCTTAAGAAAGGATTTTAGTATTAAAGTTTTTACAGCGGATTCCACGGAGGTCAGTTTAATACACTTTTTAGATCACATTATAGGAAATTGAAAGGAGTAGTGAACCTTCAGCTTTCAATTAAGTGTAAATTGCAGTTGAAATGCCATTAACACAGACATTTCACCTTTTTAAGAAAATGTTTAGCTATTTCATCGTCCTGACTTGTTACCTCTCCAGATTTTATAATTCTGTCTTCTTCAGCTAGTGATTATTTTAACCTCTTAACAAAAAGCCTAAATATCAATGCCACTAGCTGAACTAGTAGTCCATAATAATCTAAAAAATTATTGATATCTTAATGAGGTGTAAATGTTTGCCCAAGTTCACTTTTAGTAGACCCAATAAAACATGTTTCTGTTTTAATGCTTTTTCTCTTCTTTCCCAGGACCGATTTTACTAACAAATGTTAATTTACTTGAGAGAAAATAAGTTTTTTAATTTTTCATGCCTGAATGGTTAATAGTTAATGTGTATAATGTACTATTCTCGTGTTTATTTGTACTTGTCTCAATCTGTATGGATGTAAGTTAATGGTTACTTATTTAATCGCTTTATTATAAAATTTAACACTTAAAAAACATGGTTCTGGGGGGCGTGGCCGGGCAAGATGGCCGGACGGACGTAGCTCGTCTCGGCTCCTTGTCAGCGCTGCAGTCCCGAGCTATAATCGCCGCCTAGACAGTGAGATTATCGCCGCAAGACCCATCGCTGGCAAGCGGAAGGTCGGGGGCACGTAATGCAGCCCTGAAGGATACCGCACTTTGCCCGGCAACTCGATGTTGAGCCTGGTTACGGAGGGCCCGGTGCGCAGCAAAATGGCGCCCGCTACAGTGTGAGAACGACAGACCCCCGGCAGCCTGTACGCCGGAGGCGCAGTGGAGGCGGTAAACGGACACCGGCGCCCGCGACTGCGGCCGGAAACAGCGGAACACATGACTTTGGCGAGAACAACAGCGTAGTAATACCGCCGGTACTAAAGTCGCGATATGAGGCTCCGGCAGACGGGGGGCGATGCGACACATCTGAGGTACGTGCTTGATGGAACCACTGATAAAGCCTTCCCCGATACCCGCTGGCACAGTTAGCGATCCAAGAAGCCCAGAACTGATCACCACGGGCTATTGGTTCCCCGGCGCTTGCACCTTCGGCTATGCCTGGACCTAAGATGGCGGCCCACTACGGACATTGTTAGGTGAGGACGGCCCTTTCTCCCGCTTCTGCATTCTTAACACGGCCAAACCAGGCCACCCTGCAGACTGAGGGCGATCAGCTGGGCAGCATCACCGATGACCACGGGGGCTTCCGACTACCAGACCCTGCGCCCTTGCAGAATGACATATCCCATGCACTGAGGTGAGATGTCTCCGGGCGAATAGGGGAGGTGGGGCAAGCGGCAGCACTCGGTTGGTCGCCGAGCATTCTCCTGGCGATAAAGGGGCCCTCCACGGGGAGTCTGCACAGTACCCGATTGGATGCGCTCTCTTGGCCCATCACTAGTGGACTCATTCTTGGGCGACACCCAGCCTCATCGCCTCATCCCCAGGGAGGGGGCACTCCATGCTGCCTGGCGCCGCGCCCTTTAATTCGTCTACCACGGAGCAGGGGTCTACCTGGACCGGCCCCTATGCCGCCAAAGAAGTCGTCCAGTAAGGCAACAAACAGGGTCTCAGACTTCTTTACGCCAACGGACAAGCGACTAACATCGGGGAGTGACGGAAGTACAGGCGCCATGGCCCTCACCAAGGATGACCTCCTGGCTACGCTGAGGGACTTTAAGATGGAGTTGCGGAATGAACTGGGTCAAGATCTCAGGGCCTCAATCGACCAACTGAAGTCCGACCTCACCGGACGACTTGCCTCCCTTCAACAAGATGTTGACTCTGTGGGCACGAGAGTTCTGGACCTGGAAACACAAACCCAGGATATAGACAAACACACAGCCGCTATGCGTCCTCCAGGAACAACTACATCAGACACAACTAAAGGCTGAAGATCTCAAAAATAGGGCTCGGAGAGAGAACCTTCGAATCAGAGACCTAGAAGAGGGAGCAGAAGGAGCAGACCTGGAGGCCTTTCTAGAGGGACTGTTTGCTGAAATTCTGGGCCCGCAGACTCTTAAGATAAAACTGGACAGAGCACACAGAGTCGGTGGCCAGCCGAATGGAGAAAGAAAGCGACCGCGAGATGTGCTAGCTAAATTCCACTCCTACAAAACCAAGGAGGCAGTCCTGCTGGCAGCCAGGAAAAAGGGCACGTCTCCTTTCAATACCACTCCTGCACCGTCTTTCAAGATCTAGCACCGGCTACGCTGGCTAGGAGGCAACTGTTCAGGCCCATTACGTTGAAACTGTGGGAGGACCACATCAGATACAGGTGGACATTTCCGTTTGGGCTGCCCTTCGAATACAACAACAAACAGTGACATATCTCAGAGCTGCAGGAGGTACTAGATCTCCTGGGCCTCTCTTCCGAAGATGTGGAATCCACCGATAGCAGGGCGCGAGATCCGACAGGGAGTGGCCCTCCGATGCATCCGTGGACGACCGGCCCCAGGAGGAACCGTAAATGAGGACTGGCAGGCTCAAATCTATATATCATTAAAGGCCATGGTAACAGCGCGGAAACCGAAGGTTGAATATACCGGGCGACGCCGGCACCGAGACCTGTTCCGAAGTGTGGGGGTCACCTCCCCAACCGAACTGCGGGCGCTGAGCATAAGGTGTCCCTTCATAATGGGGTACGGACACTTTGGCTACTGGCAATGTCTACGAAGGTCACACTCTCCCAATAGGGTCCGCTGCTGCATAGCGCTCAGGGATGCCCCAATGCAGAACATGACAGGATTCATGACCCTGTGCCAGGGTCCCTCTGGGGCACGTGTGGCTCCAAGGAAGGCCTGCCTCGGCTTTGCTTATGGGCCGACAACCGATAACAGCCTCCAGAGAGTGGAACAATCCGGACCAACCTGGCTGTACAGACTCTACTATGTAGGCGAACAGCACTTCTTTTGATCATATGGGACGGGCGCGGACAGGGACCTCGGTCCTTCTGTCCCCCCAGCATGTTTAACGGGGTTTTACACCCCATCGTCGGAGAACTGTCACCAATCCGACACAGGTTGTTGTGGGTAATGTTAATTTTCTTCCTGTTGGGGGGGAGGTGGGGGGGAAGTTAGGAAGGGGAAGGAGGGAGGGAGGGAAACTGGTGGTGGCTTTTTTAGCTGTCTTTTATGTAGGGGCACTCCCTTTAGGCTAACCTGTATACAACGGATTTTCCACAGTCCTGTACCTGGCAGGGGCTTCGTTACGTGGAGTGGTAGTCTTCTATGTCGGATTACAGAAGGGCGGAGGGGGGAACCACGGGACAAATGGTACTCACAGTAGGTTCCTGGAATGTGAAAGGCCTTAACTCGCCTCAGAAACGACAGAAAGTATGGAAATATCTTTCTGATCATCACTTAGATATCGTAGCACTTCAGGAGACGCACCTTCCACGCGCGGAGGAGACTCGCTTTCGTCATACACATTACCCCCAGATCTACAGAGCCTCTGCACTCACTAAACACCGGGGGACCGCGGTTCTCTTTCACACCTCTATGAAATTTCAGCCTTCTGCCACTAAATCCGACAAGGAAGGCCGTTGGGTAATGGTTAAAGGCATTCTGCAGGGTAGACTATGCACCTTTATTTCGGCCTACGCACCGAACACAGGTCAGACAACCTTTCTCCAGATACTGCTGGGAAAAATTCAGGATTTTGCGGAGGGACCGACTTTTCTCCTAGGTGATTTTAACCTAACATGGCAGGCTGATCTTGACAGCACATATTCTCATAGGCACGAGTCCTGCGGTTTTCCCACAGAGATTAAACAACGGATACACGATATGGGCCTTCGAGACACATGGCGGACACTTTACCCTCAGACACGGGACTACACCTTCTACTCGCATATACATCGCACTTACTCTAGACTTGACTACATATTCACTAGCCAAAACTTATCGGGGTCCCTTCAAGAGGCAAAGATTTTCCCACTTTCCGTGTCAGACCACTGCTTGGTCTCGATATGTCTATCCTGGAGCCCCAGGCGGCTACATCCCCCAAATGGTATTTCCCAGCTTCCCTCACGAGAGACAAGGGATTATGCACAGAATTAAGAGACACGATCAAATACTTTTTTGACCGGAATGTACCTTCAGACACCTCAGTGTTCAATACTTGGGACGCCTTTAAGGCGGTCTTTAGAGGACGCTGCATCGCGCTTAACTCCGTGCTGAATAAACGACGGGCTCAAGAAAGAGTAGAGTTAGAAGCAGCACTTTCAATAGAGGAAACAACCCACAAAGCTAAACCGACTAGAGAATCCCTTCGCGCACTCACCGCCTTGAGAGAGAAACTTAGGGCCATCTACAACAACAGGGCAGAGTATACCCTTCTGTAACTCCGCCAACTTTCTTATTCACAAGGGAACAAGATTGGCAAGCATCTAGCCCGCCAGCTGAAGGAAAAGAGAGAAAGGGAATATATAGGCGGCATACAGACTGAACAGGGGGAGTTGACCCATAACGACACTGACAAAGCAGATACTTTCGGTTCTTTTTATTGAACCCTATATACAGGGGAAGCACGGGATACAGAAGCGCAAAATGCCTACTTACAATCCCTGCAGCTCCCCCAAGTCTCACCCAAATGGAACGAGAGACTCACGGCCCCCATAACGTCGGGAGAGGTAGCTCTCGCCATTAACTCCCTTAAACCACACAAAGCCCCAGGTCCTGATGGGTATACGGCCCAATTCTACAAAACGTTCGCTCCTGACCTTTTACCCCATCTGACTCAGCTATTCAATGTCATGGCTGAGACGGGTACGGTCGCCTCCACGATGGCGGAGGCTGTGATCACAGTCATCCCGAAACAAGGGAAAAATCCACAGAAGTGTGCCTCCTATCGCCCAATAGCTCTCCTCAATCTAGATGCGAAATTATACTCGGCTATTCTCGCAACACGGCTGAATGACCTGATGCCAGACCTCATCCACCCAGATCAGTCTGGCTTTATCAAAGGCCGCCAGACTCACGATAACACCAGACGTATCATCCATCGCATCGAAAAGGCTAATAAGAAAAAGATCCCTGCGGTACTAGTGGGACTCGACACCGAGAAGGCATTTGATAGGGTAGACTGGGCATTTCTCTTTACCACACTCACTCGTTTTGGATTCGATTACAAATTTATTACCATGGTCCGGGCTAACTACACCCAGCCACGCTCAAGAGTCCAGGTAAATGGGGTCCTATCGACTCCCTTCTCCCTGACTAGAGGCACTTGCCAGGGGTGCCCTTTGTCGCCACTCCTGTTCGCTCTCAACATCGAGCCCCTGGCGGTGGCTGTCCGCGCAGCACCAGAGATAGGAGGCATCCCTTTTAGTGGAGAATCACACAAGATATCGCTGTTTGCGGATGATGTGCTCTTGTCCCTTACAGAGCCGGCCACCTCTCTCCCTGCGCTCCAATCGGAGCTCAGGCGCTTTGAAGCAGTAGCAGGCTTCAAGATCAACATGGATAAATCTTCTATCCTTAACCTCACGATCCCAGAGGACGAAGCCATGGCACTTCGGGCATGCACCTTATTATAATGGACTACACGTCCTCTTCAATATCTGGGGATTTACTTAACACCACGAGTAGAGGAGCTCTATAGAGCTAACTTCCCCTCCGCCCTCCTGCGACTTCAGGCAGACCTCGCACATTGGAAGCCACTTTTTATATCCTGGCTTGGCCGCATACACGCGGTTAAAATGACCGTGCTCCCTAAACTCCTATACCTCTTTCAGGCACTTCCCGTTGAACTGGACACAGATTGTCTCCCCAAACTAAAATCCATGGTTTTAAAGTTCATTTGGCAAGGGGGACGAGCGCGCTTCTCGTTTTCGATCCTGCGACGGCCGAGAAAAGAAGGTGGGGTGGTTCTCCCAGATTTTGGTCTCTACTTCAAAGCAGCCCAGCTACGGGTAGTAACCGAATGGGCCAAAAGAGAATCAGAAAAGCATTGGCTTCATATGGACAGGGCCATTGCCAACAGGTCGATTTGGGATCTCATTTGGGACCTAGGAACGAGAGACCGAAAAACACCTACCTTAGCACCCCTACCCGGACCACCCTGAAAGTATGGGACTCTGTCTCACATAACGACCAATGGACCACATTTCCATCACCCTACACGCCAATTCACTACAATCCGGCATTCCCCCGGCCATGCAGGAAGGTCCCTTCGATCAATGGCGGGAGGGAGGATGCAGGGCACTGACTCACCTCTTTCATAACTACGACATTCTTACCTTTGACAACTGCAAGAGGGACTATGGGCTGGAACACACCGAACACTTCCACTACCTCCAATTGAAACATTGGGCTCTTACACCCTCTATTTGTGAGGCAGCCACCTGCCCACTCACGAAATTCGAAGCCTATGTGCAAACGGTAGACTCTATGGGGTCGATTCCGATTCGGGCCGGAAAAAGCACCGACCGACTCGGATCCGGAAAAAATACCGACCGACACGTACCAGTGGCGCCCGACACGCCAAGTACGATGCAAGCCGCGATAAATCCGACCGACACGTCAGGAAACCAAGCCGACCGACCGAGCCGCTCGGAAAATAGCAATCCGGCCGGAAAAACACGCGAATCCAACCGACCGACACGCACCCGGAACAAATCCGACCGAATCGTACCCGCCAACTCCAACCCGCAAAGTACGATGCAAGGCGCGAAAACACGACCGAGTCGGACGGAGGACAAGCCGTACGACCGACACGCATACAAAACCGAGCCGAAGCAATACAATACACCGCGACCGACGCGTACGCAGCATACAAAACTGCACAAACACAGCGTGAACGAAACGGAAAACACCGTACGAGACCAATGCAGGGTCCGACTCGGTCACAAGAACGTTTCCAACATACACAAACAGCACAAAGGAAAAATCAACCAAAAAAGGCCAAACAAGCAATTACCAAGCCAATAAATACTGGGGGTGGGGACAGAGAACAAAGACACACCCACAACTCCACCTATATAAAGGACACAAATCACTACCATGAGCCTTTGCAAATGCCATTTCACTGCCAGCACCCAAGAGAAAGCAACCACACACCCACAGCTCATCCCTCACACAAGCCACACACCATCAGCACACCAACAAATACCTACCTCACATACACCCAGCAAAACACACACTCACACACCCTCACCTGCACACCAACACACACATCACTCACCATCACCACCCATCACCATGCCCCCCAAGAAGAATCCCAAGTTCCTAGATTGTGAATTGAAAGTCCTGGTAGACGAGATCCTCAGGGTGGAGCCACAGCTGTTTGGCACTCTGGTCCAACAGACCCCCATGTCGCAGAAAACCAAGATGTGGGAGAGGATCATCAACAGGGTGAACGCACAATCATCATGTCGGCGCACAAAGACGGACATCCAGAACAGGTGGTATGACGTGCGCAGGAGGGTACGGGACCTGCTGAAGATAGACTACAGCAACAGCCAACAGACCGGCAGTGGCCCTCCTGCCAAGCCAATATACCTCAGGCCCTGGGAGGAGAAGGTGCGGGCCATCCTTCCGCCAGTGAGCGTATATGGACTAGAGAACATCCCAGAGCCTGGTGAGTACACAACAAATGTACACAATAAACTGCCACAAAACACACACATCACTGTCAAGGGGAGAGTCAAACCATGCACACATAGCAATTACACAGCAACTAGAACAGAATCATCCCAAAATGTGTATGTCAGTCAGATAAACACAACACATGCCATCAAAAAAGTCACATCCAACTGTGCCAACACATGTACAAACACAACCACAACTACAGCTAGGCAGTGGCACAAATAGAACTAACAAACACATCCACACATGTAGCCACCACAACAACACCAACACACAGTGAAGACCACTCAAAGGAAGGAATTCTGTGTATGCTGGCCAAGTCAGTGTAGCCAATAGCATCATGGGAGTCGCAGTCACACATATTGCCCGCCCCAAAACTGTCCCATCAACACCACCATGAACCATGCGCACATCACAGGGAGTGGAGAAGGACTCACAAGATGGCTGACACTGGCTACTGCTGTGGGGAGCACAAGGCCCTGCTGCCAACTGTGCACCAACAAACAGCAGGACACCACTGACTGACATCCTGAGAGACAACTTCCACTCCCTGCAATGCAAGCACGTTCCATGGTGGGATATCTGGCTGGCTGGGTGGGAAGGGGGACTTGCAGCACTGACTATAGTCACCAGCACCTCCCTCACACCCCCCCAACACAAACTCCACAGTACCCACCTGGTAGAATGCAATGCCCTCCATCCTAACACAAGATCCCACAAAGCACCACCACCCTGGGTTATGTTGTGTGAAGCACAGGGACACTCTTGGGACTCTTAGCCAAACAACTGCCAGGACAACACTCCCAGCCATCCTGTCAGCACAGCCAGCCCACCCCACAGGGAAGCAGAGTCAAAAGGAAGGAAGCATGGGCATGCTGGGAAGGGGGGTGGAGGCAATAGCATGATGGGAGACGTAGTCACAGACATAGCTCACCCCCACAACTGTCCCATCAACACCACTCCTGAACCATGCTCACATCACAGGGAGTGGAGAAGGACTCACAAGATGGCTGACACTGGCTACTGCTGTGGGGAGCACAAGGCCCTGCTGCCAACTGTGCACCAACAAACAGCAGGACACCACTGACTGACATCCTGAGAGACAACTTACACTCCCTGCAATGCAAGCACGTTCCATGGTGGGCTATCTGGCTGGCTGGGTGGGAAGGGGGACTTGCAGCACTGACTATAGTCACCAGCACCTCCCCTCACACCCCCCAACACAAACTCCACAGTACCCACCTGGTAGAATGCAATGCCCTCCATCCTAACACAAGATCCCACAAAGCACCACCACCCTGGGTTATGTTGTGTGAAGCACAGGGACACTCTTGGGACTCTTAGCCAAACAATTGCCAGGACAACACT